>OX438771.1:10441698-10941117 GCA_949316455.1 Acleris holmiana | reverse complement strand
GGCCTGAGTGCTTGTGAGCCTTCTCTTAACATAAAAAAAGAGAGTAGAAAAGCAGGCCCCTTAAAACCATGAAAGAAATTTGGGAAACATTTGACAATGAACACGATCCTGGAATGTTTTAAATCGCTCCGTTGACCATTTAATTACACAGAGTGCTAAAGCTAACTGACATCTGTTTTGTGGCTCACGCCTATAACAATGCGCAGTGGCATAATTACGTCCACAATTACGTCGATGACTGTACCCTTCGGTACTGTCAGTCTAATGACTTCCGTTGCAGTCAGTTAAAAGGCCACCAACGCTTTTTGAGCAATTGTGGCGGCTTACCAGCGAAATTAGTGGACTTAGAGCGCGATTCAAGGGCTGAGATTAAATTTAATGCCAGAATACAAAGGCAATGAGGTAGAAAGTCGCAAAACGGGCCTTGTAGGTGCCCATGTTCTGTATTGTGTATACCCTGTTTGTATATCATTGTGTCTAGTTTTTTACCTCCCCTATCTATGTTGAAAGAGCAATAATTAAGACATAATATAGTAAACACGCTAGTATTTGCATGACATATAAAATCTGTACGGCCATGAAATTAATGTAATTGTAATTTCAAATCAATAATTTTACCTAAAAATCCGGCCAAATGAAAGTCGGACTCGCAGATTATATTCTTGTATGTATAGAGGACGTATTTAGTTTTTACTTAAACGTTTATAGGGTTCCGTAGCCAAATGGCAAAAAACGGAACCCTTATAGATTCGTCATGTCTGTCTGTCTGTCCGTCCGTATGTCACAGTCACTTTTTTCCGAAACTATAAGAACTACACTTTTGAAACTTGGTAAGTAGATGTATTCTATGAACCGCATAAGGATTTTCACACAAAAATAGAAAAAAAAACATAAATTTTGGGGGTTCCCCATACTTAGAACTGAAACTCAAAAAAAATAATTCATCAAACCCATACGTGTGGGGTATCTATGGATAGGTCTTCAAAAATGATATTGAGGTTACTAATATCATTTTTTTCTAAACTGAACAGTTTGCGCGAGAGACACTTCCAAAGTGTTGAAATGTGTGTCCCCCCCTGTAACTTCTAAAATAAGAGAATGATAGAACTAAAAAAAATATATGATGCACATATTACCATGCAAACTTCTACCGAAAATTGGTTTGAACGAGATCTAGTAAGTAGTTTTTTTTTAATACGTCATAAAAACATTGATCAAAGCTACAACGAACTTTTATATTATGTTACTTGCTGCTACGGAACCCTTCATGGGCGAGTCCGACTCGCACTTGGCCGCTTTTTTTTAATATTTGTTGTTATACCAGCAATAGAAATACTCACGCTGTGAAAAAATATAATAGCTCCCATTGGCACCGTTTGGATACGGAACCCCAGAAACGTATTATTTTAGTGTAGAAAAAATTGTAAAGTTAAGTACTTATAGTAGATTCCGTTATCTTTATGTAACATACCTACAATATAATACGATAAAGTACCTATACACCACTTTCACCTATCAAATTGTAAGCCAAGTTTCAACAACAAATAGAAAAACTTGCTTTACGAGTTTCCAAACTGCGTTTGAATCGCAGGAACGAGTTTTCAACTATTCCCATGGTTTTCTACTTAAATTAAGCAACATTTCCAGTGAGGTGGAATTTTTGTTGTCAGAAGTACAAACAAGGGCGAACATTCAGAGTTAGTTCGCGAATTTTCAGTTGAGAAACAAAGGCGAAAGTTTGAAGTTACTTTTATAAAGTTATTCTTGTTACGAATATATATCGTGGCTGTTTTATAAGACGCGTTCTTTCTTAATTGAGTCTTGTACCAGTCACTTAGTTCATAACTTAAACTTAACTAGGTACATATTAACAAATCGGTTGGCGTATTCTCTTCTTATTTTGTGTTAGAATTATTTTACATAGCTCATGGAGAAGGCATAGAAGCACTAAGGCCACCTGAAGGTGAAGTGGACTCTGCAGTCTATGAACATTTGAAACTTCAATATTGCAAATTTATTACTAACTCCGAAGATAAAGATAAAACGCAACAATGCCAACGCTGGCCCATGGGAGAGTGTGGGGTCCTGATAGATCTTGCACAAAGTTCTAGGCACCATTATATAAAAAACTGAAAATAATCCTGAACTATGTATAATAAAACCAGTGAGACTTCCAGATCGACACCAAGGCGTGCTGAAAGCAAAAGGTCCATTTTATTTGCTTTGTCCGTTGCAGAATTATCTGATCGTTAGGACAACCCGTTTGCGTACTCGAAAAATCCTTTATGAATTTGTTACAACCAATTCGAAATTTCTGTTTTTTATTAACGACATGAGGGAAATATTTAAATGATAACTATCTCATGGTATGTTGGTTGGTTTACTCGTAAAGTTTTATAAATCTAGTGATGTACGATAAAACTTATATTAAACTAGAAGACGCCCACGACTTTGCACGCGTAGAATTAGTTTCCCGGTACTCCACCTATTATACCCCATACCCCTTAGGGTATGAATTTCTAAAAAATCTTTCTTAGTGCACCCCTCTAGACCTTATAAGGAACCTACGAGCCAAATATGGAATCTCTAGACCCAGCGGTTTGAGCTGTGCGTTGATATGTCAGTCAGTCAATCAGTTTCTTCTTTTATAATAATATATTTAGATTAAAAAATAAAACATTAATACACGCAAATTAGGAAATGAGTTAATGAAAACAACAGTTAAGCAAATGTGAAACTAAAGTTAAAGTCAATTTAAATAAAATACAATAGTTTAAATTTTACTGCAACATTATTTGTTAAATGTATTTACACGTATAACAAATTAAATTATCTAACATTATATTAATGCTTAGCACCGTGTGAATTAAATTACGTAATATATCGGCATACCGCAACCACAACTATTTAGAATTCAGAGACACTGAACACTGATTAAAATTTACCAACTAATATTTCCTGTTATATTAAATTCCTTGGGCACTGAAATAATGTACTGTGCAGTGTTTGTTGATAATGCGTAAAGTAACAAACGTTTTGTCCAGAACATTCTGTAGATAATTCAAGAGCATATTACTGTTTTTATAACAGCACGTTGAGATTTATGTATATTTATATTTTATACATACATACATAACATCACGCCCTCATTCCCAGAGTGGTGTAGGCAGTTACAGAAATAACAAAAACTCCAAAAATACTTCTTAATAATTCTGTAACCACATTTTGCCCAAACAAGCTATGATGTGTACCAGTGTATTAGTGACGGGTTACAAGCCCATCGCCTAACAGTACTACAAGCCTTCATTCCCTTAGTCGAATCTTACGACATCCACGGGAAGCGGCACTATTCATACGGGTATTTCTTCGGCGTTTTAACCACCGTCATGGTTGTCTTTGCATATTATTCCAGATATAATTAACACGTCTTTTATTAGGTGTTCCCTTGTTTTACAGAAACTCATTTCATAGAATGTATCACTTTGCATAATTTTAATTTTATAGAAAGCAAATTTCTGCTGAAACCTTAATGTTTTCAGATTATCTTAAGCACGAGTTACGTAGGTTAGGTTAGACCTGTCTCCACCAAAAAATAATCTAGAAACAGTAAGGTTACAGCAGAAATTAGCTTTCTATGAAATAAAAATTCTGCGAAGTGATATACATTCTATGAAATGAGTTTCTGTAGAACTATGTACAATCCTTTTATTAATTTACAAGAAATATTAACTATCCCTGGTACTGAAACGCCTAAGAATCGCCCTTACCCGGCAAACACACGGCACGGCACGGCTAAGCTCGAGAAAGCTAATTTCTATGAGTCTTTGAAATTCTTACCATCAGGGTGTGCTTATTTGCTTTCTACGTGTTGAAAATACAAATAAAAAACTAAAAATGTTTTTCCATTTTACTACGATATTACTACGACGGGTCCTACCACTACATTTGATATTTTTTCATTTAATTTGATGGTACATTATTGCGTCAAAATCTAGTCGTACGAATCTAAGTGGATTGCAAACTGTATTATATACTATAGATTGAAGTTTAGGGTGAAAGACAAAGGTTAGATATAATAATAGCGAACCAATTCAACAACGGCGTCATGGTAACCCCCCAGGGGCCAATTAGAGATAAACGAAGTTAAAAGTACAGACGATTCCATATTATTAATACGATTTACTTTTATATCGTACTATTAATGACGTTATAACAGTTCTTAGTAAGAGCTGTAGAAACGTTAACATTGTGATTACGATATCAAAGCAAGTTGGGCTAAACCGAAGTGATATATTCATAAACGCAGTAGTTAACTCTAGCACGAACATTTCAGTCATACTTCATGTTTTAGAATCGCCTTTACTATACTCACGTTTCCATACATTATTCTACGTCTACTTCACCTTAACTACACGATAATGATACAAAAGTCAAAGTTCTATCAAATTTTAGTATCAAATACGGAATTTGGTACCGATTTCAATCATCATACACAATGTTAACATTACTTGGAAAAAGGAACGGAAAAAGTTCGCCCTTGAGGAACCGGATAACATCAATAGCAAAAGCAGCCTGGTTTCTTTTGTATAAGTAACTTATATGTAACAAAATCTAAATAAAAAAAAAATACACATTATTAAACCTTTAGGTGTTAATCAACGACACTAAAGATAATAAAACGTGTTCTTACTACTACTACTGGGTAAAATGGTTGGCGAGGGAACTCTATAACTTTGGATACAAATTCCAAACAGTATTTAAGATACTTGCTTATAAATCACGTATTAGAAATCAGGTCAAAAGTTTGCAAGAGGAAGGGCACTTAATAAAATTAACCTTCCTTTTATGTAAAAAAAATAATTTTTTGAACAGACCGCGGAATGGATTAAAATTTAAGAAGTTATCAAATTAGAGAAAGTATCTCCGCCCTTCCTTTACTTCGTTAAATAAGAAATTAAGTAAAAGTATTTAATCACAACAGTAAACATCACAGAAAAGAAAAAAATATCTAAAAATACAAATAAAGATACGACAGACTCAGTGGTAATTGTTGCGAAACGGCCCCAATTCAGCATGTGCTAGCTGTGAAGCCAATGCTGGTCTTCCGTAAAGACCGCATGGTGTGAAATAGGATTTTTTTGTGATCTTTTCAAAGCTTTCGATTGCGTAGATCATGCGACTCTTATAATGAAATTAAAACATTATGGTCTGTCAAATAATTCTCTAAGTCTTATGTCTTCATATCTTAGTGATAGAACACAAACAGTTGTTGTAAACCAAACACAGTCTGTTGGAGCAGCAGTTACTTTGGGTGTTCCTCAGGGCTCTATGTTAGGTACTTTCTTATTTTTGATTTATATTAATGACTTATCAACAACGATAGATAAACATTGTGATAATGTGCTTTTTGCTGATGATACATCATTAAATTTCAAGGTAAACCAAAAACCCCTTGATTACAGTAGGATAAACGCCACCCTAGGTACTTAGTTGGTTTACTTGTAACAATTTACTACTCAATGCTAAAAAAACCAAATGTATTAGGTTCACTTTGCCTAATGTTAGACCGGTAGAATCAAGCATAATTCTGAATAACGAGTGTTTAGAAATGGTTGATAAGACTCTTTTCCTAGGGATAACTATAGACAAAAACTTGCAATGGAGTCCCCATAGGTAAATTAAGTTCGGCAGCTTACGCTGTTAGGAAAATCAGGCAACTTACTAATATTGAGACAGGTCGCTTAGTTTATTATAGTTATTTTCATAGTGTTATGTCGTACGGTATTCTAGTTTGGAAAAAAGCGGCTGATATATAGACTTTATTCGTGTTACAAAAAAGAGCCATTCGTTCAATATATAACTTAAACTCCCGTGATTCCTTAAGAGTACTATTTAAACAAATTTATATTTTGACTGTAGCGTCACAATTTATTTATGTGATTATTATTTATGTTATTAAGAACCATGACTCTTTTATTAAAAATTGTGATATTCATAATTTTAATACCAGAAATAAAAATAAAATTGTTATTAGAAAATTTTGTGTCCGCAAAGTATATAAATAATGTGTAGGTCAATACATTATTATCCATAATAAATTACCCGACACAGTTTTAATTCGTTACCATTTTCAGCACTTAAAAATTACTTGAAAAAGTCATTAATGTCTAAAGCTTATAATAGGGTCGAGGATTATCTAACAGACAAAATTGCTTAGCCTAAGATACCTAACGTAGCAGCTTAGTACCTATCTAGTCTAGGGGTCACGGTTTCTGTAGGAGAACGTATCGAAACTTTTATTTATTTCGTTTAGTTTAGCATCGTCATGGGTAGGTATAAATATTATTATTATTTTATTTATTTATTTACTCTTATTACAAGTTTCGACACGTTTTCCTACTTAACTACGCATGATATATTTTTAAATTTTATTAATTGTTTTATATAATGCTAGGTTAAGTTCTATCATTGTCATAAACAAAATTTAAAATAAAATACTGTCTGTTGAGTTTTTTGTGGCGCTTTTTCTCAGCAGTGGTCTCTTCTTTAAAGCGCTAGTAGAATTTTAACGTGTAAAAGTGCCCGTGCGGACTACTTACTGAATAAACAATTTTTATCTTTTTATCGTCAACCTTTTTCATTTGCCAAACCGCTTTTTATTCCAAAACTATAGTAGAACAGTATTAGAAAAAAAAAACAGTCGGCCAATACGCAGGGAACCGTCCTTGCTTTACCAATCAGACGTCAGACTTATAGCAACATGAACTAGTAAAAAAACCTACCTTCCTCTTTGATCGATTTTCTCAGTCACCGTGAACAAACTGAAGCAATTCATGAAAAATACTACTACGCAATTTTCATATCTTAAGCAATAAATTGCCACTGAGTGTTCGACAAATTTATCTTTACTCTTACACTGATGACCAATTTATTGGCTTCCAAAAGTCTTTTATCTGAACGCGACGCAAGCTGGCTCAAGGTTCCGACACAAAGACGAATTGAGACCATTCGCTAATCCCCGTTGATTGAGTATTGATGGCCTTGACTAATTCTCACACGTTCCGCAAAAAAGTACCCCAAGTTCTAAAAAGGTAATGGAATCCTTTGATAGATTGAACGAAAAAGTAATGAGAATTGTTCAATTCGGTTCTGATAAAGGGACCGAATTGAACAATTCTTATTACTTTTTTGTGTTACTCGATAAATATGTTTTGCAGATAGGTTGAGTATTTAGCGTACCCTTGCTCAAATTTGGTTCAAGCACAGCGAGATTATATGCATGATTGGTTACTTCTTAATATTAATTTACATTTAATTCATATTGAACTGAATCTCTCTGAATCTATTAGTAGTCTAGTTAATTACACCAAGGATTATAATGAACATTAATTTATTACACTGTTGGAATCCCTGTATTTCTGGTTCCTGGTAAGAAATAAACAGACCCATTGTTATACTAATTCCAAATTAGAATTAGTGCAGCAATGGTTTTAAGCGGAGGCTTGATAATAATTATGTGATATATGTACTACTTAGATAAACAGGGATCTAACTTATTATATAGGTACCTACGTCATGTGTGCGTGTGGTTATGAATGTATAAACCATTTTGTCGTGGCGTCGTCATTAGCTAAAGAATTTATATTTTAAACTTAAATAGCTCGAATAAAATAATAATAATTGTACCTTTTGACATTGAGCGATCTTTATTAAAATGTAGGTACTTTCTTTTTAAGCTTAACTTATTTACCCTCACTTGGATGTTTTATAAAAGATCCTTTTGTTTTTAATGAAGTTTAGTTTGTTTATTACATCGCGAAAGAAAATAAAAATGTTTATTGAAAAAGTTTCATCTTGTTCTCGGACACCGGTCTTATATTACGTCACGAAGTATTAAAAAAGTTTTGACGCGCTATGTCGTAACGACAAATTTAGTTGGTGCCAAAAAGACATTGTGTTGTAAGGACCATAAGACTAAGCGATTTAATAAGTCGTAATATTTTACGTAAATTAAATTTTAACGACATCGATTCAGCAAAATCACAAAACGATATCCCAGGAAGATGTTACAGTTATTTAGGAGAAAGCAATGGAAACTATGAATTATGGGGTCGTATTTATTAGATCACGTATATATGTTATTGTATGTCACATAACTAGGGTAACTTTGTTATAGTGCCTTGGTCCTTTTTATTTTCCATTGCATTTATAGAATATGAAATGTCATTGTATGTCACATAACCAGCGTATTTTTGAGAGTGTGTTGGTCTTTCGATTGCATTTATATGATGTGAAATATCATGTCGTCCCCTACAGCCGCGTCATTGAGTAAGTTCAAAATTGGCACCTGCGTTGAAGATCGGTGTCGGCTGCCTCTAAAATAATTTCGGGGTCGTGAAAGTTTCACATCGGGCGTGGAAATAAATTACCATACATTTCCTGCGGTCCGCATACAAATATTGGAGTTTCGCCTCGAAGCGGGAATAAATTCTGATTACTGATCTGATTTCTTATTTTGCTTCAGTAGGGGTTTCATGCAACAGCGGATGCTGTCGGAAGTAAGAAAATATGACTGAATAATACAAAGTTTAATCCGAAACAAATCTATGAGATAACAAAAGGTTGGAATATATGGAAATACAGATGAAGAGAATAATTAAACGACATCATAGTTTGTTGGATTAGATGGTTTTTATCTGGTTTTATCTGTTAACTTATAAATCTTATCTTTCAGTTGCCTATATAGTATCTTACTATTACTATTATAATAATAATTCAATACTAACAAATAAATGCGAATGTTTGGATGTTTGTTACTTAATCACGACAGAACGGCTGAAGGGATCTAGATGAAGTTTAGCACAGAAATATATTGTAGTCTGGGATAGCGATAAACGACTTCTACGCGGATGAAATCGCGGGCAAAAGCTAGTATCAATGGGAAAGTTTTGATGGATGGATGTTTGTCACTCTTTAAGGCCAGAACGACTATACGGATCTAGATGAAATTTGGCACAAAGATAGTTTTAGTCTGAAAAAACACATGGCTACTTTTTATCCGGGGAAAATGTACGGTTCCCGAGGGACAGGGTTTGGACAACGGCGTGGGTGGTCAAAATACGATTTTTTTGATAATTGATTATAATATTTGCATTTATTTTTGTTACTCTTAACTTAAAGTTTCAGTGCGAACAATTGGGGAAGTCGATGTTTAAAAGGCTTGAGAAAATAGTAATTCTCTCGACATTTATTTCTTATTTCATTTTTTACACAGGTTTGCATTTTTTTTTTCCTAAAAAGTAGGAAAGGATGATGTTCAGTTAGTTTTTCATTGTACCTTTCACATAATTTAAAGACTTAAACTTCTTTCATACCCCCTCAAAACACCCAGAGAGGTACCCAAGGTCATAAAACAAGGCAACTAAAGTAAGGAAAAACTCATTTCGGTTTCATAATGGGCCTCTTAAAAAAACAATAAGGTGTTAAACGGACCCTTTCCCGACAAATTCAATTAAGGTGATAAAAGATAAACCACGAACTTCCCGAAACGACCCTTGGAAGTGACCTATTATACAGATTTTTAAAAGATACGAACTACGTGTTTGAAGTTAGGTATTTTTGGCTAAAACCAATTTATATGCTAATTTTAAATACTCGTTTATGACTGCAATTAAAACTTTAGAACTGGTTCTAATTATTAGTGGCAGTCTATAGATGAGTTGGGGTAATTAAGGAGTCCTTTTTGTAGGTAGTTAAATTGCAGGGAGTTGTAGTTAGAGTCAAGTACCAATTTTACTTATGAGCCCATGATCACTAGTTATTTAACTAACTAACTGAAGGAAACCAGGCCTTTATGGCTAAACTATTTTGCTCACAAAAATACCAAAAAAACTAAAACCATTCCTTTCACAAATCGCAGGAGTTGCAAAGTAATAAAGAAGTGCTATTACCGTTGATGTTACTTTGGCACAACTTTAATTGTAGGTAATTGCTGTTACGTTTATCGAAGATTTCACCACTTACGACCGTGTAATGGATATTATTATGCTCTACCACTAAACTCTAATACTTCGCTTTCGTCCTGGTTAAACATTATTCTATTATACTACCTGCACACATACATACTGTCACGCCTTCATTCCCAGAGTGGGGTACGCAGAGCTACAGAAATACCAACAACTATAAAAAAGTTGCTGGTACATAAATACTACAATAAAGAAAATATAATACATAACATAACGCCTTCATTCCGAGAGGTTAACAACAACTCTATAAATACTTTTTTATAATTCTGTAACCACATTTTGCACAATCAGGCCAAGAAGTTTACTAGTATATTAGTGACAGGTTGCAAGCCCCGAAAATATAATAATCTTCTTATTATTCGGATCGGCGAAGCGGTACGAGTTTTTCATGAAAAGAAACTTCGCCCGTCGTATGAAAGGGCAGCGTATTCTCGGGGTAGTAAAACCGAGCAATTTTCGACAGCTTCTATCGCTTGTTTGTGACGCGGACGTGATTTGATTCCACGTCTGAACTTCTTCATTGTAACGTCACAAAACAAAAGGCGAACAATGTACGCGTGCGGGTGGTACGCGGGTCCATCACAGTTAACGACGTTATCGTTATGGGAGTTGATTCATACTTCACGCAAGTACGAGTCGTTTGAAATAACAACCATCACCTCAATGTCTTTTATTATTAACCAATATTTTAAAAAGGGAGTGCGTATTATGTAAGTTTGTCTACTTGAATGTGGAAGATAATCTGCGGAACCATTTGCCCAGCACCTATTTGACAAATTATTTTATCATTTGATAGGTCCATTATGCCAGATCGTCGTAAAGTGCAATTGGTACCAAGTCTGGTACCAATTGCACTATACGACGATAAATTTAATCAATGTCACCCTGTCTCACATTCAGGTGACCCATAATTAAGGCAGATGCAACTGCTGATCAGGGTCAAACCCTCAATCGCCGCAAATATTCAAGTTGATTAAATAATTATACATTTCCGGCGCATGCAGTGGAGACCATGGGACACTGAAATGAAATGTTTTACGAGTATAAAGGCCCTGTCATACCGACTCATAGACTCCTTGACCTCAAAGCTTACTTCTCTCAGAGGATATGGGTAGCTATTTAATAAGGTAGCTCAGCCAGTGTCATAGGGTCATGTTGCTGGCTGATCTGTGAGTTGTATTTTTTTTTAAGTAGATTAGTTTACTTTTTAAATATTGTAAATATTTTAGTTTCAGTTTCCATTTTTCTATTAATTATGTCCAATGTTTTTATAATGAATAATGACTGTATTAAAACATGCTTTCGGGATAACCTTGTATATATCGATAGACAATAATAATAATATACACGTTGGCCTAGTTGGAAGTGACGCTGCCTCCGAAGCCAGCGGTCCTGGGTTCAAATCCCGGTAAGGGCACATATTTGTGTGATGAGCGCGAATATTTGTTCCTGAGTCTTGGATGTTTTCTATATATTTAAGTATGTATTACTCTATTTAAGTATGTTTATCGTTGTCTAGTACCCATAGTACAAGCCTAGAGCTTAGTTTGGGACTAGGTCAATTTGTGTGAGATTTTCCCCTGACATATTATTATTATTATTATTATTATTATTAATATACTTAAACTTCTTTAACAGTTGTAAACCAACGTATCAAAAATTGCAAATTCCACTGTATTCAGTCTCTTTTCATTAGTTTCTTGAAACCAAAAAAAAGTTACATTACGCATTGAAAATTTGATCAAAGTCGCATCGATATAAACAAGGTTATCCCGAAAGTCGCATCGAATCTAGTTCTATAGTCACCCAAAGTCCAAAATTGACTGAGTTAAATCAATCCCCATAACAAAGAACAGCCTTTTCCCATTAAGCTAAAGTAAACCCTGGTAATTGAGTTTGAATTGCTTTAAAGATTCATTTCCACTACGTACACTATGCGCATTGACGGACTCGTTAATCGATGTCGGCCATTTCCGATTGATTTTTGTCGATTAAAATCCGTTTTTCGATTTATATCCTTCATTTTACAATGACATTTCCTGTAAAATTGAAGATCAAATTTATAGATACCTTTTTAATTATTAAATACTAGCGACCCGCCCTCGCTTCGCTCCGGATTAAAGTATCATACATGTAAACCTTCCTCTTCTATTAAAAAAAAAACGCTTCAAAATCCTTTGCGTAGTTTTAAAGTTTTAAGCAAACATAGGGATATAGGGACAGAAAAAGCGAGTTTGTTTTATACTAACTACTCGTAGTAGCCGAACTTTTTTGCATTGGGGCTCGTATGTAGTGATGTGAAACATTCAATAACAGTAATTTTCTAAAACGTTGTTTTCTACAAAATACTCTCCTAATTTAAGTGCTTACTAAACTTGTTTGTAGTTTGGCAGTTAGAATAGGTAGCGATTTTAGTTTTAGTATTTAATTTTGTACTGTTGCTTGATAAGTTTGTAGTCAATAATTTTGTTAGAAATTTACGCTATTTGAAATTCTACAAATATTTAATAGGTGTAAGATATCGATGAAGCGTAATCTGATGCATTTTCAGTCTTGCGATTCTAGTCTAAACTCTCTCTCGGGTTTAAGATCCCACTTAAATACCATCTCAGTTGGTCTGTGGGCATGTTTGCCTTTTTGCTATAAAAAAAACACAAGCGTCAGTTTCATATACTAGCAATGTAGCAAAAGACAATAATTAGAAGTCATATACTTAATTTGTGCCCTGATAATTATTTATTTATTTAATTAGTACACTGACGTCGGAACCGCGGAAAATGCACCTAACAGAGAAAGTTTTGTATGAAATTCGCATCGTTTCGCGGATCGCGCCGTCAGTGTACTAACAGCGTTAGTCCCACTCAATATTTTATTTATCTTTGTCTCAAGCGGGTTAATTACATCATTATCATTTAATATTGTTTTTTAGCAAGGTAATAACAATATTTTTTCAGTTCTTCAAAAAGTCTGTTACATGTAGATAATATACTCTCCATTTTTTTTTTAATTGAAAGGCATGGAAATGATAACAAATTATAGACGCAATTGTTAAAAGCCACTGAATTATCTATGCTCAACAGATTACTTAGGATACACTCAGGAGCAATTAAAACAGGATAGTTTTTATAGAAATTCCGTACTAAGTGACCCGATTCCATTGCTCTTGACTATATTTGCATATTTGAATTGACAGTATGCTGCTCTTTGACTTGAATTAACTAGAAAATTCACATAGCTCTGATTAGACCACAAATTCAGATGTATTCTGAATCCACGCACATCGCATATTACAGTCGTTCTCATTAGAGAAAATCTGCAAACAGAAAATGTTTGATATTGTGGCTATAAGTACCGCAGAGCGATATTCAAAGGGAGCTCACAAATTACCCATTAGGTACATGGCAACGGCATTAACGCTATAGAAATGCCTGAAGACATTTGCGTTGTGACGTGTCGCGAGAACTGTACTTAATGTACCGTACGTATTGTATTAGTAATGCTCGCTTGTACTTTAATTTTCCTGTTATTCGTAGTTCGGGTTTGATTCCTGAAGGAGCGTTGTAATAAATGAGTTAAATATTCTTTTTACATATTTAGTGATTAACCAGTTAACGATTTGATCAAATACTTAGTTTTTGTTAGATAGTTATTTCATTTTAACATCTGAAGTGAATTTATCATCTGATTAGGCCGGCATTACACCTGGGCTGGGATTCTACACGGTAATAACGATATCGTATTTGACGTGTTTCCGTATTTTCAACGTTTTCATAACTCTTATGTCATTTACAATAATGGCGACTGTGACATAAACGATTCTAAAGCACGTCAAACACAATATCGTTATAACGCAGTTGAATAGAAGCCCTGTAAGTTATTACTGTAAGTTTTAAAATAAAGCTATATGCAAGACTGAAATGCAGATATTTGCCCCTCACGCTTACCCATAGTAGCATCTCAAAACTTACAGGTGTAATGCCAGCCTTAGGATTTAGATTGAATCCCACTTATATAATTTTTCTGTTACAAATACCGCGCAAATCATAACAATCGTAACAGTCAAAACCAAAAAGTGGTAAATACCGCATTCAAAGTTTTATTTTCTATTATTTAGTAGTATTACGGGCTATGTTTTAAAGATAAGTATTCAAAATCTGAACATTGTATATTATTAAAATGAGCTCAGGCTCGTTAATAACAATAACAATAACAATAATAGAGTTATTGAGATCAGTCTTAATAACTCTATTATTGTTATTCCTAAATTGTAACGATTAATATTAATTTAACTCGAAAAGGTGTTTATGGCTTGCAGGCGTTAGGTGTATTTATATCACATTCCTTAACATAAAACATGTTACATCCGTTAAAATGGGTTTGTATGACTAATTTGACGTAGTTTAATTTAGTAAATGCTACTCAAAATTAGTATTAACTGTGGCTTACGGCGTTTATGACTTGTATTGGCAGCAATAATTTAACTAGCATGCCAAATTTGGATGCCGTAATAGTAAGATAATTCGATATATTTTCTCAAATTGGAGTATATAGATCTCATTACACTGATTCCGAATATGCTAATTACTCATTTTATGCCTGTTAAGCTTGTTATGATTAGCGCGGCAGAATATATTTGTGCAGTTTTTGAAATCTCCTTCATATTATTCAATAAAATACCAATTTATTACAGAAATCTCCATCGGAGGTAAATTACTCGTAAAATACAATTAATAATATGCTTTAAATTTTTACAAATGTTACGAGTGGTAAAAAATCATAGCCAGCTATACACTTCAGTAGTTTGTAATTTTGAAACCCATCCAATTTATTTAAAAGTACTTATTTATGTTTCTTCATCCCATCCTTCAGTAATCTTCAAGTTTTCATAAAACTTGAAGCCAATTCTAAATGCAAAGTCGCAAGGTATATCTGAATAGGGGAATTCTGAATGCATAAGTCGTACGATGGCGGTATGCACCCGACGCAAACGTGTGTCTGTCGTGAATGTATTCTATTTCATCTAAATTCCTTTGAAACGATACATATTCGAAAAGACAGTTTCGCTAGCTTTTCTTGTAACGAAATTTAGAAAAGATACGCTTCTTAGTATGAAAATCGATGTCTTGTAGAGAAAACTGCGACTAAAAGAACCTTTGTTTTTTGTACATACATTTCTTCGAAGGCACGTAGTTTTGTCAAGTTGATAAAAGATGAAAGGGCTCCAACTACGAGTTTTATTTGAATGAAACAATTTTATCAAATGGAATATCAAAAGTTTTATTTACAGAGGGAGTGACGGATATACTGTAACAACTGTTACAAGACATTTATTAATACACTTAAGGAATATTTTAACGTAATATTTAAACAGCAAAGGTGTGAGCTTAACATGATGTTAAGTTATGCAAATGTAATTTCTTTTCTTATTTGCATTTACGTTATGTAGTGCTGTTCGCTTGCCGCCAAGTTTTAAACTGGTAGCAAAACTAGCAAAGATCTATCAAAGTTTGTGCAATTGCTTGGGTTGGCTAGATCTCAATAAAGATTGAAGTAGTCGCATAGCATAGTCTCAATCAATCTTGGACGGTCGTTACAGCGTTATTTCTATACCCGGTCTTTGGAGGACAAGAACAGAGAATCGTGTAATTGACTGGAATAGAATTACGAGTACGGTGATATACGGTTAGGTTGCTGCCGGCTTTACAACTCACAGTCAATGGATAGGAGCGATTCTTCTCCAGTCTAATAGAAAGTAAATACTTGCGTGAAATTTATGGGCTCTGTTACAAGTATTCTCACTCACTCAGTTACAAGTGCTAGGTGATTTTCATAAACAACTGAAGTTGTTGTTGTGGCGTCACACCAGTATTATCAATATTTTAGTGTAATTTATGTTTTGTTTAATTTAATCGCTGATTTTATCAACGAAGCAGCTCGGCCTTAGCAGTGGGTACGTAACTAACATACATGCCTGCGAGCGCGAAGCGTTACTTTAGTTTGACGATTATTACTTAGATGACAAATTGAAAAGTTAGATGTTCAAGTGATTAACACTCATTAGCGTGTATTTGTTTATTTAATGTTTGAAGTAACGGTTAGTGACTTTTTAAGGCAAGGAGAAGGCACACGAAGCAGCCTCTATGCTAGTAATTTTACTTGCTGGATGATTACATTTTGCGTTCTAATTTCCAATAGATACGATATACCATATACCATAACGTGGGAGAGCCACGCTTCGGCTTGAATGGGCCGGCTCGACCGGAGAGATACCACGGCCTTACAGAAAACCGGCGTGAAGCAACTCTTGCGTTTCGCCGAGTGAGTGAGGTTACCGGAGGCCCACTTCCCCTCCCCCTTCAATGATGGCGCAGTTATGTACTAATAGGCTACCCCAGGAGGGTACCAGCTGCGTTAGCACTGGAGAATCCCTCTCTGGGCTTCCCTGCTCAGGATACACCGTACCTGAGCATAGACGCCCAGACTGCCCCTCGTACTCTGGGGGGGGCAAAACCGCGCTCAATCTTTGTCCATCTGCCCAAGGCAAGAGCAAAGCAGCCACGGCAACCCCTGCCACGCTGACCGTGGACTTCTGCAACATCAGGGGTTTACACTCAAACCTTAATGCTGTTCACCACCACCTCGAGACAGCAAAGCCGGCCTTGCTTTTTTTAACTGAGACACAGATATCATCTCCAGCGGACACATCTTACCTCTCCTATCCTGGGTACGGAATGGAACACTCCTTCGTACCTCGGGCTGGGGTGTGCGTGTACATTAGAGATGATATCAGTTCTCGCCACCTGAGCAATCTTGAAGGTAGGGACCTCTCCATCTTATGGCTGCGTGTTGACAGCGATGACCATCCCCGCATCTTTGCGTGCCTGTATAGGTCCCATAGCGGTGATACCGAAACTGACCGACTCATGGAGCAGATCCAAATGGCTGCAGACTCCTTGCAACAGCAGATCCCTTCCGCAGAGATCGTAATACTTGGCGATTTTAACGCCCACCACGCCCAATGGCTCGGTTCTAGTAAAACCGATCATGCGGGGAGATCTGTCCACGATTTTGCTCTGGCATACGGCTTGACGCAACTGGTTACTGCGCCCACGCGAATCCCAGATGTGGAGAGCCAGGAGCCATCTTTGTTGGACCTTCTGCTGACTTCGCATCCGGCTGACTACCAAATTTCCGTTGAAGCCCCACTCGGGTCCTCGGATCATTGCTTAGTCCGGAGTTCAGTGCCACTCTCGCGCCCACTGCGTCGGCGAGCTGCTCGTAGTCGCCGTGTGTGGCACTACAAGTCGACAGACTGGGATGGGATGCGGACATTCTTTTCGTCCTACCCTTGGAGGCAGGTCTGTTTCGCGCCTGATGATCCCAACGTCGTTGCTGATTCCGTTGCTGGCGTGGTGCTGCAGGGAATGGAGCTTTTTATTCCATCCTCTGTAGTCCCAGTTGGTGGCAAATCCCAACCTTGGTTTGGTCGATCCTGCAAAAAGGCTTCTTGCCGGAAGCAGGAATGTTACCAAGCCTGGGTAAATGCGGCGACGGCACGGGATGATCAGGCCAGCGCATTGAAAAAGCAGTTTAACTTTGCCTCCAGGTCCTTCAAGAGGGTTATTGCCAGGGCGAAGTCATTGCACATTTGTAGAATTGGCGAGAGACTCGAGCGCCTCCCTTCGGGAACTCGTGCGTTCTGGTCTCTTGCCAAAGCTATCCAGGGAAATTTCTGCACGCCATCTTTTCCACCCCTGCGCATGGGAACTGATTCGTTGGCCTACGACGCAAAGGAGAAGGCTGATCTTCTTGGCAAACTCTTTGCGTCCAACTCGTCTTTGGACGATGGGGGACACGAACCTCCGACTTTACCGCGGTGCGAGAGTAGCATGCCGGATGTCCGGTTTCACCAAAGCTCGGTGCGTAAAGCACTTTTTTCCCTCAACGTTCATAAGTCGAGTGGGCCCGATGGAGTACCTCCTATTGTGTTAAGGATGTGTGCTCCAGAGTTGGCTCCGGTTCTTACACGCCTTTTTCGACTCTCCTACTCCTCTGGCGTAGTCCCGACTTCATGGAAGTCAGCTTCGGTGCACCCGATCCCTAAAAAAGGTGACCGCTCAAATCCGTCCAACTACAGGCCGATAGCCATAACTTCCCTGTTTTCGAAGATAATGGAGTCCATTATCAACCGCCAGCTCTTAATGTACCTAGAGGACCACCAGCTGCTTAGTGACCGACAATACGGTTTCCGTAGGGGCCGCTCTGCTGGTGATCTTCTAGTTTACCTCACACATCGTTGGGCACGGGTGATCGAGACTAAAGGCGAAGCATTGGCAGTTAGTTTGGACATTGCGAAGGCCTTTGATCGGGTTTGGCACAAAGCACTTCTATCTAAGCTTCCATTCTACGGGTTTCCCGAGAAATTATGCGAATGGGTCACCAGCTTCCTAGCAGATAGAAGCATAAAAGTCTTAGTGGATGGTGCATGCTCTGACTCCATCTCTGTTAATGCTGGTGTCCCTCAAGGCTGTGTGCTATCGCCCACGCTGTTCCTTCTGCATATCAATGACATGCTGCAAATCTGCGGCATTCACTGTTATGCAGATGATAGCACGGGCGATACCTTCTACACCGGCCGTGCCAATATTTCTCGGGACAACGTCGTCGAGAGCCGCAACAAACTTGTGTCTGAAATTGAGACTACCCTAAAAAAAGTTTCAGAATGGGGTCGACTTAATTTAGTCCGCTTTAACCCCACAAAGACTCAAGTTTGCGCGTTCACCACAAAAAAGATGGCGTTTGATGCATCTCCTCGTTTTGAGAGCACTCCCCTGACTGCCACAGCCAGTATCGAAGTCCTTGGTGTCGACATTTCGAGTGATGTCCAGTTCCACAGTCATTTAGAGGGTAAGGCCAAATTGGCCTCGAAGAAGCTCGGTGTGCTCAACAGATCGAGACAGTATTTCACTCCGGCCCATCGCCTGCAGCTGTACAAGGCGCAGGTTCGGCCACATATGGAATACTGCTCTCATCTGTGGGCTGGGGCTCCCCAATACCAGCTTCTCCCTCTGGACCGCATCCAGCGGAGAGCGACTCGAATTGTCGGCTGCCAGCGTACTTCTGATCGGCTAGACTCTTTGGCGCTGCGTAGAGATGTAGCATCGCTATGCATTCTCTATCGCCTGTATAGCGGGGAGTGCTCCGAGGAGCTGTTCGGATTAATTCCTGCCACATCCTTCCGCCTTCGTCCTACGCGACAGAATTTCCACCACCATCATTTAGATGGTTGGCAGTCCACAACCGTGCGTTTTACTAGGAATTTCCTGCCACGCACAACTAAACTGTGGAATGGTCTGTCGCCTGCGGTATTTCCGGACCATTACAACCTTCAAACCTTCAAGAAAAGAGCGTACTCTCATTTAAAAGGCCGGCAACGTACCTGTAGCTCCTCTGGTGCTGCAGGTGTCTATGGGTGACAATATTCGCTTACCATCAGGCGATCTGTCTGCTCGTTTGCCTCCTATTCCATAAAAAAAAAAAAAAAAAAAAGATACTTCAAGTTTAATTGTCAAAATAGTTAGGTAAGTTGGACTCAACGTCATTTATTATAAACATTTAAAAGTAGGTACATAAGAACTTTTGTAGTCTGATTTCGATTTGCTAGAAATATATAATTTACATTATTACTATTAGTTTATTAGAATTGCTTGTTACTCTTATTACTATTAAAGTTGGAATACTAAGTTTCTTTAAGTTGATTACTTACAAGAATATTTGTACTTTGTAAGTTAATACGTGATGATAAGATAACAATTTTTCAATACATAACTTCGCTTCTTTTCAGCTGATGTTGTCGTCTGGAGGTCACTGCTGCGTCCATTTTATTTTGTTTGTTGATTCAAGTAAGTAAGTTTAGTTTTTATGATCATTTGCAAAAATATATAAATATATTACCTTTTTAACAGTAACTTTTATTAAACTTTGCATTTGGCTTACGACGTTTACGTTGCGAGATGGTTAAAAAAGCTTAACCTTTGGTGCTTTGCGAGTGGTTTCAGCATGCTGAAATATGTATGTATGTAAAAAACACGGAAATTCAAATAAAATATTCACAGAATTGAAACGTTCAAAGGTGAACTTATCCCTTTAAGGATCTCTTCCAGCTAACCTTTAGGGGATTGGGTTAAATAAGAAAGTAAAAAGTGTCAACGAGTATACATGAGTACAAAAGATTCGTTTCAGTCCTTAACAGTGATAGCTCTATCACAAACAAAGTTATCAAATTTTCGACTGTTTTCAGGCACCTGAAACATGTTTTCAGTCCGTTTCAGAGGACCCGCTATCAGATTATGCCATAACCTGGAAACACATTGTCAGGCGTTAGCAGGACAGGTTATGGGCCTTTGAAGGATTTTTAAGTATGTGGCAAATTTTTCAGTAAGGGTGAAAGAGATAGCATGGTTTGAAAGAGACAGCGATATTGAGAACGGAGTCCTTGGCGGGTTAAAGTACATAGGTCATTCTAGAAGGTATTTTGGAACAGTCGGATATTGGGAGTTTAAAAGACGAAACGATTGCGGCTACGGTTCATTCTTAATTTGGACACCGAACAGCGCGAACAAGAGAGAACCGAGAGATCATAGAATAATTCGAAGCTTATTGTGCGATAATTGTTTGTAAGTGCTTTAATAAAGCCTAACTTTTAAATATCGGTGTACGCCCACGTAGGTACATACCATTATTTATGAAGCATTGTGGGTATATTATGTATCAAGTAACTATATTTATTCAAATGTAACTATGTCAGACTACATTGTTCTTAGAAAGACGTAAGACAATGAGTCTACAACAAAGCCACAGCATCGTGATACAGGGTGTATTGAATTTCGCAATTAACGTATTTCCTCGGTTCGCAACTGACACGCAACCTCGTGACGTCGTAATTAGGTCGTGAATGCACACCACTCCAATATCGTAAACTTCGTTTATATGCAACTGACTAAATGTAAATTCAAATGTAAGCTGTAATCTGTAGCAAATAAAGCCTTATTTGACTCGGCTTTGTTCTGTTTTGTGCAAGGTTTCACGTACATAAATCACGAGAATCGCACGCGAATGAGTTATTGTTTTTTATCCCGTAAATAGAGGATATTGATCAATTGAATTCGGATTTCAAATTGAAATCGGTTTCGTGATTTCGACGTTCGATTATTAAAATTTAAAAATGCAAACGAGTTTTCCGTTACCAGTCTCCATCTTGTTAATCAATCATGGCCGTTTCTTCGCTGTGACGTCACGCGCTGAGCGAATTGAGCTATAAAGTTAATCGAGTTCCGTTATTGACATTGTTGACTTTGTAACTGCCCTCATTTTGTAGGTAAACACAATTTGTTTTGACGACAAACAACGCAAACAAAATAAGTGAAAACGAAAACTTTTGGATAAAAATCCTTACTCGGACGGCGTGTGTAAGTCGTAAGGCTCACTCGAGACAGGAATATTAAGAGGGATTCGCTTTTCCTTCATCTCACGTTCACAACAATTCCCCATCAGTTGCAATAAAATGGTCCAGCAAAGCGAACATAATGGCGGACAATTTCTTCTTCCATCTGAGACACGCTTAGCTGTTTCTATGCCGAGGGGAGAGACTTGACAGAGACATAAATTACACCAAAGCGTTCTCAAAGTGGCAATGTTCAATGTAACTGACCAATACGCAGTGAGACAGTTTAATGTATATTCTCATTTTTCTCTTACTTTAATATTAGAAACTAAAATTAGCAACAGGATTTGGTCTCTGATTGTAGATAAGTAGCCGTTTTTTACAAATACAAGATTGCCCGTCCGTTCTGTAATTTAAAAATATTGTAAATCATTAAAAATAAAAGTTGTAAATCATTTATCACCAACGGTATGGCATTTCAATATCGAGTTTAATTTAAGTTTCTCAGTTGTATCTACATCCGTTCCAAGTTCAAACAATGTGCGAAGTAAGTGTAACCGCGTAACGCTGGGTTGTTACCAATTCCGGAGGCAGTCGCGCGAAGCAAGATTACCATCCCAAGCCGCAGACGCAAGACTTAATAATAAATTGTTGGTGAAAATTACTTGCGTACCTATTTTAAATTATATGGGTGTTGTAATAAGGCGGTATATTTACCATTAAACGTTCACGGTGTTTAAAAATGGTTTGTTATGTATCTTCGAAAACGAATGTGTGTGAAATACATTGATAACACACTGTATTTATAAATTAATAAATACATACCAGGGACAGTCTTACATCAATCTTAAACTAAGCTCTAGGCTTTTACTCTGTGGATACTAGACAAATAGATAAATACTTAAAAGAAGACATTTAAATACATAGAAAACATCGAAGACTCAGGAACAACTACTCGTGCTCAATAACAGGGCGTTTACAAGAAAAAGTCTATACGTGTTAGTAAAAGAGGAATATTATACAAATATACACGAACAGAAATCACTACATTACGAACTAAGTCACTTGCCGCTGTCTGTCCTTATGTATGCTTAGATCTTTAAACGTGCGCAATGGATTTTGATGCGGTTTTTTTGAACAGACAGAGTGATTCAAGAGGAAGGTTTAAATGTACAATACGTTAAACCGGAGCGAAGCGAGGGCGGATCGATCGTTTGTACAATCTCATGACATTACCCAAAATTTGAAGTTTTTTATTTTTATTTATTTAAGATTTCAGGTTTTCCTACAGAATAGTTAGTAAATTTACTATTGCCTAAGTTAGTGAGAATAAACTCTTCCTCTGTTTATGTCTCTGTACAGTTTCCTATGTTTGAATGTAGTTTAATTAAGCTCTTTTGGCCTGGGTTTATTAGGACGGCATAGAATCTACGAGTAGCAACACAATGACAGCGCGCTGATTGGCAGATCGGTTGATCTTTTTGACGATCGAGTGTCGCTTTCACGTTGCGTCGTGCTGTCGAATCGAAAGACGTGCCTGAATTACGGAGGGTTAATGTAGACAAAAAGTATTTATTGATCTAGCAGTACTAAACTATAGGTATTGGATTCAATTAATAGAAGACGCGGAAATAATGGTGTAACCCCATTTTTTCAGTGTATTCATTACTAAATTAATTTAGTCAATAGTAGTATTATAACTAGCTTATTAAAATTGAAACTTTTCTAAGGAGTCCGAGTGTACTAACTATGTGGCCACGGATTATCTTAAAATTGGCTCTTGATCTTAAAAGTGGCATACACAATTTCTATCGTGTGGTTATCAAATAATATGAACTTATTACTTTTTTTTGTGGCAAGGTAAAAGCAAACGAACAGAGGCCCTAGACAAGATGCGTTCGCTAACTAGCGATTCGATTCGTTTGGTTTTAAAACCAATCGCGTCACTGATACATCACGTCATACAAAAAGTCACGTGATCTACCAGTGACGCCATTGGTTTAAAAACCAAACGAATCGAATCGCTAGTTAGCGAACGCATCTTGTCTAGGGCCACAGACCATCTGATTGTAAGTGGAAACATTTGCATTATTAAGACAACAGTTACCATATTATATAGTTTTTTTACAATAATACCGATCTTTCTCATTTCTAATATCTTAATTGTAGTTGTCTCTACAATTTAAGATAAAGAAAATTTGATTTGTGGGTGTGTACTCTTACCGTAGTTAATCTCAAAGAGTATTTTAATCTTTGATAGAAATGGGACCGACTGGCGATAAAAAAATACTCAAATCTAATGATTTTTTCGCTAACCGTCAACCGATCAAAAATCTGTGAATGTCGATTGTCATCACTTAAAAAATTAGTGAAGGTCTCCTAGAGCATTGTCGCATGGCAGCAAGGGATCTACCTAGTAGCTGCCCTTACTGCCCCATCTTAGCTTTCCACCCTGTATATTTCACTAGCCAAAATTCTCATCATCATCGTTACATCTTATCTTTGATAACAATAAAATTGCAATTTACAATATTGTCAGGAAACGCGGCCAAGTAAATGTCAAAGCCACATGTTTCACCTCCCACGATTCCGTATCATAATTTCAAAAGAATTGCTCCATTATTTATGTCCAGTCACAGTCCGCCGCTTGACTTCCCTCCAGAATGCTTCGCTTGAAATAATTGGATTTTCCTTCCAAGCAACGTAAGGTTCAGTTTATGTATACTCGTATTACGCAGAATATATGCTTGTACGGTTCAAATTGCAGCGAATAATAACATCCATTTTAGTCACCAGACATTTTAGTTACATAATGGTGTCCCAGAACTAAAGAGACAGTTTTCATAAAAAAAAATGGTTAAACAGAAAACATCAAAATAACGTTAAACCAACTCTCATCAACTCTCTCTCTCTCTCTCCAGGGATCCGCTCCTCAGCCTGGGTCCGCAGCCGACCGTGCCCCAGACCATCAAGTGCCGGAAATACGATTTTCTTAATAAAAAATACGTTTTTTCGGCACTTCCAATGGAAACATTGGGACCGTGGTCTTCCGACACTAAGAAGTTTGTTAAAGAGGTGTCGGAAAGACTTTTTTTGGCGGCGGGCGATCCTAGAGCAGGCTCGTTCTTTGCGCAGCGGCTCAGTCTGGCTGTGCAAAGGGGGAACGCGGCCAGCATTTTAGGGACCATGCCACAAGCGGGTGAACTGCAATCATTATTTTATTGATAGGTAGTATTTGAAGACTTTTTTTTTAAGTAGTTATATAATAAATATTGTCAATACTCTACATTCTCTCATGTCAATAGTCAATGTTAAATCATTTAAATAAGCCGAGAATCACGTAATAATATTTCGGATGTTTTCAACAATAAAATAAGCAAAACAAGAACTGATTGAGAACAGAGTTGTTCTATACTATGAATGTCACGGTAAAACGCATACGATACATCATTTTATTAAAGAGGAATCTAAAGAAACAGAAAAACGAAATTTTAAGTAGATTATTTATTTATTTATTTATTTAATCTTTATTGCACAAAAAATACACTTAGTATACAATAGGCGAACTTAATGCCGAAATATAAAAAGCTACTTCTACTTGCTTGTCTACAAAAACTAAAGGTTGGAGGCAACGGAATATAAAACGCAATTACGACTTTTTATTATTGTAAGTCCTTAGTTATATAGAGGTCAGATTCGACATACTAGAACAAACTTAGGTAAAGTCGCATTTGGTTTTAATTTTGTCAAATCTGACCTAAAAATGAAAATCTCAAGTAGTAATAGAGGTACTAGATGGTTTACAAAAAGTATACGAAAATGTTGTACTCATAAAAGAAACCTGTACTTGGTAAGTAGACGGCTCAAATGCTACAAAGCGGTGTACAAGAGCTATTCAAAATCGTTAAAAAAAGTTATTTTTTCACATCAGAGAGCGGAGAATCTGAAATATATTAATAAAACGAAAAACAAATGTACCGCAACTTGGAATGTCATAAAAAAATACACTACAAATGACCCCACCAAAAAATCTATAGATAAATTAAAAGTAAGCAACGAAGATATTACTAATCCGCAGATTATTGCTAACGTTTTTAATAATTATTTTGTAAAAGAGGTAAATAGTATTTGTACAACGAGAGCACCTAGTTTTGATGACATTGGAATAGATAACACTCAAATACTATATTTCTGAATCCTGTAAATAAAACAGAGTTGCTAAAAATTGAGAACTCTCTCAACAACTCCATGGCTATAGGATTTGATAGTCTAAGGACTGATATACTAAAAAAGAGTATTAATATTATAGTTGAGCCACTCCTTCATTCTCTCAATTTGTCCTTGATTCAAGGTGTCTATCCTGAGATGTTGAAAAAGTCTGTGGTAAAACCAGTATTTAAAAAAGGTGACCCATGTGATATGACTAACTATAGACCAATTACGCTGATACCTATATTTGCTAAAATTAATGAGAAAGTTATGTATAATAGGCTGCTTCACTTTTTGGACAAGTATAATATAATAAATGAGGAACAGAATGGATTTAGAAAGTGTAGGAGCACCTCTCTAGCTACCTTTAAATTAATAAAACGTGTAATTGAATGTATCGATAAAAAGTCCCCTGTTACAGTCCTCTTTATGGACATGACTAAAGCGTTTGATCTAGTGTGTCACAAGCGTATGCTAATCAAACTATCTAAATATGGTATTCGTGGTCCAGGACTAGAATAAATCAAATCATATTTGAGCAACAGGACTCAATGTGTCGAAACCTCTAGATACTGCCCTTTGAACAAGACAGTTAATAGCTACCGGTCATCATACGCCCATAATGAATTTGGTGTGCCCCAAGGCAGTATTTTGGGTCCTCTTCTTTTCCTGGTGTACATTAATGATTTGCCAAATGTACTACCTCACGAATGTATCCTATTCGCTGATGACACAACAATAATAATTGAAGGAAACGACAGGCAGGATCACAATGCTGTAATAAATGAAGCCCTGTCGCAGACAATAAGCTGGTTAACAGCAAACCATCTTAAAGTAAATTTGTCGAAAAGTAAATACATTCAATTTCGAAGTGCTAAAGGTTGGACTAACAATTTAAATATTAACTTTCAAGGAACAATTATAGATGAAGTATCGCATACAAACTTCCTAGGCATAAATATAGATAAATGTTGCACTTGGAAAGAACATCTCAATTCAGTATGCACTAAAGTTAACAAATTTGTATTTGCTTTAAGGAGAGTTAGCCGAGTAGTATCAGTACAAGCAGCTTTAATTGCATATAATGGTTATATCGCATCTGCTCTTCGATACGGTATCATTATATGGGGTAACTCTGTGGATAAAGATAAGGTATTTTTAATCCAAAAACGCTGTATTTCAGCAATTTTCTCTCTACGCCGAACAGATTCATGTCGTCCATATTTTAAGAAGAACTGTATTTTGACAATGACATGTTTGTATATATATGAAGTTTGTGTATTTGTTTACAAACATAAATACCTATTTACACTAAAACAGGACACTGTTCCTCGCAAGGTCAGATCTCAATACAGGCATAAAATGTACAAACCATTGGCTAAGTTAAAACTTTCCACCAAAAATACTCATATGATGTGTATTCAGATTTTTAACAAGTTACCTGATTCGTTTAAAGATCACAACTTTATTAAATTTAAAACTCTTACGAAACAATGGTTATCCGAAAAATGTTTTTATACGTTAAATGACTACTTGTTGAATGAGGCGTCTCAATAGTTCTTTTTGCATCAAATGCCAGTGGTATCGTAGGTACTAGTAATAATTATTAGATTTGACAAATACATAAATTTAATTTATTTTAATTTAGTGATTATAATTTTATGTTTGATGTTAGATATTTTTTTTTTTTTTTGTTACTCAGTGACATTGTATAAATTTAGGATAATAAGTGTGTACACCTGTTAAGGTAGGATTTAGTGGGACTAAACTATTTATTAAGCAACAATAACAGCAATCAATGTTAACTAACCTGAATCTATCACACATTAAAGATTTAAAAATGAAAATGAAAATTATATTGATAACATTTGTTAAACCATTATAATAACAATAGTATTAGACATTAAAATGGTCAATAATATTAAAGTAAAATCATAATTTTATTTTATTTTATTTAAGTTCTATAGAAATATTCATGTAAGTCATAAAACTGCGACTTCAATAGCCATTTTTTTTAAATAAAAAAAAAAAAAATGCCTAAATATGCTAAATACCAAATAATAATATAGTAGTCATAACTACCAGTTACCTAACTAAAGAAACCCAATTATGTATTTTGATAGAAACTATAAACTTAAATACTTGATAATGAATGTTATGATTTAAGGCTTGGAAAAAGATGTATTACAACTATAATAACCTAACGACCCACAAAGCTTTGTCAACTCGTGCCGAATTAAGGACGCAATCTAACTGAGACGCTTGCCCCGACATTTTTATTTATGACGAAAATTGTAGAACACAACAAATGAACTTGTACCAGCCAGCGGCGCGTACGGCCTGGGGCGTTATTCTCTGAACAACTCATTTGTCGATTCGTCGACAAATGATTAACCGGGGAGTCTTTGATCGTGCTATCGTTCGATCGGGGTCGTATCATAATGTATAAAATTCAAAATACATAATGGGTCATAAATGTTCATATTATATAATGGTTTTATTTCTGAACGTTTCACGATTTTTTAAAAGGTCATTACATAGAACCCATTAGGTTAGGTTAGATTTGTTTTATAACAATCCTGAAAACTTTACGGTTCCTGAAATAAAACCATTATATATTATGTCACATAATGTGTTTTGAACTTTACATATGATACGCACCCCGCTCGATCACTACCGTTTCGCACATACGTCACGTAGGTACTATTCGAAAACGTATTCCTAAAGCTATCTATAGCACAAACCCCTAAACGAGACATTATTTATTTACGTATACTTTCACCTTTACTACTCAATAACGATGCGAAAGTCAACGTCTAAGTGAACTTGCTATAAAATTTTAGTACTAAGGACACGGGGTGCTTTAACCAATTGCTATACATATTAACTGTATACTATACTTAGATACTCGATAAAAAGTGCTCAGGGTGCTGCTTCGACATTGTAATCTTCGACCAAACCCAAAATATTCGTAACAAAAAGTTATTTATACAGTATGATGGAGCAACATCAGCTCGCCGGTTAGTAATTTATTCACGAGCTGTAAAGCGAGTTGTTTTAGAGAATAACCTAACGGTTCGTGAAGACGAGTGATTAAGGACTCCGTGCCGATTTCCCACAAACGTCGGCGAACTCTATTTATTTCCCAAATGACTGCAATCCAAAAATCTAATTTTAACTAGAAAATCGTTAGGTGTATTTTGTTTATACTGCAAATGCTAGCGCTCCTGGGTTTTAAATCCCGGTAGGGGCAAATATTTGTGGAATGCGCAGGTATTGGTTCCGGAGTCTAGGATGTTTTCTACGTACTTGAGTTTTTATTTCTCCTTATACGTATGTTTAACTTTGTCTTACTAGGACAAGCCTAGATAGAGTAGGTCAATTCGTGTGAGATTGTCTCTAGATATACATATTCATTGTATTTTTAAGGAACAAACGGGCTTTACAGGTATATCCTTTGGTGTTCATGTTAATGACTAGCGTTTATATAGGTACCAGGCGAATATCAAACAGAATTGATTACCTATACCTACATAAAAACCTTTCGTGAAAAATTGACAAACAGGGCCTCTATTCAGGTGCGTTAAAACGATATCGTGTTTGACACGTTTAAGAATCGTTTATGTCACAGTGGCCATTATTGTAAATGACATAAGAGTTATCAAAACGTTGACAATACGGAAACAGGTAAAAACGATATCGTTATAACGCAGTTGAATAGAGGCCCTGATCGTGGAAACCGCAACATAATCCGTTGAGTGGTTTAGACAGATGTAGAAAGCGACTTTGTGTTATACTACTATGGATTTACTGCACGTAATATTAAGATTTTACGTATTTTAAAGGAACGTATAGCTAACCAAGAAACCCGTTTACCACTTTTCGACTTTATTTGTATTTCGTTAAGGTCTAAAAGTGGTAAAGAACTTTCTTTGTCGACTATGTACATCTATGGTTCCCACGTAAAGCCACTTAACGTTATTAGGAAAGCATGACGAGACAAACGGTAGAATGCGAAGAGTACGAGTAAATCCATCGAATAAAAATAAGAAATCAAAGGAAAATATAATTCCGTACTTAAGGAAAACATCAAGAGGGAAACATCAAGCCGAAATGATATTCCAGTTCCTGATAAAGCATTATAAATGTAGAGAATGGCATTTTCGTTATTTGGTTACGGCATTAGCATTCGAAAAAAACTGAAGGTTACATAGGTTCAACGGACTACTTTAATACCAAGTTGAATAATTTATGGAAAATATAGGAATTGAATTATATAAAATTAGGTTGTCTGATATTTTTGACTGACGTTTGGAAAATAGCCTGTTGAATACAGGGAAAATTGCGTCTAATAATAAATTGAGTTTTGTTTCAAGACAAATAACATATTACTTGTTGTTCAAATACTTAGTAGCTTTGGCTTCCAATCCAACCTACAAAAGTACAAAAAATAACTTTTTAAGTCTCTTACTCTCAAAGAAAGTTGTTAAGACCATCTGTGTATGAAGGATAAATATATCCTTTGCTTTAATATTTTGTATCCCTATAAAAAAAAAAAAAAAACTGACACCGTAAGTCAATAAGTTAATGATCAGGCAGCCCCGTTTCCCGAAATAGAAACAGTGGTTTTGGAACTAGACGGAGCTTTGGACTCATTTAGATTGTTTGATAATCTCTGCTCGGCACAACTTCTGGTCTGATTGTTTTACTTAAATAAGTTAATGCTGCGTAGTTTTACGATGGTTCAATATTGAACTTCTTGCTAACATAGGTTTGATATTTCGCTACTATCAACTAACAATTGTATATAAGTTGATGCCTGTCATATCGTTGGCATAAATAGCGTAAAATATTTTTTATGACGTTGATGAAATGTTAACCGACAAATAAAGATGTCAGGCAGAGTTAGGTATCTACTGCATTGGTCGAGCTGCTCGTCACCAAAACCTGCGACTAAAAATACTCGCACTAAAATATTAATCATACTCTGACGGCAAAACTCAGCCTTGCCAGTTCATAACTCGTCGAGAAATTGAAAAGCGCGTTCTTCAAGAGAATCACCTAGTTAATACATATTGCATGAAGATGTTCAAGTCATTTCGCCGCCGCAATGAAGACGCCAATTTCACACACGACGGGAATTCCAATTATTCCGTTTAATGCGAACCGGTCATAGCGCTGTGGATGGAGAGAATGTTCTAGTAGTAGTTAGCTCTCAGACGTCGGATGACTACTAAAATATTCAAATTAGGTCGAAGTCAGGACAATTTCTTTTGATTTTAATATGATTAGTATGTCGTGGACGTTATGACCACATTTACTGACGATTAATATATAGCTTCGCCCGTGTGGTTGCGGGGTTAGAATAGTACCACTCCATTTCTTCCCGGGATATCGTAAGAGGCAACTAAGGGAATGAGGGCTTCAAGTACTGTTAGGCGATGGGCGTGCAACCTGTTACTAATACACTGGTAAACATTTTAGCCTTTTTTTGTGCAAGGTGTGGTTGCAGAATTGCCAATGACTCCTTTTGTAGTTGTTGGTATTTTGTAGCTCTGCCTACCCCTCTCTGGAAATTAAACCTTGATACTGTGTATGTATGTAATATAGAGCTTCTATAAAATTACCTAATAAATATCGATTTCTGTAACTGGTCATGCACAGAAAAAATAAGAACGCCGAACACTAGGCAAACCTTTTCTTGGATCTGAAACTTTAGAATGATGCAGAATGAGAACAAGGTTTAAGAAAATTAAGAGCGGCTGTAGATAAGATCAAGTTAGTTAAACTGACCTAACCTGAACTATAGGGCTCTACACGATGGTCCTGAAATATTTACAGATCCGGAAAAAGAAGTGGTTTGTCAAATGATATGATTGTGAAATGAATCAGTTTGTGAAAAGTTTGAAGGTAAAATGACAGGATACCCAGAAAATCAAATCAAAATATAGTTCATATTTGACAAATTGTAATATTGTAATAATTAAAAAACATATTAATGCCTTATATTTCAGTTAAAAATATGAGACATTATGCTGTATTAATACTTCGCTACTTCGACTGCGCAGATGTCGTTTATCGTTACTTACAGAAAAAAGTAACAAAATGGTGTTCCTCGGGGTTCAAACTATCTCCATACCAAATTCCATCGAAATACGTTCAGCAATTTGGCCTTGAAAGCGAAACAGATAGACTGAGTTAATTAGATTTTATAATAATAGTATCTCAATTACATGAAACTCATGACCAAAGTAAAATGAATCGCATTTTGTGCTTGGCCATGCTTATTTCCCAACGTGCATTTTCCATTATTTTTAATGTTTCTAATATAAAAAAAAAACAATCACCGGGTTTATATATAAATAAACAATTAATAGGTTTGTTTGTTTTATATTTTTAAAGTAGTGCAGATGTAAATAAATGTGGGATATTATTTCTGAACCTCATGAAGCGCTGGAAATGGCAGCGCTCGCTTAGTTGTGCTTGAATTCAATAGAATTTGATTCAAACGTCAGCAGCAGAACTCTACGTTATTAATAGATTCTACGATGAAAGCAATAGATTTATCATCTTTATTTAACACGTACTCGTTATTCTTTACATACAGGTTTTTAAACTTTAAATTAAATTCGAATTATGCATATGTACGGGGTGAAATAAAACCCAAGAAGGAATGGATGGAATATTTGGAGAGCGATATGAAAAACAGGGGGAAATGCCCAAGGATGTTTGGAGGAAAAAGATGACTGCGACAACCCGTGATTGCCATATAAAGTAAAGATGATGATTATAATACAGGGTGTATCTTTTTCCAGACAGACATCTTTTTCCTCCAAACCTTTTTTTTTAATCTGTTGTATGGCCACTGACCCCTTACACGTTGCAATAAAAAAACAATCAAATTCTGCATGTTCAGTGACTCCGCCAACTGCTTTTTACTGAACGGGGTTTTGTGTCAGTTACCAGTTTTACCGTGAAATTTAATTTGCTTTTTATGTTCTATTTTTTTAATGCAATATCTTACATACATACATCACGCCTTCATTTCCAGAGTGGGGTAGGCAGAGCTGCAGAAATACCAACAACTCTAAAAAGACTTGTTATTATTATGTTATTCTGTAACCACATTTTGCACAAGTAGGTTGAGATGTAAGTTTACTAGTGTATTAGTGACAGGTTGCAACCCCATCACCTAACAATACTAGAAGCCTTTATTCCCTTAATCGCCTCTTACGACATCCACGGGAAGACATGGAGTGGCACTATTCTAACCCGGAAAATACACGGGGCCTGGAAACGTTATTTAATTACTAAGGATTTAATAAATTAGGTTAAAATCTAACGTCTTTTGTAATATCTTTGAGAGGGGAATCCGTTTAAGTTCAATTAGTAAATAAATAAACCTACTTAACTAAAGTCTAGCCTAAATCCTCACTTTACCCAACAAGTAAATAAAAACAGGTAACTAGAGATATAGAGATTTTATTATGACAAAATCATTGTTGTTGCAAAGTCTTTTTAGAGTTGTTGGTATTTCAGCTCTGCTCACCCGATTCAGGGAATGAAGGCGTGATGTTATGTATGTATGTATGCATTATTAGAGATATGTTCTGATATATTACTCGTATTTTTAGAAAATGAAGTATGTAATACTTAGGATCCAGAGGGAGGCTTTGACAAAACGTGTAGTAGCAGAGGCATTCACACTCCGTATGGATAGTTCAAATACCAAGTTCACAAAGGGGAGTGGAAGCCACAGGGCTAGGAATCTGATGGTTCCCAAGCCTTTGACTGGAACCCGTTTGTTATGGCGAATCTATATGGGCGATTGAAGTTTGCTTGATCTTGATTCATTATGTTGTTAAGGTATCAATCATCAAAGAACCATTGTTATTCCTTGTATCGTCTAGGCAATGCGTAAACTTTGCATTTAAGGTCAAAAATTAATGATTTACTTTTAATTTTTAATTGTTTTTATGCAAAGTTTTTTGTTGATTACAGGTTGAGTAACGATAATCTTCCGTTGCACAAACGGAATAAAAGTATTAGTTTTTCGTGCATTAAACTTTCCTTTTTTACGACTGTAAACATGAAGTTTGATTAACAATGATTCTAAAAAAGGATGACCTAAAACGTAAACATAACTGAAGTATGTAACTTTTTTTTGTAATAAACTAGGAACGTACATTCAGCAGCAGAAGTAACTTCGCAACCGAAGAGCTTACAACGATCTGCACTTTAAGCATGTTACTCTGCTCAACTACTGTTGATGCTGACTGTACTACAACTTAAAATATAATGACACATTGGCAACCATTTAAGACTTTAAAAAAACAAGTTAAAAACCGAAAAAACCATAAAATTTAGCAAAAAATAGTTAATCAACATACATACATACATAACATCACGCCTTCATTCCCAGAGTGGGGTAAGCAGAGCTACAGAAATACCAATAACTCTAAAAAGACTCGTTGATAATTTTGTAACCACATTATGCACAATCAGGCTAAGATGTTTAGTAGTGTATTAGTGACAGGTTGCAAGCCCATCGCCTAACAGCACTACAAGCTCTTATTCCCTTAGTCGCCTCTTACGACATCCCCGGGAAGACATGGAGTGGCACTATTCTAACCCGGCAACCACTCGGGGTAATCAAAAGTTAATCAATTTCCGATTAAATGCAAAAATAAAGAAGGGTTGCATTGAACTCAAATTCCTCCTAAGTATCTTTAAAAGGATCCATTTGTATGTAAATCCCCGCTCTACTCTCACACTAGGCTTCCTTTAGGAGGTACAAAGACGTCTCTTTATTGTGTGAAAATGACGCTGTCATCATTAAAAGTGGCTGACACGGCCGTCAGTGAAGATGACACGTGATAAATCATAGCGAGCAGTACTTATAGTTTGACATGAAAAATATTTGTTAGCGAAATGATATTCTATAAAGAAGTTTGTTTATATTGTGTTTGCAATGAAAACTTTAGCAATAAAACAAAGGAAGTGGAATCTATGTTGAGTGGAAATGTGAAATCTTGGTGAAAGGATTTACGAAAACCTAAAGCTTGAAAGCATTTGCATTAAGCGGTTCATGCATAAAATGTTGCACATGCTCTGTTTCCACTCTCAAAAAAACCCAGAGGTGACCTACTTCGCACTTTAAATTAAAACTGTAATTAAAATGGTTTTTTCGCACTTCGGTACAATTTAGCTGTTGCGGACAAAGTATCTACGTAAAAACAGTAACAATAAGATTGCATTTTGTACGTAGTGGCGCAAAAATTGCTACAGCAATTAGGTACAGGTCCCGCATGCATTTTACATGAGTTCGCTGCAACTAGCTAGAAAAATCAGATAAGAGTCGGGCGATGTAACACATGGTAGCTACTAGGTGGTGAGCTGGATGTGTTCCTCTTGATACCGTATTTAGTAAGTACTATAACCTCTCGAGTCCTAATACTAGTACACAGGGACCTAGGCGTAAAGAACAAGGTAATGTTCAAAGTGATTGTTACTAAGCCAGAAAATAATTACAGTGTACCATCAAAGAATTTGAATGTTTAGCCATAATATGTAAATTTGCCGACGTGACTCGACTAACGGACACGTGGAAAATATAACAAATATCTGTATAACGTCGAACTGCTCAACATTTAAATTATTCGATACTACATGAAAGCTTGGTCTATAAACATTACCTAAAATACCCTCATTAACAATCGCTACGTTTCGTTTGTACAAAGGGAAAAAAAATTGCAAACAATTATTTTAAACAAAATGTGGTCAATTTTGCAGTGCATCGTGAATATAAGCTAGAAAGATTTAGTCAGGGATACTAATAATGTTGCAAAAAACAGAGGTTAATAATTTCTTAACGCGTGTCACAGCCGTATCCATCATGAATTTACCCGCACAAGGGCTCGAAACAAACTGAGTGTCCCCTATTCCCTATGGAAATTCACTTGGCAGGGTACAATTCGGCTCTCAGCAGAGTGGGGGCTATAATTGATTGATCGGCAAAAGGCGTTCGGGTAATATTGTTGCAAGCCTTGTTTTGAAGGGAATATCCGAGAATAATTTTAAAAATATAGAGTCGTGGGGAAGTGAATGACTGTTTTGGAAAAGGGCTCTTTCATCCGGACACCTGAAATATAAAACTGCTGGGACATGTGTCCCAATGCATATTTCGATATTTTTTTTGAAATATGTGATGTTGTACATCGTCGCTATCTTCAATTCAAAAGCTGCCGTTGATTATCCAAATCATTAATTTCTTTGACAATATGATTTATGAACTATTATTCAGGTATTTAGGAGACAGTAAACTGTGAGGTGCTAGCCCTTTATCCCTACTTATTACTAGTTGATAGTAATAATTTTTTAATATGACTTCAATCGTAATCGTCTCGCGCGCAGGTTTGACGACTTCCAGCCTCCCGAACAAGCCGGCTTCCGAAAAGGCTATAGTACCGTAGACCACATACATGCGTTGCGGCAGGTTATACAGAAGACTGAAGAGTATAACCTCCCTCTTTGCCTTGCATTTGTGGACTACGAGAAAGCCTTCGATTCGATCGAGACCTGGGCTGTGCTGCAGTCTCTCCAGCGGTGCCAAGTTGACTACCGATATATCGAAGTGTTGAAGTGTCTGTACGAAAATGCCACTATGTCCGTCCGACTACAGGACCAGAGCACAAAGCCTATTCCTCTACAGCGAGGAGTCAGACAAGGGGATGTGATATCTCCGAAGCTATTCACCGCTGCATTGGAGGATGCTTTTAAAGTTCTGGACTGGAAAGGACGAGGCATCAACATTAATGGCGAGTACATCACTCACCTTCGATTTGCCGACGATATCGTAGTCATGGCTGAAACCATGGAGGACCTCAGTGCTATGCTCGCTGACCTCAGCAGAGTTTCCGACCAAGTTGGCCTGAAAATGAACATGGACAAGACGAAAGTCATGTCTAATGTCCATGTTGTGCCAACTCCCGTGATTGTCGGAGGCTCTGCACTCGAAGTTGTTGACGACTATGTGTACCTGGGACAAACGGTCCAGTTAGGTAGGTCCAACTTCGAGAAAGAGGTCACTCGTCGAATCCAACTCGGCTGGGCAGCGTTCGGGAAGCTTCGCAGTGTCTTTTCGTCCAAATTACCGCAGTGTTTGAAGTCAAAAGTCTTTGACCAGTGTGTGTTGCCGGTGATGACTTACGGATCTGAGACGTGGGCGCTAACGATGGGCCTCATAAGAAAGCTCAAAGTCACTCAGAGGGCTATGGAGAGAGCTATGCTCGAGGTTTCTCTGCGGGATAGAATCAGAAATTATGATATCCGCAGTAGAACTAAGGTTACCGACATAGCCCGAAGAATAGCGAAACTTAAGTGGCAGTGGGCGGGGCACATTGCTCGCAGGACTGATGGCCGATGGGGCCAGAAAGTTCTCGAATGGCGTCCACGGACCGGGAGACGAGCTGTTGGTAGGCCTCCAACAAGATGGAGCGACGACCTCGTAAGGATGGCGGGATCGCGATGGATGCGGAAGGCACAAGACTGGTCTAAGTGGAGAGCCTTGGGGGAGGCCTATGTCCAGCAGTGGACGTCTTTCGGCTGATATGATGATGATGATGATGATGATGACTTCAAGCTGTTAAACGGGAGGACACATCGCATCAATAGGATGCATATACGAATTTATAAATTAAATATGTATTAACAAAACATTTTACCTACATTACAAATTCTTCTTAAAAGATTCCGTTTTTATCTCTTCGATCAACAAATCACTTTTGAGACGTAAATTTTTCGTCTTCCAATATTAAAGTGTTAAGAGGAACAAACTGTTCGAGCCGTGATGATACTACAAGTTTTCTAGAGAGCACCGATTTATCACTGGCTCTCTCCGGATGTGGCACTGAGAGCGATTGAATGCAGCGTTATAGGACTAATGTCGCAGCATTTGGACCAAGATTTAGTAAAGCTTGCCCATTTTATATAAGATATCTTTATTATATTAAAAATATTTTATCAAAGCCATTTTAAACCGACTTTAAAAAAAGAGAAGTTTGTCAATTCGTCGGGATTTTTTTTGGTCCCCGATTAGGTACTCAAAGACGGCTGGATGGACTTGATTTTGTTTTCATGATTCGATGGGTATACTTTTTAGTTGGTCCTATTTTTAGCACGTCAAGATCTGATGATGGGATCATGAAGAAATTCAGAAAACTCCTCAAGTATTATAGGAATACATATAGCAATTTTAGCATTTTCAGTGTCAAAGTATCGTTTGGTTCACCAAACTGATAGAACTGATGATGAAGACCACTGATCGCCACCAGAACTCCTCAATTGTACTCATTTCAAGGGAGGCGATAAGATATCTCGATTAAGATAGTTGAGCGACTATGACGAAACACCTTCAAATGGTTTAAACAATGACTATGACTTTTCCGCGGCGTTGCTTTTTAATTATTAATTCAGATTTAGACAACACAGCAGTATTATAAAAATAAAAAACTACAAAATTCTTATTAAAGTCGAAAAACCGATTCTGTGGCTTTATTACAAATAGGTAGTCAAACACCGTCACGCTCTTCCTTTTGTATGCAATATCATTAATCGCGAAAGCGTTGACAGCAATGACAGTATAAAAACGACATTATCTCTTTTAGTATACTTTAGTTTAGTTGAACTTTCCATATCAATAGGAAATGTAATTCCCTACCGCTACTTATGGTGCATCCACGCATTGCCTCTATTCAACTTGGTGAAAACATAATGCCTTTGAAATGTTATCTCTTATTTATTTGGTAGTAACGGCAGCCGAGTTAAAATCAGTACGACAACATAAGGCAATACCGTTTTATCCTGTAAATAGGGGCTGAGTATTCAGCCCCTGTTACTACAATACGAGTACTCAAATGCAATGAATATTTTTATAGCATATGTATCTTTTAGTTCATTGTGTGAGCACATATTATTTAATTAGTGTTATAGTGGCACAATATACATTTTGAACTCTATCATAATGTAATACAGCTGGCTATCACGTGTTGCCAAACTTTCCTAAGTCAACGTCGACGATGTCTAATTGAATACAACTGCGTCGCTGACCTAATAATTGCGAACCAACTGTTAGTTTGCTCTCGTCTGTATGTGATTAAATTTATTAATCCGTTTCAGAATGCCTTAAACCAAGTTATTTATTTTCCAGATAATTTTAGGAACTTATTTAACGTTTTCTCAACACTCTTAACCACCTTGTACAAAATTTCCCAAAACACATTTCGTACTAAGTACTTTTGGAATAAATAATCCTATATAATAATAAGTCATTTTAGAGTTGATGGTATTTCTGTATCTCTGCCTACCCCACTCTGGGATTGAAGACGTAATGTTATGTTTGTATATAATATAATCTAATAATCATATTCTTATCCTTACTTCCAAAAGTTTGTTTGTTTGTTCTTTCTTTACAGTTCAACGCCTGAAACGATCGACGTACGTGAAATTTGATACGAAGATAGCTTATAGCCCGGAGACAGTTATAGTTTTCATCAAATTAAACAACTTCTAAGCAGACAGCAAAAGCTGGTGTAAACTAAAACGAATAAGCACATTATTAGAGGTAATATCATGTTTGAGATTATTGAATAACAATCAAATATGATCAACAGATTTTTAAAGAATTTGAAATTTCCCTTCTGCCTTCACATAAAACACAGCATAAAATTGTACTTTAATACAAATTAAAAATAAGTTTACGATCGTAAATTTATCATTTATTTATTTATTGGATGTTCCACCAACAAATACACAAGATACTTATAAAAATGAATCAATTTTATTTATCCTACGTGCAACTTTGACTGTATATCCAGTGTTCATCATCAGACACGATTATATTTTTAATTCGTCAGCACCCTACAATGTTTTAATATTCACGTTTGAATCAGACCAACGTAACTACACAATAATATCCACGTTCTAGCCATGTAAAAACCGGAGATCTCAAATGTTTATAGACCAGCCGTGCTTGCATAACCGATGGCTGTCGAATAGCATAAAGATAGAAGAGGCGGAAAGGGAAACACCTGCGGACTAGCAACGTTCCCAGAAGCAATTTTTCCAAAAATGTGGCACGTCAGCGAATAGTAATAAAAAGCGAGTATTTGAACGCGTAGAGTTCCTTCAATGGCTCATAATCGGCTGAATATACCTCCTCTTTACTTTGCCAAGTACCTTACATTTCCTTTTGAAATTATTTAACGGCGCAATTATTATAAAAGTTTATTATAATAACAAAATTATATCACTCGGAAAACAAATTTATGATCTCCCGAAAGACAAAGAAGGTGGAATACTCTATTAGGTACCTAATTTGAATGACATATTTGGCAGTTTCAACTCTGGTACCCGTTTTAGAGCCCCGTAATAACTTTATATTGAGTTTTTAACAACATCTAATAGGACATAATCATAGACATAAGTTGGTCGTCATTTGATATCATTTATCTTTGACATATCATCAAATTAATCTCCGCTGTAAGTAGTAAGCATGAATATCCATCCCACCATTTTTATTTTCCCGTCACAAAAAGTAGGTAATATTAACCCGCAGATTGTATATAACACCCTACCTATTTGTATTTTGTATGTTGGAATGCAATGCTGCAATATATAACTATCGAAAACTTTACAATTGCCTCCGGTCTAACATTTTATCATAGCTAGGGGCTTAGAAAGGATGCTATTTAAAAGTTTGCGCCCAAAGCGCGGATAAGCCGACGTCCCGTAGCGCCTGGCGCGCGTCCAGGGACAGTCGCACGCTGGAATTATTATATGATTCTATAACGTTGTAAAAACAATTCCAAGTTCTCTGTATATTATTAAAAAAACGCCTTTTGTTGTAGGTAACGTGTGTTCGCTTGTTTTCTTTAACTTTGGGTAAAACAAGCATTGAAAATCTGACAGCGCAGGACTGAAATAATGAAACTTAAATGTTATTGAAAAAGTGTTTGATTGATGTCTTCAACACATTTTTTTATTAACAATCCCTATAACGCCGCTTCACAACACAAGAATTGATGGAAAAAACGTTTAACACATCTTGGATGAAGACCAATTCAAAAATACTCGTATATACCTCGCATTTTTGAATCCGTTAAGCGGCTTCGATGACAGTAGGTAATGGATAAACAGGCATGAATACCTACAATGATACCCAATAAACATTCCTACGAGAACATACTCGTGGGAATAGGGCAGTCGGGTAAAAACAGTCCAAAGAATTTGACGGTTATTTTAAATATTGAAAGTAATTTTAGAACTACGATGTAAGCCCATTGACGGTTACAATAGAAACAGACTGGCTTACAGATCGTCGACTATAGCATTAGTACTATTATTGGATCCAAAATTAATTATTTACTCTCTTATTAATTATTCTAGGTTCAACCCTTTCAAGCACCAGACTTCGGTAGCAGAGTAGACAGGTGATGTGGGATTAACCATTAATTTTGTGGGGTGCCCATTTAAATACTTTCTGTTGTCTGACTCTTCGCATCTAGGACAGATTTGGAGCCCGTGGAAATTAACTAAACCATCGTGGTTTTGTTTAGTACTCGTAGTACACTTTAGCGTTAAAGGGCTACATTGTGACGCCTCCTTCCAGAAATTGTTTTGAGTAAGCCGATGGAGCTCTTCTGTCCGTTCCTGAATTTAGGTGCCCTTACTGCAAGGAACTGCAATTTCTTTCGTGTTGCTGGTGTTCACTCATTTACCTGAGTTGCCATACAAAAAAAAACTTTTAAACTAGCTTAGCAAAAGGATAAAATTAAAGGTGTGGGTCAGTTTTTTATTAAAAAACATAATGCAAACCGGTAAGCAACAAACAATAATGAAGGAAAATCTTGGCAACAAAAAGGCAAGGATGGGTACTGAACGAGCTGTTTGCCCGTGGATGTATGTTAAAGAAGGATGTAGATTGTTCTTGAATGTAAAAGACGACTGAATTACTTGAGTGATTTATTAGCACTGCAAATTGCACCTATTCACATAAATTATATACATACAGTGTAAACAACTTAATTAGTACACAAATGCGCTATGCTAGCATTAATAGAATTAGGTACGTTACATTATTGTGCAACTTGCTTGTACAGGTACTGTAATTAGTTCTTATATTGCGCAATACGTGTTCTCACAATGAATATTAACAGCTTAAGCTTTGCTTTATCAAAGCATTAGGAAAAGCATTAGGAAAAGCATCATGAAAAGCACTTAGCAGGAGAAAGCTTAGATTTACAAATGTCATAACGCCATTTGGCGACAATGTTGTCAACTGCAATACGGCATCCATAATGCTAAAAGCACTCCACTCTACTCCCGTCAATATTAACTGGAATGTACGATTCCAATGCCGCTGAGTATATCAATCCTGATAGTAATAACGTTGGAAATTGTAGTGTTCCTGTACGATATCAAAGAAAAATGATTTGTGCTTTGATAATATAACTATGGAACATCGTTTCTTGTTTTGATTGGTGAATTTGTATGCCCGTAAATCCGAGCAACATTGAATAATGGTAAATGTGGTAAAAACCAGAATTACCGTAACTATCATAGTATTTCAGTACCAATGATTCCGACTTCACTGAATGTTTTTTACCCCCGCTTCATAAAACCTCCGTCTTTTAATTATTGTTCGTTGAAGTCACGCGCTCTAATTAATTACCCGGATACTCGCTACGGGTTATAAGCGTTGAGAAACTGAAGATCTTCCAACTCATAGTTCTGACAATCAACTTGAAAATTTAGTGGTGGGCAGACATTTTTACCGATCAGAAAATTTCACCTTTACCGTCTTAAATTTCGACTCATCTTGGGTGCGCTGCTATATCGTGAGCTCACGATAAATCTAATCATAATTATAGATCTTGAAAGACCGATGGCATAATATGATGACTTAGTTTTCTATGACTGTCTTAACTAAAAAAAAGATGGCGTTAGTGATTTGTTTCATTAATGTTTTGACAAATATAGCTTTATTTAAATAGCTTTACTAGAATAAACGTGCGTCAGTTTTGTGCAGTGCTTGAGACAGGGCCTAAATGAAAGAGAAACACAATTAAAAAGAGTACAAAATAGTGTGATAAACTTGCCGACAGTTTCTCTCGACATCCTCGAGTCTAGTCACTAGTGGCACATCTCTAAGATAACTTAAGCCGAGTTGCAAACAAGCAATTTATAAAGTTGGTGTTTCACCCAGTGTCGCAAACTCGTTGCTAGGGTCGTCGAGTTCAGGATTGGTACTGAAGCATGTTATGACAATTTAAGTCCAAAGGCAATATTTATTTCAAAACATCTTACTTTCTTGAGATTCTAACATCTCAAGAAAATAAAATTGATTTTAATTTCAGTAATTGTTTGCTTCAGACGTAGGCTTTACGTAAAGTAAACCGATCGAAACAAATAAGACTTTTTGCATATTATACAGGAATCTTTGATTGGATTTAACCTACGCTGCTCTCAAAGTACAAAATTATAAGTAAGGGAAACGTATTTGCTACTATCTATGGTGTAACTAGAGTACAGAGCGCATAGATCAGACATGATAAAATCGAACAAATAAATAAGTAATGTAGTTAAAACCAGCGGTCTGACAAAGAAAACTAAAGAGAGAAGTTGGTAATACTACTGGAGGCACTTTAAATTATACCTCACTTCCCATAATGCCAAAGGGATAATGGAACCTAGGGTAGAGGTCTGGCAAAGACAACTAAAGAGAAGTTGTACTGCTGAAGGCATTTTAATAATATCCAATAATGGGAATTGATCCCATAATCCTGAAAGGATAATGGAACTAAGAAGGGTACAAACAAACGATATACGAGAGTAAGGTAGTAAATAATGATGGAGGTCTGGCAAAGACAACTAAAGTGAGAATTTGCCAATACTGCTGAAATTATTTTAAACCATACCTCCATTTATGGACAGGTTTACTGGAAGAGATCCCTTAGAGGAATCTTAAGACTATGTTTGAACTTACTTAAATTTGTTTTTTTTTGTGCAATAAAGACTTTACACACGTACATACATACATTTCCATAATGCTAAATGTATAATCGAACCAAGGGTAGAAAAAGACGATATACCGCTCGTTTTATGACACCCCGACAGTTTCTGTGTTCTGCAAAGTTCAATATTACTGTGCTCTAACCGCGGACCATAACAGTTGCCTGGGAGTGCAAATATACGGGGCGATGCCGCCGGCCTTTCCAACTAATATTCCTCTCGTGCTATTGACAGGGCGACGGTACTTGTCGCATACAGGCAATAACGTAGGGACCTACGCGTTTCCATTTTTTCATTACTCCTAAATGTTTGACATTGTTACGAGTAGGTAAGTTTAGGTAGATTATTAATGAGACCCATGAGACAATGACGTCACATTGTAAACGGGGTCAATGGAGTTCAAGGTCAAGGCCGTTGCTATTGTAATAAAAGGCCGCAATGTGTAGAACCTTACAGTATCCAACTCTATAGTTTATCGGTCATGCAATAAGGCATTCTGGAGCATTCCGCGATTGGGAGTATAATAGGCGAAACACCCGTGGCGTTGTTCATTCATTACTTGGAGAGCGAACAGTGCCTATGAGAGTGAACCTAGCGATCATCTTAGTATTAGAAGTGTATTGTGCGATATTTTTTTGGAACGGTTACGTGAGTGTTTAGTAAAGTCTAGCTCTTAATTATCGGTACATTTGTGCATTTCAGACAGTTACCTACTCCCACGTACGTGACAATATTACAAAATATTGAAAAACACACACACTGGTGTTAACGTTCTGTATTACATAATACATTCCCCTTTTGCGCAGTCAGTGGACTTAGTTATTTGTACAAATTTACGTTGCACCAAACTAGCGCCCCGGGTTTGTCCCGACCCGCATAGGGCTATCGCAGAATCCCTGTAATGACCAATACAGTCCGAAGTTGTTTGGAGAGAAGTGCTCAATTGAATTTGCATAGTAGGTACGATAATAGCAGTAAGTTGTTAGTGAAACGTGTTTGTGCACTTTAACTGAAGCAGATGCTACTTAATGTTATATCGGCGTCGACGCATTAGTTAGATTAGCGTCAGCCAGTATTAGCTTTAGGTACCGAGAATGTAAATAATTGTGACCATCAAAATCTCTGCTTTTCTTATTTATTAAGAGTTATCTATCTTCTCATTTTTATTCTTTTATTACCTATACAAGGTGCAACTATCTTAACAATTGGAAATAGCGAATTCTACGCAACGGAGACTTTATTTTATTTGTGAAAACAATAATTACTACTTTCATGGGTTTTGGGAAATTCGTCTTTCGTAACCGGGAATCCAACTGGTCAAATATGACAAAACAGTAGTCTTATTTTTTGATACAGATTGAAAGGGTCAAATATATGTATCATTTATATGTACAACGCATACACCTTTTAACTAAGTAAAGACCGTAAAAAACACTTTATTGTCTTATCATATTTGACCAGTTCAATTCCTTGTTAAAAAAGACCAATTTTCATAAAATTCATGAATGCAGTTAAGTATTTATTGTTTTCAAAAACCAAAAATATAGCCTCCTATGCATAGAATTAGCTATTTCCAATATTAAGGTAGTTACCGTGAGTGTCTATCATTTCATCGAATGTATCATTTCATCAAACGCTGTTTTCTGCTGAAACCAATATTTTTTGCAGGGTATCTTAAACATCTAACCTAACCTACGTAATTAATGTTTAAGATACCCTGAAACTAGAGTTCGATGAAACGAAATTCGATGAAATGATACATTCGATGAAGTGATGAGTTAAACCCATTGCCGTCCATGCGGCGTTCGTTTTCTCCACCCTATAAATATTATTCATAGTATAAAACAAAGTTATTTTGTCGTCAGTCTGTTGGTCTGTACATCCCCTAACTCCTACTAAACCGCGCAACTTAGATACTGGCTTCCACCATCAGTAAGATAATATTTCACGGATGATTTATGTACATATTATTTTAATAAAACCTTATTAAGCTTCTATATATGTAAAAAAATCATGTAGTAGAACATTTAGTTCTTATAAAATCCTAAATAAAACTCCTCAATTGCATAGGGTGATTGAACCAGTAATGAAAAAGGTCCAATGATGGACACTTGACTTTTATTTTACAGAAGATAAAGGTTATTCATTTGTTTTGCAACAATCAATTTATAACCTTATGATCTTTGGATTAAGAGTAAAGTCGCACTTTTAGAATTATAGTGACCTAATTCAAACATTTTCAGCTTTCGATTTCGAGTCATAAAATTAGTATTATAGAGACCTAAGTCAAAATTCAAAATAAGTGGATTAGGTCACTATAATTATAAAGATGCGAAGTGTCCATCATTGGTGCCTGTCAGCTTTTAGTGTCCAACACTGGTGCCATCACCCTACCTCTATCTGTTACGGTTGAGTCACAGTAACCATTTCTTTCATTAAAACTTTAATTAAAAGTGTTGCGTTACTTCAACACCGCTGCTCACTGGGCATCATGAACGAAGAATTGCTTTACTTGCGACGCTATTTTCTCTTATTCAGTATAAAACCTTATTCAAATAAATAATATTAGTATTCAGAGGCAGTAACTTCACCTTTTCACCCCTTTTTTTCTAAATTACACCCGTGCGAAGTCAGGGCGGGTCGCTAGTTAGGGTATAAATAAATATTGTTGCACTCATTATTATTATAGTAAAAAGTAAAACTCTTAGATTACTAAAATTATAAAAAAAAACCCTGATTACTTTTAATGGTGTTGGTGCAAACATAGAATGTTCGTTTATACATTTCTTTCGAGATTTTGTAAATATTTTTACAAGATATTAAAAAAATAAAGGTTAAATAAAAGTCACCTCTAAAAACTATACGTAGTCAACATAACGGTAAAAAATATTTTACGATGTTGCCATCCAGATTGAACCTGTTATGTCTACTCAACAATTGTATTCATAACTGTGACGGCCGTAAAAGTTTACGTACCGTTATTGTTAGCAGCATACTAACTATACCAAAACGAATAAACCTTCGTCCTTCAATGTTGGGTTTATGTATTACACTTTTAGAACTATTAGTTTTTAAAGTTTTACCATACATTTTAAGGAATAATTGGAAAAAAAACATCTGTCTGTAAATTAATTTCGTATCCTATATATATTTTGGTTACCTACTCTACATTTTCATGTTATATTTCTTTTCTTTTAGCGATATAGGTTGCGTATTTTTATTCATTAATTAACCTCAAGGTCTTTTTCAAACTTATATTGTTTACTACAAATTACTCTATATCGCATTTAACTATGTGAGTGTCTGTGACTGTAAGTGTCTTAAATATTTAAAAAAAAAATACAATACAAAACACTTTATTGTCCACCAAACAAAAACATTACACAGAAAAAAAAAAACCGGGACAAGTGTGAATTAACTTCGCGTGGAGAGGGTTCCATAGGTTTTGAGAAAACCATTATGTTCTTTAAATACCATAGACTTCTTATAGGTTTTCCTGCAATCTATAGGTAAAGAGTAGATTTCTATATTTTTTTTTTAAATTTGTCTTAGTAGTCTCTTATAATTATTATTGGGGGTAGTGGTAAATTTTCATCTATTTTCATAAAACTGTTTGTGCAAAATGTGGTTTCAGAATTATCAAGAAGTCTTTTTAGAGTTGTTGGTATTTCTTTAACTCTGCCTGCCCCACTCTGGGAATAAAGGCGTGATGTTATGTATGTATGTAAAAATATATTCGAAATCCATATAAGAAGCCCTTACTTTTGATATGTCCTATAAAACATTTTTTTTTTAATTTTCTCGTTTCCATTGCATTTTTTTTCTGAACTAAGTACATATGTATACCTGTAGTTTTCCAAAGGATAGTTTTAATAGTGATCCCCGTATTAACATATACACATTTGCATATACACGGACACAATACCAGGCAAAGTGGCGAGAAAATGAAGACGCCGTTACAATGCAATGGGTGGATGTGTGCACAAATGACGATGATGACGTTGTACCCTGATCAATGGATTATTACTTACTTAAAAGTGATGAAAACGAAACCAGTAGTGGTACCAAGACTATATGCAAGAGTCTTGTCAACTTAGTTCTAACTTCTACATGTGTCGAAATGTGGAACGAAGCAGTCTACTCATTCGACAGACCTTTCTAAACAGCGCTGTATTTTAAGAGAGTCATACCGATCGAGAACTTATAAAATTCAAATGATAATAAGTTCATATCGCACCATCGGTAGAACAAGGGCACAATTGCCCCTTTAGTCACATTGTATATTGTGCCCTAGTTCTAGTGGACAAGGGCATAATTGCCCCTTTAGTCACATTGTATATTTTGCCCTTGTTCTACCGAAGGTGCGATTATTATCTCGTTAGAAACACATTCGATTAGATAATATTGCTCTGATATAGTTCAATATTATAGCTGATGGTTCTTGGTATGATCGTTAGAAAACTTATTTACTTCTTTGACATAGTTATATTTCTAACTTTATCATGGCATCGTCATTATTAGCCATTTTTTATGCAAACGGGCGCCAGGCGACGTAAATTTGTTGCGCGATATGCTTGTGCAATAGTAACACAAGGTATCCAAATTGGCAACGCAAATCGATCGCGCGATGCCGTCTTGCCTATGTTTTTGTATTTGCCCGATGACCCGTAATCAATTAGAATATTCAAAAGAGGTTTGTAGGTTTGCTCACTTGCGAGCTTGAATTAGGACTCTCTAACGAGATTTGTTTGTTTGATGGCAGAAAATCGCTTCGTTTGCTTGTATGTACGATAGCTAACCAATTAGGACGGCGGCTTACTTTACGTTTAAAACTATACGCCAACGTTTGATTTTCCCAAGCCTGCGTTATATTATTCCATCCATATGTATGGGCAGCGCTCCGTTTGCCCCGGGGCGGTTCGCGCTTGGCCGCTCTTTGCATTTATGTACGTATTTAATGGTTCAGCGGGCGGTGGCAGCAATTATCGAGGTCAGTAAAACTAAATGACCTCTGATTTAATTCCCCCGCAGCTGGTTATCGATTGGACGGCGTTGTAGTCACGGCAAATAAGTATGTTTAATATTTAATTTACAATGACCTATTTACTATCAAACCGGGAACTTTTTTATGGCACTGAGAAGTTAACAGTAACCACACAGGCACTCCATATTGGCTAACAAATTTTTTCTGACTAAATTTTGCTCCTGCTACCTGTTTTTTTTCATCACTCTTCCGGAATTTAACTTAAAATATTGTTTGTTTATTAATTTTTGCATAAATGGGTGAGGACCTAAAAGTTGGACCATAGTTAAGCGTAGTTAACAAAATAAACAACGAAGGCGAAAAGGGTTCCGTTGTGCGACGAAAAGTATCCTTACAATTTAAATGGCTAATTTTCGTTGGACATTGAAAAAGTTTTTTAGAAAATTTTATTACGTGAGTTAGCATGCCCAACTTTTTGGGTCTTACCTCAATACATTTTTGAATAACTACTCTCTCAATAGTTAGTTACTCGTTTAAAACAAAACTATGTTCTAGGATGTAATAATTCGAGTCGCTTCTGCTCAGGCATACCACGCTCGCTGCAATATGACCATAGTTACAGTCGATAACTTTATTTCACTCAGTCAGTAATTGTTCGCTAATTAATAGTTAATAATGTTCAGGTTTGTATTAAAATTATTCTGATCATGGTACTTTTCGGGTTTAGGATTTATTCCATAATGATTGCTTGTTAATCTTTGAAATTAAATAAAAATAATGGTATTTAGCTCTGGGCGTTTTCCAAAAAAAGTGTAAATCGTTAAGGAAAAATTAAGAAAATTTTACTTTTTCCATTTCGTCACGAAAATTAGCCATACATTTAGATACGTTAATTTTCGTACTCTACCTATTCCAAAAAGTTAAAAGGTTGAATTGCAAAAATATTGTACATAGTTAAGGCCCTAATTGATTTAAATGTTTAATTGAAACAAAATATGTTTCCTTTGTGTAACAAAATTAACCATGCAATTGTATGACTAATTTTGGCTACACAAAGGAAAAATATTTTGTTTCATTTAAACTTTGACATCAATTAGGTCCTTAGCTATATACAATATTTTTGCAATTCACCCAAAAAAATATTTGTCTCCTTTTTCTTTAATCGTCTTTCGGACCAAATCGTTCCAGAACCAACAAATTGGGACGCCTCGCAAACGTATTGGTTTGAGCAGAGCTTAACAGATAATCGCGTCTTCCCGGATGAACGTGCATTCACGACCGTCACGGGATTTGCTCGGGCGTGAAATCCGTGCTGCAAGTGTTTTGATCAATTCCAATCCTAGGTATATCTCATATATTTTTATGGGAGACGCTTTAAAAAACTCAACTTATCCATTTACGTAACTGCTAGCTTGTGTATGTAGGTGAATGGAATAAGGGGGACTTCTTTTATTGTTCCCCGTGTGATTGCCGAGTAAGAATATTGCCTCTCCATGTCTTCCCGTGGATTTGTAAGAGGCGACCAAGGGATTAAGGGCTTGTAGTACTATTAGGCGATGGGCTTGCAACCTGTGACTAATACACTAGTAAACTTCTTGGCCTGATTGTGCAATATCGTTAGAGAATTATAAAGAAATCTTTTTAGAGTGTTGGTATTTCTGTACCTCTGCCTACCCCACTCTAGGAATGAAGACGTGATGTCATCTATGTACGTGTCTTTTATTGCTAAGTTCTGCAACATTATCATTATCAGCCTCCACTGCTAGATATAGACCTTCTCCAAGATTAAGGATCTCCATGATGATCGATTTTATGCTACTCGCATCCATCGGCTACCAGTGACCTTCACTTTTGCTTGGTTTCAGTAAATACTGTCATCCAAAATTGATGCATTGATAAAAACGATTACTATTCTCTATACAAACATGCTTGCGTAACTTTACTTCTTTTAATAATAAAAATGCTGCCATATTTCCTAAAACTACGTTCACAAGAATTGGTGACGTGGGATGAGTACTGACGCAATATTTTTTGAAGACTCGTTGGACTAGTCAGTAGTTGCTAGAAGTCCCGTTAGATTCCCGGTTTGGGCAAATATTTATGTGAAGAGCGCGAGTATTTCTTTTTGAGTCTTGAACATTCAAGACTCAAATACAAATATTCGCGTCATTTTAGGACTAAAGGCTCTGGTTTGTTACTTAACATTTTATCCTTAAGCTTCATTAGCAGTTCTTTTAGGATTTTTATTAATAATAACTTTATTGCTAGTCGACTAAAATTGATACATAAATTAAATGTGAACCGTGTCTGCTGGAATATATTAGAAGACATGTTCTGTATTTTAGTTATTTACTACTATCTAAGTAGGTATTAATATCGTTGTTTAGTACCCACAGTACAGTCAGCGTCAAAAGTAACTGATCACGTTAGTACCTTGTCGCTTTACTGTCACATAAGCAATGTCAAACAAGATTGTCTAATGTGTTAATGTGATAAAGTACAAAAGTCACTGGTGAACAGTTACTTTTGACGGTGACTGTATAACTGCACTACTGTACTGTGGCTTAGAGCTTAGTTTGGGAGATTGTTTGTCCACCTCTGATGATATTTTTTAAGTATTGACATAAACCTACACATCTAATATTTATCATCACGATCCAAAGGTTTAATATTTATCATGATCCGGAATTCTAATATCTAGAAATCCGTTGATAAATATATTGAAATCCGTCAATATACGTATGTACATCAAAAAATATTACGATATTTGATAAATATTTGCGAATCATATTATTTACTGAGCATATATTTTCCATTATAACATTCTTAATAAACATTGTAAAAAATACGTACGTAATTAAGATCAAGAGTTATTAAACGTTACTTTATTAATGATCTCAAACAAATGAATGCTCCGGTTGTTTTGAAAACTCCTAAAAAAATACAAAGTACGCCAATAACACCAAGCGGGGTTAATTGCGCGTTTTATTGGTACGTTAAAAGTATATTCCTCGTAATAGGCAGTCGCCTGGTTAATATGGCCTGCGAATATTTACTGTGCCATATTTTACCGTTCGATTTGCTAGATACTGGTGGTCACAGAGTTAATTAATGAGATTGGAATACTTAATATTATGTATTAATTATGCATGTGCGCCTTTCATCTTGTTATGATTTTTTTCAGTTATATAATTTATCACGATTTGTGTATTTAAACATGATTTCCACCAAAGTAAAACTATATCGAGTTGCCAAAACGCCATCCAAACGGATACAAAACAAAAATTATAATTTTCAACGGCATGTCAGATCATTGTGTTATAATTAAAGTTTGAATCAATTAATTACATTTTAATTACGAATAACAGCAGTTTATAGTTTTTACGATAAACGTAAAATTGTTGGACTTTTTTGTTGCAGTTCTCTTTAATCTACATGAGTTCTAACTTGCGTCCTGGATTTAATATTATGGATTTAATAGTTCATATTGGCAAAGTTCAATCAACAAACTTTTTTTATAATGAAATGCTTACTTACCGAGTTTAAATTCTGAAAGGTTAACTAGCTAAATGTCAGCACTAAGCTCTTCTCGATTATTTAATAATACTGAGGATTATCTTGTACTAAAACGCGATGCTGCATTACAAATTGTCATTTTCGATAGAAGGATAATGACAAGTCAATGTTCCGCGGCAAACGTCTCTAACGCGTGCCCGTCTATGTTATTTATACAAGAAACACCAACGCGTTTGAGACTTTTTTGCATAAGCAACTTACACTAAGGGTTCAGCACTTATAAGTGAACAAGCAAGTACACTCCTTCGAAAACAAAATTAAATAGGTACCTACCTTTTAGAAGTTTAACACCCAATAAGCCTGTAATGATTCATTTAAGACCTAGTGCCGTAAGACAAAGGACTGAACCATAAATCCTTCACCCTCTATTTTCCTCACGATCCATTGATCCCCGCAAAGTGCATTCTGCGTCTGATTCTGAGATCGCCGGAGGCTCAGGCATTCGCCCAGCGAGACGTGATTCGCATTCTCCTAGGGGAATGCTAGATGAGTCTCCACACGCGACCTGCTTTCCTGGTACGGCCCAGGAAATTTGCCAAGATATTTCGCTATCCTCGGATTTTTCATTTGGCTCTCAGACTAGGGCTTAATATATAACATTTTGTAATGAAATTAAATTCTTTATCAAGTTACTAAATAAACTTGGCCTGTGAATAAACAGGATATTTTGCTTTAATTTTCTTAAATTGTTGAGATGAGAGGATTTTATTTACATAATTGAAAGCCGCCGCCATTTTAGGACTGAATACTCTGGTTTGTTACCTAATATTTTATCCTTAAGCTTCATTTGCAGTTATTTTAGGGTTTTTTTGACAATAACTTTTTTGGTGGTCTACTAAATTGATTGATAGAACTAATTTGTAAGAGAAATAAAATGCTGCTGGAATATATTAGAAAACAAATTAAGTTGCCTTATTGTTAGTAGGTTATTTAATTTATAGGTATATACATTTAAGTTGCAGACTCATTATATTAATACAACATCTCAGTGACAACAATTTGAAATAATTAATAAAAATGTTTTTTTTATATGATTATTTATTTTCCTTTTTTGTCTGCTTAACCTTATAAAAGCAAGCTAGCTACGTACGCCTCTACAATGGCGTAGGACGACAGCATCGTAGCATGCCGACCATTATGTATGAATGACTCGTAGCACTCTGTAGACAGGAGGGCTTATTAAATATACGTATGGAAGTGCTACATAATTTTTTTCATTGCGCATTTTTCTCTCCTCAGTTACTAAAAATTGAGCATAATAAGAAGAAATATAGAAATAAAAACCAAACATTTCAAGGTTCAAACGTTTCTTCCTTCATTATTTTATTCGTACTTGACACACATGCGACCCTTTATAGTGTCAATATCCGTGTATCTTAAACATGGAAGAATGTTTTTCCGATCTGGGTACCAGGGTGGCATCTCTGCGAGGAGGTCACGTGTTTGGCGCGAGGGCCGCGGGTAATTCGGCCCCTGCCGGCTGCTGTTCCCCTAATACGTGACTTGTATCGCAAACCCGCCGCAAACTTTTTGCTAGACAACGTTGTTGATTTAAAATGTTAGTTCTAGTCTCTAGTGCACGTTGACGGTCGTTAAAGTTAACCGCGTTACGTTACATGAACTTGTCAACATTTATTTCGCCTGGAGTAAGGATTTTTGTTCGTAAATTATTTTTATCTGTCCCACTGATCGTTTAACCAAGTTAGCACTAGCTTGCATGTATTTGATCAAAATCAATACCATGAAAATTGCTTTCGAAAGCTATATGCAAATTGTAAGTTGGCCCGATTGCCTATCACAATATCAGTTTCTGAATATGAAGCTGAATGGGATAGCTTTCGGAAAACAAGCGAAAAATCATTCAGTCAGAAAGTATGAATATGCACGAGCTCTCATTTTGCAATGTTTTCAACAAACATTTTCACAATTGTGGTTGGATTTATAAATAGTTTGCAAACTTATTTATTTATTCTGAATCAAGTCAACAAGAAATCGACGTGTGTCCACTGAGATTCTCGAACGACCTTTACACTCCCAAAGATTGACCATAAAGTTAAATCTTTGGAAAGTTTACATACATACATACATACATAACGTCACGCCTTCAATTCCAGAGTGGGGTTGGCAGAGCTACAGAAATACCAACAACTCTAAAAAGACTTGTTGATAATTCTATAGCCACATTTTGCATAAGCAGGCTAAGGTGTTTAACAGTGTATTAGTGACAGGTTGCAAGCCCATTGCCTAACAGTACTGTAGTGTATTGACTAGTGTTGGTTGTCTCATGCGCCTACGTCACGGGCAGTCGTGTTCCGGCAGCCGAGCGGAGCGGTTGTATAGTACGATTGTATGCGTGTTGTGGTGTTGGTGAGCCGTAAAATACTCAAAAAGAGAGGACATTACATGTGGCGACGAGGACAAAAGTAAGTACATGATAATAATAACCATTAAAAGGAAAAAGGAGGGATAGATAGGTGATACAATGAAGTAAACAAGTTACGTCACTCTCAAAGTATCTATAATTATTAAATTATTATGGGCCGGTCGGTGGTTTTAAACGTTGTTATTGGTGGTTGTAGTTGCATTATACTTTACCAACATTTAGCTAGTATTAATAAATAAATAAATAAGTATCAGGGGACAATCTCACACAGATTGATCTAGTCCCAAACTAACCTATAGGCTTGTACTATGATGGGTACTAGATAACGAGACGAGATAAATTCTTATTAGAGATATAAATACTCGTGCTAATCACACAAATATTTGCCATACCGGGAATCGAACCCGGGACCGCTGGCTTCGTGGGCGGGGTCGCTGCCAACTGGGCTATCAGGTCGTCAAAATTACAAACTTATATGGATAATAACAACAATACTTATGGCATTAAGTCCGCCATTTGTACTTACTGTGTGTACTGTGCAATAAAGTTTAAATACATTAATTAATCTGATAAAATTAATGTATATGTACCTATTGCAAGTGTATAAATGGAAATTAAGGGGTAAACCATGGGTAAATATTTAAATTCACTGGAGTAAGGTACTTTTATGGTTCCTTTCTACAGATACCTTAAAATAAATCAATAGATTAGAATTTATCAAAAAACTGACAGCCTATTTATACTTGACCCTACATATGCTGCTAGGTATAGAAGGTTCTACTTATTGGTTTGGTTGTATTGTTATATTATAATGTATAAGGATTATTTTGCTTGTGTTTATTGAAACACACCTGGGTAGGCAATTGTGCCTACCCAGGTAAATAGCAATAGTTAAAATAAATCCGTTTACTTATTAAATCGGTACCTAACTAACTTACGCAGATTAAAACTGATCTGTTTCATTAAATTGACGCAAAACTGTGTGCATGTAACTAATGTTTTAATAAATGTTACAAGATTTTATCTACCTGAAGCAGTTAGCTAGGCAGCAGTTAGTACCTGATCATTAAATTGATATAAATTGAATAAAAATAGTAACAAATAAGATTATGAGGTACATACACTAAGCAGATTTAAATCTGATCATTAAATTGATATCATGAAACTAGTAATAGTGTTGGCAAGCTTTGGAAAAAAAAAGCGGGTAAAAGTAATCCGACCATTAAATTGGGGCAAGAAATAAAATATGCTAAATAAAAAACAACAGCAGATGACATTTATCTGAATCATTAAATTGATTATTCCAGGTCGCCCCAAAGATGTCACTCCTTACATTGGAAAAGTTTGATTGTAACGGTGAATCTACCTCGGTGGGGGCACGATGGGAGAGATGGAAACGAGCATTGTTTATATACTTGGAAGCTTCCAACATTGATAAAGACGTAAAGAGAAGAGCCTCCCTTCTACATTTCGGCGGTTTAGATTTGCAAGAAGTGTTTTACAACATTCCTGGAGCTAATATCGAACCAAGTGAAGCCGTGGACGTATTTGAAGTAGCAATATCTAAACTAGATTCTTACTTTGCACCGAAACAGAGCAAAGTTTACGAGCGACATACATTCAGGCTTCTCAAACAAGAACCTGACGAGAAATTTGAGAAATTTCTAGTGAGACTGAGGAAACAAGCTGATAAGTGTCAGTTTGCTAATCGAGACGAAAGCATCATCGACCAAATAACAGAAAAATGTTACCTACCCGAACTGAGGAAAAAGATACTTCGTATTGGAGATGAAATTACATTAAATCAAGTAATCACAGAAGCAAATACACTAGAAGTTATAAATAAACAATTAGAAGAATTTAAAAAACCTACAAATTCAAATGAGGAAGTAAATAAAGTGGATAGTAGATACAAAAGAAATTTTGATAAACCAAGGAATGTAAAATATGGATGCGGTAGATGTGGTAATCCCAGTCATGCTGCATATGATGCCAAATGTCCAGCAAGAGATAAAGAATGCCTAAAATGTGGTCTCAAGGGACATTTTAGACAATATTGCAGAACTAGACAAACTCTTAAGAGAAAAAGAGAAAAAGAATATAGTTATGAACAAAAGAAAGGTCGATTCGATAAAGAGAAGAGTGGAGTGAATCAGGTGCGTGATTCCTCAAACAAGATAGTACAAAAAGAGGAAGAAACCGAGTATGTCTTCCATATTGACGACGATGTCGAAATTGACTGCACTATTGGAGGAGTAGGAACTAAGATGTTGATCGACTCGGGCTGCAAACAAAATTTGATTACAGAAGCAACTTGGAAAGCATTGAAGGAAAGTAAAGTTAATGTGTATAATCAACATCCAAACCCTAATGTAACATTTATGGCCTATGGGAGTACTACACAACTAAAGATAAAAGGATCATTTGAAGCTCGGATACAAATAGGACTGAGGTCCGAAAACTCAACTTTCTATGTCGTTATTGATGGCACGAGAAATCTCTTGGGGAAGACTACTGCAATATCATTAGGAGTACTGAAAATTGGATTAAATGCGGAAGTTAATCAAGTAGATGTAGGGAAATTCTCCAAATTCAAAGATGTGATAATCCATTTACCGATTGATAATTCAATTTTACCCATGTCACAACCTTACAGGTACTGATTTCATTGATATTGAAAATGCTGATACTTTAATACTATTTTTATTAATTATATTGGTCAGATTATTAATTAAACCGTTATTAATCATTAATTACTCTTGGTCATTTTATTTTTAGGAGGGTCCCTATACCTTTAGAAGCTAAAATTGAAAACAAAATTGAAGAGCTGAAACAAAGGGATATTATAGAACCAGTCGTAGGTTCTTCTAAATGGGTATCCCCTGTAGTGCCGGTGTTGAAAGAAAATGGAGAAGTGCGTCTTTGTGTTGACATGCGCCGAGCTAATGAAGCCATTATACGTGAAAATCACCCATTGCCTACAATGGATAAATTGTTACCCAAAATGAAAAATGCAAAAGTTTTTACAAAGTTAGACATAAAAGACGCATTTCACCAAATTGAAATACATCCGGATTCGAGACATATAACCACCTTCATAACCAGTAAAGGCTTATTCAGGTACAAGAGACTTATGTTTGGCATATCATGTGCTCCAGAAATCTTTCAGAAAACATTAGAGCACATGCTTTCAGGCTGTGAAGGGGTAGTAAATTACATTGATGACATTTTAATATATGGAAAGGACTTGCATGAACATGACTCACGACTACAGAAAGTAATGTCTGTCCTAAAAGATAATAATGTAGAGATAAGAAAAGACAAATGCGCTTTTAGGATGGAGAAAGTCAGTTTTTTAGGACATGAGCTGTCAGCAGAAGGGGTAAGGCCATTGAAAAAGTACATGTCTACGATAAAAGAATTTAGGGCACCCAAAACAACCGGAGAACTACAAAGTTTCTTAGGCCTGGTAAATTTCGTAAGCAAATGGATCCCTAACTATGCAACAGTCACCGAACCTCTCAAAACACTGCTACGAAACAAACACGGAGATCGAACCAATATTGCAGAACACTGGGGACCAGAACAACAGCGATGCTTTGAATCATTGAAGGAAATTATGACAAATATGTCCAACTTAGGGTATTACGATGTGAACGATCGTACGATTGTCATAGCAGATGCAAGCCCAGTGGGTTTGGGTGGAGTATTGGTCCAAACTAGTTCTGAAGGCGATCCCAGGATTATTGCATACGGTCACAAAACTCTGACTGACTGTGAACGCCGCTACTGCCAGACAGAGAAAGAGGCTTTAGCCCTCGTGTGGGCAGTAGAACACTTTCACATATTCCTCTATGGTAAAAAGTTTGAACTTATAACAGACCACAAACCGTTGGAGGTTATATTTGGTACTAAATCTAAACCATGTGCTAGGATAGAGAGATGGGTTATGCGCCTACAATCATACGACTATAAAGTAGTTTATCAATCGGGGAAAACTAATATCGCAGATTCGTTGTCTAGACTCAGTAAAGGTGCAGAAAAATCCCTAATACAATTGAAAGACAATCACATTTGCCAAATTGTGGATTATGCCCGACCTCGGGCTGTTTCCCTCAAAGAAATAATAAATAGTTCAATGGACGACCAGGAAATTTTAAATGTGAAAGAAGGTTTGTATCACAACATATGGAACGATGACGTGAAACTATACAAAATCTTTCAAAATGAACTGTGTTTCCATGAGGGTATATTATTGAGAGGAACAAGAATTGTGATCCCCTCAGCACTCCGTAAAAGAGTTTTAGATGCAGCCCATGAGGGACATCCCGGTATCGTGTCGATGAAGGCAAGACTTCGAACAAAAGTTTGGTGGCCTAGATGCGACAAAGATGCCGAGAATATCGTGAAAGCGTGTAAAGGATGCACTCTCGTATCTGCACCATGTCCACCAAATCCTATGAAACGGCGTGAGTTGCCAGAAGGGCCTTGGATTGATATCGCGATCGATTTGATGGGCCCTCTTCCAAGTGGTGATCACTTATTTGTTATAGTGGACTATTACAGCAGATATAAAGAAGTGAAGATTTGTCGAAAAATCACCTCTACAGAAATCATAGCAAAACTTAAAGAAATATTCAGTCGATTAGGAAACCCAGTTTCAATAACTGCAGATAACGGAAGACAATTCATCAGCGAAGAATTTAAAGCATTTCTTACAGAAAGAAACATCACTCTTTTCAATACAGTGCCATATTGGCCACAACAAAATGGAGAGGTCGAACGACAGAATCGTGACATCCTAAAACGACTAAAAATAAGTATAGCTGAAAATAGAGACTGGAAGGAGAGTTTGCTAGATTATTTAACTATGTACAATAGCACACCCCATTCAGTTACTGGGAGAACCCCATCAGAACTTTTCTTCCATAGAAGATTTAGAGATAAATTACCTATGGTAAGTGATACAATGGAAAAAATATCACAGGATACTGAGGTTAAGGATAGGGATCAAGAAAAGAAAGAAAAGGGAAAGGAAAATGGAGATAGGAAACGAAAGGCTGAAGAATGTGATTTAACACCAGGAGATAAAGTGTACATCAAGAACATGAGTAGAGAAAATAAATTAACCTTAGACTACAATCCAGACACACACACAGTTGAAAATAAGAAAGGAGGAGATATCACGGTTCGAAATGATGAGACTGGTCAAATTCGTAGAAGGAATGTAGTACATTTGAAAAAGATTCAAGGAGAATGGAGCGTGTGCCAGGATCAAAATGAAACCAACGACGAAGAAATGAATGTTGAAACCTAACCCAACTTAATCTAAATAATGAGTAAATAAGTTTTGATTTACCTGATGATGCATCAATTATATTTGATTATTTTAGAAAAAAAAATAGATTTATTAATAAATATTTAATTAATAAAATAAACATAACAAAAAAGGGATGTAGTGTATTGACTAGTGTTGGTTGTCTCATGCGCCTACGTCACGGGCAGTCGTGTTCCGGCAGCCGAGCGGAGCGGTTGTATAGTACGATTGTATGCGTGTTGTGGTGTTGGTGAGCCGTAAAATACTCAAAAAGAGAGGACATTACAAGTACTACAAGCCTTTTATCCCTTAGTCGCCTCTTACGACATCCACGGGAAGACATGGAGTGGCACTATTCTAACCCGGCAACCACACGACGTAAAGAAAGTTTACTCCATCAATTACTTGCCAAATTTGAATGTTTAATGTTTAATGTTTGTTTGAAGTGTATTTTATCTTACTTCTGTGCAAAAAAACCTTTTTAGGGAGAAGTAATCAGTAAATACTGGAAAGTTTCGGCATACGAGTAAGTATTAACCGACAATAACGATTGCTCAGTGTCCTACTGTCGAATGACTGTTTTAAGACTTTGAGACGTGCGCTTTTATTTTTCCAAGTTATCGGGAATCAATTGCAAACCTCAACCGTGCCCAATAGGTATGCGCTGCTGGTACGAAGGGGGGAGTAATGGGCGTCGTAACTGTAACCCTTTTACGTTTAAGACTCAACAGCCGTAAAAGTATCCAATGTCGTAAAATTGATCCCTGTAATAAAATTACAGACCGTGAAGGGCGAAAATGAAATATTGTGTCGCCATTACGTAGAAAAAAATGCGAAATTTAAGAGGTTCAGCGAAATTGGTGTTTTTATGTTTTGAAATTCGCTAGATTGTCCGTTTTCGTTTGGCGAGAAATGGTTTGTGCCGAGTGACTGCTAACCTTCGATAGAGGAGAGACATGTGAAGACAAAAATGCAATAACTAATGTTGATTTGAGACCCGAAAACTCCTTTATAAAGAGCAGTAACAATTCCCGCAGAACCACGTATATTTGTTAATTCCAAACATGTAACTTACACTTTTTAAATTTAACTTTCGTATAACGGGAAATACATACTTATGACTCCATAATCGGATGTGAATTTTTACAGACACAATTTACTTTCATTATTTTCAGTTTTTGTAACAATGAATATTAACTTGTTTAATTTAAGTTTGTTGTAGCATTTCGAAACACAGAAGTCTTGCATTAATTAAATAAATGTTTTGAAATCATCTAAGCTCACAGTGTCACAAAAAAGCAGTACCACTGTGTTTGTTATAATTATGTAGTTCTATTTTTAGGTTTTTGTCAAGCACTATAAATTCATAATTCCGTCAAGCCGGAACCATAAAAGAGAAAAATAAACATCATGGTCTAAGGTAAAAAAACGCTTGAAGAATCCTCAGTACATTTTCATTCAAAATAATATCTCTCGTTAAATTCCATTCACTTTATAACAAGGACTGGACAATTAGTAGGGAACGCGGAAAAATTCAAATTTTCACGTCGTTTATCACTTATTGTCCGTCATCTTAAGTAAACCGTCCATCATTTCGGCTAAATTGATTGATTATGCACAACTTCGGCTTTCAATACGCAAAGGTCGAAGTTAGCCGAAAACAATAGAGAACTTATTCAAAAATTTCTGGATCAAGTTTCAATTTGTGCAAGTTTGATAAAGGAAATTGAGCGGCATTAGGTTGAGATTCGCGCGCGCTATGTAACCCTAGTAGTAATGCGACAGAGTTCGCGATGCCCCAGCTGCTCCGGATAATGTCTCCTCGCACTCTTTATACCATAGGGTTTATCTCCGGACCTTCTGGGACACGCCTGACCCCTGATTTATATATGAAAACTCCAAATTTATTGGATACCCTCTTCCGGTAGTTAATAGCACAGATATTCCGGGGTTAACCGCGCTAGTAAGTAATGAGAAAGACAGTCGGACTGTTTGCTAGTTGGTTGTTGGTTTTTTGTTTCCTTCGTTACTTTAGAAGATAAAAACAACAACATTTTTTCTTAAGCACCTCCTGAAACTTAGATTTAATTTTGTAAGGTTTTTTTGCGTTCGGATCATAATTTATTCTGAATTTTCAGACGGACGTTAATTACTTTACTTCGTCCAATTATAAAAGTATATCCCGGCTCGCAAGGAACGGCTAATAATTACGCAGGCAAGGTGCGGTGTCCGGGGTAAATCTCAATTTACGCCGCGGTTGTGATCCTTCTGGAAGAAATGAAATATACGGCTCGAGTTCGAGCCCTGACCCATGTCAAATCAGCATTCGCAGGTATGCCCGGAATTATTTACGGCCAACTCACCGCTATGAAATTTTTTATCACGACGATAAATCTTTATTAGCCAAGTTAGACGAATTCCCTGGGAATCCGGCGCGGAACTTGCCATTTTTTCTGGATGTCTGTAGTTTTATGGGTGACGTATTACGTAAACATGAGCATTTACTTTGACGACTCGCTTCGACCGAATACATCGACGGCTAAAATATATGAGAATATTTTGGAAGCCTTTGTTCCAGCTTGAAACAACACAACATCCTCGTCTTATTTTTTTACAATTACAGACATATATACATAACGTCACGCCTTCATTCCCAGTGTGGGGTAGACCTCTGCCTACCCCACAGAAAAGCCAACAGAAACTACAGAAATACTAACAACTCTAAAAAGACTTGTTGATAATTCTGTAACCATATTTTGCACAATCAGGACAAGAAATTTACTAGTGTATTAGTGACAGGTTGCAAGCCCATCGCCTAACAATAATACAAGCCTTTATTCCCTTAGTCGCCTCTTTCGACATCCACGGAAAGACATTCATTGGCACTATTCTAACCCGGCAACCACACGGATTTTACAATTCGTTGCTTTAATACAAAAGCGCCACAAATCAAAATTAATCTTTGTTGCATTTAAATTCAGAACGCTATTTACTTAAAGTTTGAAATCTAATTGTATTTGTTTTTGATTTGTGGCGCTTTTGTATTAAAGCAGCGAATTATTTAGTGACAAATACCTAATCTTAGCTTTATGAAAGAGAACCATATCGGGCAGTAACAATAACTCAGAATCACTTGCCAGATCATTATAACACCGCAGCTAATTTACATTCAGCTGCAAGCTGCAATTTGGTCTAGTGTTAAGGCAATCTGGCCGCAATCCCGCCGAATTACATCCCGTTTCACGCGCAGATCGGGTTAGTATGTACCCTGTTTATGGGACAGATACATATATTGGGCAAATTGCCGCATCCTTGGCCTATGAATATTACATGAACCGACCGCACGACGCGATCACTTCATCACGCCGACTTTAACTACGCCCTCGCTAGTTTTGCGGCGTTATATCCGCACTTGGATCTAACAGGATAAATGTTGTAAATAACAATATAAGTCTAGTGAGCTTCATAAGGACTCTACTTTTCGATTATTTAAACCGTGTTACTTTTGTAAGATTGTATTACGTTTATGCCAGTATTTAACTCATACGAGTAAATCAATATTCAAGATAAACTAAATACGCCTACGGACACTTTAAATAAATACAAATACTTTAGACACTAGAATAGAAACCAGGACAATTCGGATGTTATTGTTCATATTGTTGAACCCAAACTTTTATGGTCATGCAATCCGCCCCAAATAATAATCAGTGCATGTTGGGCACCCAACTCAGTTCACTGCCTTTTCGCAACCCAACGTTGCCCAAACTGATTCATTTCCCAACCGTATCATTTGGCATACTGCTTTCTTCCGAAACTGTAAATAATTTAGGTTTTAATAAAACTAAGCTAACGTAACCTATAGGGTTCTATGCGCTGGCCCTGAAGTAAATCCTAAAAAATAAGTGCACCAACAAACTCGGTATTAAGTTTACTCTTACAAAAACCCTAAACGAATCACGTATTCAAATAAAATTACATTCATACTTAACCGGGTCAGTGATTTTCGTATTCCACCCTTTACAAATAGATCTCATAATAAAGAGCCTTATTTAATCAGGTATTTTAAACGTTCCGTTTCGCAAAATAATGCGTATATTATTCCGAATATAATATTGGCTACATAAAAAAGTATATAAATGTATCCACAATCTTAAAGTTCGTTTATCAAATAGCTACCCAATATTGCTGAGAGTCAATAGACTGCTCTGGAGTAGCGGTAACTGATTGCTGTTTTATATGAGGTAGTTTTATTTTTCGTCTGAAAAATGAGTTCAATCTTATAAGTACGGGTAAATATACATAATTTACTATTTGGTTCCATATTTTCTTTGTACCCACTAATATGACGTTTCCTATATTATTAATGAAAACTGACATTGTACGTGTTGCCTAGTACGCAAGCATATAACTGGTCACTTTGTTAAGAATTTCAATGTAACATGACTCCGTTATTTTCGCTAGTAAGTAGGTATAGATAACTCTAACTAACGTACTGGTAGAATTATGACATGTAAAAGTGCCCGCGCGGTCTACTTGCCGAATAAACAACTTTTATCTTTTGTTTCATCTACAGAAGCGCAGAACATTAAGTACTGATTAGAAACAAAAATGTCTAAAGTAATTTAAGATTATTTTATTTCATCTTAATGCACAGAAACATGTACTTGATGCCAAATGGCATTTATCAGTCGACTAAGCAACCTATTGGAATCGTAAGTATGAATGAAAATAACCCATACATTTACTGAATTTTATTATCATTTCATCGAACGCTATTTTCTGCTGAAACCATGATGTTTTCAGGATATATTTTACGTTAACTACGTAGGTTAGGTTATGTTTGTGACTACCAAAAAACAAAACACTCATGCGGCGAGAATCCCTTTTGATGAAATGAAAATTTTGCGTAATGATCCGTTCTTTGAAAGTTGAATTGATAAACAATAAGTACCCATAAAAAAGCCCACGCTTGCAATTTTTACGAGCTTAAACTAAAGGAATATGCATGCACAAAGAGTTTTTGGGCCAGTTTGCCGCAGGATTAGATGCCGCAAGCTCTGAGTTAATCTTGTATGGAGAGGCTGAGACAACATGCTTGTAGTATCCCTATGGGATAACCGTTTCAGATTAATTTGAGACGCGCCAATACTATCTACTTCAAGGTAGGTACTATAATGAATGGGAAATTTGTGAGTTTGCTTGAGTGAGCGCGTGGGCGACTCTCCATTCTTTTTTACACAATCAATCGATTTGCGATCCATCGAATATCGTTACTTAAATTTAAACATTTAAAAGCAAATACTCATTACTCAATACTCAATCGTTTATTGCTTTCCATAATGTGTATACAGGTGGTACTTAAACTAACTTAATAGTTGTAGGATCATTATGGACCCTCTAGGGCACAACAATACTTAGGCGTGAGGGCACCTCTTACTTAACATACATACATACATAAATCACGCCTGTTTCCCAGAGGGGTAGGCAGAGACCACTTCTTTCCACCTGCTACGATCCTGACAAAGCTCTTTCGCTTCTTCCACATTCATACATCGAGTCATGCATGCACGTCGGTTTCGGGTACTTAAGATTCGGCCCTTTTCCAGTATTTCCCCGATTTGATTCAAAAAAGTACGCCTAGGGCGCCACCTTACGACCCTTCCACTCACTTTAGCACTGTAAATTTCTTTCGTCAATCTTTTTTCATCCATCCTTTCCAAATGACCGAACCATCGACGCATGCCCTTTTCAATTTTAGTCACTACATCTTCTTTCAGACCACATTTCTCTCAGATGTTTTCATTCCTTACTCTATCACACAGTTTCACACCACACATACTACGCAAAAAGCGCATTTCTACTGCATTTATGCGACTTTCATGCTTAACATATTTAATTAGTATTTCCTTAGGTATTACTTACTTATATTTATGGCACAATTCAATTTATTACTATTGTAGTTTTATATTTAAAGGCATAATCTATTACTAAGTTACTTTCTTATTGACGACATGTTGGCCTAGTTGAGAGTGAACCTGCCTCTGAATCCAGCGGTCCTGGGTTCAAATCCCGGTAAGGGCAGATATTTGTGTGATGAGCGCGAATATTTGTTCCTGAGTCTTGGATGTTTTCTATGTATTTAAGTATATATTTCTCTATTTAAGTATGTTTATCGTTGTCTAGTACCCATAGTACAAGCCTAGAGCTTAGTTTGGGACTAGGTCAGTTTGTGTGATATTGTCCCCTGATATTTATTTATTTATTATTTATTTATATTACTTACCTACTTATATATATATATATATATATATATTTATGTTATAATCTATCGTCTGAATATAAATAGGTATATAAGTAACAGGATCATACGCTGACCCTGTAAAGCACCGCAATATATGGTATGTGGGAGGGCAACATGCAACCTAGCATGCAATAAGTTTTCTTTAATAGGTTTATTTCTAGTTACTACAACGCTATTGCATCACAGTACCGTAAACGTTTGTCTTCTGTTCAGTTTACTCCTGTGTGTGATTCTCCCTCAATTTGTCAATAATGCTCGACTGAACACGAGCTGGGTCTAGCTCAGCTCATTGCAGATTTACCAGAATTTGAGGATAACAGATTATATTCTACAGGGTGGGAACGAGTAACCCGCCAAGTTTTAACCATCGATTTTAGAGCCTATTTGGAGTATATAATGTGGTATAACATGAAGTCCAATAAAGCATAATATCCGAGATTTTTATTATATAAAAAACAAATCACCAAAACCATAATTAATTTACTTTGAACTCTGTCACTTTAACCCAAAGCATTATTTACTAGAAAGATTCATATTGTAAGTAGCAATATAATCAACTTACAACATAAATTAATTTAATCAATTTCTTAGTAAATAATTATTTAGGTATAGGTGACAAAGTTTAAATGAAATTAACGATGGAATTGTTTAAAAAAAATCGTATATTATGCTTTATTGGATTTCATGTTCAATAGGGTCTAGAATCGATGTTTAAAATTTGCCGGGTTACTCGTTCCCACCGTGTATTACAGATTTCATACACAGCTTGCCAGATTCCGTTGTTAGCTCAATTTAGAAATAGAATTCATATTCATATTTTTTTTTGATCGGTCAGAAAACCCATTTTCCAACCACCCGCATAATTATGTTCGGTAGGGCAGGGTTGAAATGTTGGTGAAAATAATGGACAATGTCTAACCACATTTTGCACAATCAGGCCAAAATGTTTACCAGTGTATTAGTGACAGGTTGCAAGCCCATCGCCTAACAGTACTACTACTATTATCCCCTTACGGCCGAACCCTATATTCAAACCGCGGACAGATAGCCTTACTTCGGATTAAAATTTGACACATTTTGTATGGGCAAATGTCAAATTTCAACCCGAAGTAAGCCTTATCTATCCGCGGTTTGAATATAGGGTTCGGCCGTTAGTCGGCTCTTATGACATCTACGGGATGACATGGAGTGGCACTATTCTAACCCGGCAACCACACGGACTAAAAGGTAACAACGAGGTAAAAACATAATTATTTGTATATTTTGAATATTACGAACAGCATTATTTACGCACGGGTCATAAATACAATAAACATCAATATGTATTCATATGTTATAATATTTCGTGTAAAGACAATGATTAATGGCGTTTGTGTTTCTTTTTGCCTATTGTAATGTGATTGGGAGTGTATTTTCATACGCGCGTATGACAGGCTCTGATGTATAAATTATTCCTTTTGTATCATTTATCACTAGGTAGCAAGTGACGCTGCTTATTTGTTATATTGAATCTTTTTCTACGTACTACTTCCTATTAACGAATAGTGAAGCCTCAAATTAAATGCTTTATTCAGCTAGTTTCTGCACGCGATTTCGTCTGCGTTGGCTAACCCACGGGAGCTCTTATTTTTGCGGAATGAAAGAAAGTTATTTTCAATCTGAATTCCAAATTTCATCCAAATCCGTTCATCCGTGTCAGCGTGAAGTTGTAACACACACACACATTCAGAAACTTACGTATTTATTATAATAGTATGATTTAATGTGATATTTTGTGTCTTGTTCCCTGTAAAATAATCATTTGCAAGAGGTGTTCCAGTTAGAATCTGATACCTATACAAAAATATATGCCTTTGGTCGAAAACAAACCATTGACTTTTCGCACTGCAATAGATTTTAAAAAGTATAATTCAGTGCCTATGGTATAATGCGTTTGGATGGGATTTCACTTTGGTTTTAAAAATTATCACGCTGAGACCAATTTGATTGGAAAATTACCTTCTGCTGCCTTCTTCTCTGCGATGATGTTCTTGTCCGAAGCGCTAGTATACGTTCTCGGGGTTGTTATGACATAGCTATACAGTTCATTATTCAGTGAGCGTAAAAGACAGGGCTATGGCAGTTATATAGTATAGCTCTGTGTTTTACGCTCACCGTAAACTGAACTGCATAGCTATGTCATAATAACCCCCCTGTTCATATTACCGACGTGTAAAAGAGCCGTCTTGACAGTGTGGCCAATACTAAGTATTTCAAATTTGAATGGAAAGTGACACAAGTATAAACTAAGCCATATTTTTAATTAGCATAATACTCGTACGTATTAAATGTAGTGTTTTCAATCTATGACAAATAAATAAAATTAAATAAATACATAAAATTAAATGACGGTGCGCCCCACCACTCAGTCAAACAGATGTTGTACAGTTCCATCAATGTATGAAAAATAAATCATTAAAGCGGGACGCGCCGTGGAACAAAGAGGTTATAAAAGCAACATTTTATTTATTTTTCGTATTGTTGGTGAAATAGCATGGTTTAATGAAACCCATTATTGCGTATAAAAGTGCTCAACACATCGGCAATTGAAACGTGTTATTTTTAGATGTGTCATTTAATTTGCATATATTTGCATTGCCGCTTATTTGGACGGTGATAATGTGAAAACATTCAATGCAGCTTTTTGATCTAAAACATAGTTTGCTAGTAATAAATGATTGTAACAAAATAACTTAAAACAAAGTTTTCTTCAATTGTAGCCAAAATGTCATGTTTTGCATGTTGTTAATTTTAAAACAAAACAATTGGTATGTGATGCTTGGTTTGTGAGTTGTGACCATTGTGACCAGAGATTAATAGGGTATGTCTGTTGTGACGTTTGGTTTGTGTCCGTTTTTCTCTTTTCTGTCTTATGTTTTTGGGTAAGGCTAAGGGAACTTTGCCTCTTCAGCGAAAAAGTAGGGCGATAAAAGTGGCATGCGAATTTATATTTTATATGGCTTAAATTATTTCACATAATTTTCTTAGCTAGGCACAATTTGTTGTTATATTTTTTGTTTAAATAATCATGTGTGTGTAACCTTCCGTGGTCTCACTGGTGGCTCCAATGGCAGATCAGCGCTGACAAATGCCAGCACTATGCTGAGTTGGAACCATTTCGTGACTACTTTTTCTGGTGCGTATTTCATTTTTTTCTGTTATTTGTTAATGTTTGTCACGAATAAATGTATTGAGCTTATACCTACTAATAATGTAATGTCAGTAAAAAAGGTTGAAAAGGAACAGCCCAAACTTTAAAATCGCAGACCATTACGTAACGGTAAGTACAATTTTCCATTAGAAATCCTTTCTATCGGATTCATCGCTCGTTCATTTCCACAATTATTTTACTTGACCTACATTTTTAGCATGTGCCCGTCTTGCTGACCTCGTGCAACATTTAAAGGACATTTTTATCCATCGTTCTTCTCTTCAGTTTTTTGTACCATTGTTCACTTAAAATATTATCTTGTTTTTAAGTCCATTTTGTTATGCCTTTGTGTGTTCAAATGCACAAAAGATAATTTGCATTTAGAGGTGTTAACATTTTATGTCCAAGAAACCATTTTATGTAACTTTTTGAATGCTTCGCTTTACATTAATAAAAACTAATATCGCTCCCTAATAGGTACTTTTATGGGTAATAGAGGTTCTTAATACAAAATCTTTATTATTCAAAACAAGATCAATTTATGTTAGATGGTCCCCTGATACTTATTTGTTTTATAATAATATTTAGTCTTCAGTGATGATGAGTTATTAAATAAACCAATTTAAGGACTTGTTCTAAAGCATTTTTTTGGTTATATCGTGATATTTTATTAACTATTGTAAATACATCAAAGCAAATAAATCAAATAAATAAACAGTACATCTTGTATATCAGTTGAACCATTGGTGTTATTCTTTTATAGACGGATCTTTGTCGAATGGTCGATCGAGTGGACAAAGTCATGCGAGCGGGCTTACTCGACGGATAAAGCGTATGAACTGAGAATAAACGCACTTAAAATAAAATATGTAACTCCTTGCCCGAAAAATTGTTTGTGGAAAAAGTTAAAACGAGTACGTTTAAGAAAAGTGTTAGCAAGATATTATTGGATAATTGTGAGCAGGACCAGTGAGAATATACCTACCCATTCTTATTGGTTCTGATCGCACTACATTTAATTAACATAATATAATGTAAAGCTCGCAGGGTGGTGGTTATTTGTAGGTCTCTAAATATAATAGTATGAACATAAATTGGCCATAATAATGTTTTTGACACAACAGTGTATCAAGAGCAAGTAGTGCAATGCCAACAAACTGTTATGCAGTTTGGCAATATACTAGCATATGTAAACATAAATGTGTCTTTTATGAAAATAAACTAAATAATAATAATAATAATAAATGATGTTTATCGAATCGATGGGACAACTTCAACTCGCCGGTAAATAATAAGTCTGTCGATTTCAAGAGTGACTTGATTAAGAGAATCGTCTATCAATATTTTTAAACGTCGATATTGAGTTTAATTCTGCTTAATGTGCCCGACCAAACTTTCGTAATACTGCCTTAAACCTACGAGTATCTCACTAAATAAGTAGCCTGCCAGCGACCTTTCCTAATGGACACGGACACCAGGTTCACCTATAGCCATTGTTTCGTTTAAAGGCTAATGGCTCTCGGCGGCATGTTATTCAAGTGTCAGAGGATGAATGTCGTGTTATTTACGACGTTACTCCGGAAAAATAGCTTTTTTAATGTCCGTGTTCGGTCGGCTTTCATTAAGATTATGACGTGACTTATGCGAGTTTTGATTCGGCGCGGGATATGAAACTGTGAATGATGTTTATGGTATTTTTTTTTGTTTTTAGGCAATGTGCTTATGATTCACATTGTTTGGTGCTTTTAATTGACTTTGATTTGCTACTGGTTCTAGACAATGATAATCATACTTTTATAAAGAAATTCATACTTTATTACATAAAAAACATCCAAGGCTCAGGATATTTAGTATAATACTGCATGCTTAAAATAGGTAGAACATAAGCCGATCCTGTACCACAAACAGCAATAAATGTCTGTCTTTGTCTTTTTGATATTTGTACTTTATCACACAAAGATTTGCCCATAACTGTCGGGAAATAAAACCCGGGACCACTAGCTTCGGAGGCAGGGTCACCATCAACTAGGCTAACGTTTTGTCAAGAGACTTATTGGGTGAAAACTCGTAGCTTGCCTAAACTAAATAGTGCAAGGATAGCTTCTTGCTACTAATTGAAATTGACTCAAATTTCGCGCGTATATCTCTAACAACACGATGACTCTATAGTGGGTATGAGTTTAAAAGTAACTACACTAAATAACATAGATTTATAACGTTACTGCATTCACTATGTTATCGCGCGCTTTTAAGAAAATATCGTGAAAATCTGTTTTTCACCTTAGCACCTCAAAAAGGGTGGTTTTGCTGTCTAAAGACGTGAGCAAAATTTGTTTTTTTGCGAGTGTGAGACAAAGTAACCTTTTAAGTTTTGTTCACGACATAAAGGTGGTCGTGGTGCAATGCCACGCGGGCGGCTGGGGTGTCATTTTATTTTTACCATGTTGTCTTTTTTATCTTAAAGTTATATTATCTCACTGCTGAGGTGAAAAATTATATGTGCAATTCGAGACAATTAAGACCTAAGTTATTTGCATCTCGTGTCTTTGAATCCTTCGCTTGCTCGGGATTAAAAATCAACACTCGTAGAAAACACTAACTTTTCTCTCTTGTTGCACAAATAACTATGTAATTTCAGTTCATTTTGAGTAAGGATTTACTTTTGTTTATTTATTGTAACTAATTGTTTTATTAAAACCATGTGATTCTGGAACAAAATAGCGCAATAATGTGTAATTACCTTGTTATTTGATACTTCGGGTTTTAAAATAAAACTCTTTAAAATAAAAATATTTTTGTTTGCATTATGTACCTTTAAAAAGTTTTGCTGGAAGAGATCCCTTAAAGCAACAGGACTTATGCAACATTTACCATTGGTGCGTAACAAATTGTATGCCCCTCAATATAGAAAAATGCCAATGCATCTCATTCACAAAAAATAAGAACCCACAAACTTATCACTACAGAATAGATGGAAAATTGCTTGACCGAGTGGAAGTTATAAAGGATCTCGGTGTATATTTCGATAGCAAATTCACTTTTCGTAAACATTATGATTTCATTGTATCCAGAGCAAATAGAACACTAGATTTTATTACGCGCATATGTAAACCTTTCAAAAAAGGCGAGACCATATTACATTTGTACAACTCTCTCGTTCGTAGTACCCTCGAATACAACTCTTCCATTTGGTATCCTATCTACTCCTCTCATAGTGACAGAATTGAGTCTGTCCAAGCTCGTGCAGTCAGGTACGCATGCATGAAAATGGGTATACGTCGCACTATCCCGGAATACCATGACCGATTGAAACACTTTAATATGCAAACGCTGGAACATAGGAGACAAGTAACTAATATGGCCATGTTGTACAAAATATGTAATTCTCTTGTAGATACTGATATTCTGGGCAAAATTAAATTTAAATGTGTCCTTAGACCCACCCGCCACCCCCAACTATTTGCCACTCTTCACACCAATAATAATGTATCCCTTAATAATCCCATCAACCGTATGTGTCGCTCGTTCAATAAAATATGTTCTGGCTGCGACGTTTTCGCAATGTCATTAAACCTATTTAAGTCTACATCAGAGTTATTTAACATGTTATAGTAGAATATCATTGCCTGTATACTTTTATTTGTGATGTATTTTATTATAGTTGGTTTATTTGTAATTTCCTTACTTGCTTCACAAGATAATCAAGTGCGTGTTAGCTTAATTTAAACTTGTATTTTGCAAATGTTGAGTACAGTTAGTGTTGAGTTGCAGACACTGAGTGTTACTTATATGTTTCAGTTTCTGTTGTTATGCTTTCTACGTCTGTGACTTGTTACTGTACCTATTTCTATAAAATAAAATAAATAAATAAAATAAAGTCAAATGTTCACCTTTGTTCTATTTTTATTTTTAATTACTTACCATAATATCTTTAGGTAAATATATACCCTGTGTGGTTGCCAGGTTAGAAAAGTACCACTCCATGACTTCCCGTGGTTGTCGTAAGAGGCGACTAAGGGAATAAGGGCTTGTAGTACTGTTAGGCGATGGGCTTGCAACCTGTCACTAATACACTAGTGAAACTTCTTGTCCTGGCTGTGCAAAATGTGGTTACAGAATTTTCAACAAGTCTTTTTAGAGTTGTTGGTATTTCTGCAGCTCTGCCTCTCTCTCTGGGAATGAAGGCGTGATGTTATGTGTGCATGTATAAATACATAATCCTCCAAGATAGATAAGACTTAAAATTCGTTAGCTAGTAATGTTAATTTTGTCATGAGGCATAAGAACAAAGAAACATTCTGAAATCTGGGGGTTATTATTACATAACTACTCAGTGGGGTTAGACAAGATGCATTCGACAATCGATAGCGACTATGTTTCAATAAACAAATGTACGGAATTGACGTAAGCCACCGAGATGGTCACGTGGTACTATCTCGGTGGCAAACGTCAATTCCATATTATGTTTTTCAATCGAAACATAATCGCTAGCGATTGTCGAATGCAACTTGTCTAGCCCTACAGAGGCCCTAGCCAAGATGCGTTCGCTAACTAGCGATTCGATTCGTTTTGTTTTTAAACCAATCACGGCACTCGTAGATCGCGTCATACGACGAGTCACGTGATCCACCAGTGCCGCGATAGGTTTCAAATTAAAACGAATCGAATCGCTGGTTAGCGAACGCATCTTGGCTAGGGCCTCAGTTCTGTTAACGCTCAGAGAAAAGGGCAGAGCTATATATTTGCCATAGCTCTGTCCTTTACGCTCACCGTAAAACGAACTGCATAGCAAGGTCATAATAACCCCCCGTACCAATATAAATCTAGAAATTTATCAGTCGTGACCCGATTGTTGGCGCGTGTTACTTTGTTACTCCTTAACGCTGCAGCGGCTGGACGAATTTGGATGAAATTTAGGGTAGAATAGGGTAGCTACCCTACGCTGCAAATCATGAAAAAGTTTAATAAAACCACGTCCCCGAGTGCTCAGCGTCCCTTTAATGGGACAGGGGTGCAAAGAATCCCTGGGCGTAGATTTAACATCCAGGAATGGACCAGAATCACAAGTGCCGCGGAGCTATTCAACCTCGCCAAAGACCGGGAGAAGTATGCGGAGTTGACTGCCAACCTCCACTAGTTGGGGAGGCACCGAAAGAAGAAGAAGGAGCTTATACCCTGGATTAACACATGGGCTGCTTTTCACCCCTGAAATTTGAAAATGATTGAAATCTACGCAAACGAAGTCGCGGGCAGAAGGTAGTATTCTATAAAAAGCTCTTTTATAATAAAAATTACAATTGAACGTTCATAATGAAAACAAATAATGGCGGCGACGCGCTCAACAAAGGTTCTTTTGTGATTTGTAAGGTTTCTATTCGAGCACGCTTTCTTTTACATTTTTTTGGAAAAAAGCTCCGTTTTTTTCTTTCTTTGGTAGCAGTGTTTTTAATATAAATATATTTTTGAAATAAAGGGCCCTTAACATCTTTAAAAATCGAGTGTTTAGACGCATGGCGACGGAAATTAAGCTTAACATTTTTATAAAAACGTCTTAGTATCCAATATACGAAGGGAAGTCCATTTTTAGGGTTCCGTATCAAAAGGGTAAAACGGAACCCTATTACTAAGACTCCGTTGTCTGTCCATCCGTCTGTCTGTCCGTCTGTGACCAGGCTGTATCTCATGAACCGTGATAGCTAGACTGTTGAAATTTTCACAGATCATGTATTTCTGTTGCCGCTATAACAACTCATACTAAAAACAGAATAAAATAAATATTTAAGTGGGGCTCCCAAACAACAAACGCGATATTTTTCCGTCTTTTTCTCGATATAAATAACGGCAATAGGTAGACGCTTGAAACATTCACAGAGTATTAAGTTATATATTCACCTCCAAAATAAATAAATAATTAAATTAAAATAAAATTAAGGAGCTCACATACAATAAACTTTTTTTTAAGTTATAATATAGTGTCAAATGTTGTATGGATAATGGTTCGTGCGCGAGTCCGACTCGCACTTGGCCGGTTTTTAATGTATACCATAAAACTTATGCGGTCAATATATTGCAATCTTTGGATTTCACACAGCACGTTTAAGTCCTCTGCTGTGTTTGGGTTTCACTTTAATAGTACATTAACGATCCAAGTGTGTTAAGTTAGTCATTACAGTTAGAGCCGAAGGCGAGGGCGAAATGGAGCAGAGTTTGTAATGACCAATGCTCACGTGGGGAAAAAATAATATAATTTAAATCACGTAGGTGCTTTAACTACTCTCTACACATTACCGCACTAGAGTTTGAAACAACGTTTTAAAATTAAATTAATAGATGGACGCTTTATTAATTTGCATGTAAATTAAAATTGAATTATTTGCTGATATTTAAAAACCTAATGTAAAACAGTGTGGCGATGTAAAGTAAAAACACGCGCGCATGCAATAAAGGCCACGTTTATAAGCAAGTGTGTTGAAAAATAAATTTTTGTTACCACAAATGTCCTAAAGGTGAGTTTAACATTCGCCGACAATTCGATTCTCATGCCGCTTATCACGCACGCTACGCGGTTTCCCAGTCTCCCTGTTTAATGACGTGGAAACTGTGATAAATTACTGCTTAATGCTCTTTTTCTCGCACACTTGCCCATTTTAGCTGGGCCTTGTTTTATTGTGGACAATCGCGATAAAGCGTTACAAACGTCAAGGTTCAATCAAGCTTTTTAGTGCACGGGCGATAAAATGCGGCATCATGTCCTTAAGGAGCATTAGTTATGAGTTTATTACTATCATTCTCCGCGACTTTGACCGCGACTCGTGCAATGCATATTACAGTAACAATATTATAATTATCCTAATCCAGGAAATAGACTCACACTTATTTTGAAATCACAGTAAAACGGAACACTCAAACCCAAACATCCAAGCATTTAAACATCCACACTTGGGTTACACCACGTTTGGGTTAGAGTGTTCGGTATTACTGTAGAGGCATATTACTAGCATAGAGGCATTCCATCTTAGTCCTCAGGGTTGGCGACGCATTTGAGGTCTTGGGATTATAGTCTTAAGAATTCAAATATCTATGGGTCTCAGATTCCACTTACCATCAGGTGGCTTGAGTGCTCATGTGCCTTCTCCTTAAAATAAAATAATAAAAAAAGCATAAAAAAATATTTTTCTTTTATATCCTGCATCTTTATTTTTTTACAAAACAATTAACTTTATCAAAACGTCTGGATTAGAGATCTCTTCCTACTAACACTTCCTATTACAAGACATCTATCATTAATTGGATCTTTTTAGAATACACGTAGCATTTAGGTTAGTATATTTTTATCATCGTTTTCATCGTCATATTCATTTAAGTAGGTGGGATACGGGTTTTCTTATAGTATAAAAAAGGAAAATAAATATAAATACGTATGTTAACATCAAGCTTCATCACTTGTTTATAAAAACATAATTTTCATGATAAAACTACACATAGCTCTACATATGTAAAGTTACTTTAATAAGCACGTAATAGCATACCATATGAGTTTAATTACTGCGTATTATAATATTTATAATGCATTGCTTTCCGCCCGCAACTTCGTCTGAACTACTTTCGGAACTACCTTTAAAAGTACAGATACGAGTGAAATTACCTTAGAAAATATATTCACTGCCCTTCTTTCGCCATTGCGTTGTTTTTAAATGACCTTCGATTAAAAAAGAACGTCCTAAGTTATTTTTCCATTTATAATTTAGTCATTTAATTACCAAATTTTCATACAAATTTCCAACTCTCAATCAACCCACTTAGGAGTAGATATTCGAAAAACACCAAAACTGTTTATTTTCCTCTGGTAATTAGTAATCTCAATACCCAAATTTCATAACATATTTCATATTCCATTTTATCTATGAATAGTAAGTATTATTATGAATATTAAAACTAGCATCCGACGAGCCTGTCAGACGAGCCTGTCCGCGATCATTTGCAAGGCTGGTTTTAGTGTCGCGCTACCGTCCGCGCGGTCCCCTCCGCGGCACCATGCGTACGGCTGCGGGAGCTATCGGCGCGGACCCGTCAGCTTTACTCTTAAACGCTCCCTAAACTCAATACACGTTGATCTGTGCGGATTGCTCCGCACCAACGGTCAGCGTGACACTTAAACCAGCCCAAGACGGGGTTGGGGCTGGCCCGCACGCGGCGCACCAGGGATACGAAGCTCTTGCATATACGAAAAAAAGAAAGAGAAGAGAAAGGAAGAAGTCAAAGGGGTAAGATTTCAAAAAATCCCTTCTTAAATTATGCCTTCATCACAAAATCAATTCACCCTCAAAATTCCAAGTTCCTATCTTTAACGGTTTGGGCTGAGAAATGATGAATCAATCAGTCAGTCAATCAGGATATTGCTTTTTATATATAGGAATAGATTTATATATGACTACCATAATTGCAAGCCGTTGGCAGGGTATAATTTAAAATTTCGAGAAATTTATAACAATGCGGTGGCGGCATGAAAAACATGCAGCGATTAATATCAATTACGTTTAATATTCCTTTATTCCCGTTTAAGCGAAATATATTGTATAATTTTGAATTTACGGTATTCAACGTAATTATGTCCTGTCGCGTGCAGTTCTATGGGACGCTCTTCATTATTATACGTTTCTGAATTACGGTTGAAGGAATGTGATGAATTGATCGAACAAGTACAGACATCATCACAATAGTATAAAATCAGGTCGCTTCCCGCTGTCCGTCTGTCCCTATGTAGGCTTAGATCTTTGAAACTATGGAACGGATTTTGTTGCGGTTTTTTTTTAATTGATAGTGTGATTCAGGAGGAAGGTTTATATTATGTATAATACTTTAACCCAGAGGAAAGCGAGGGCGGGTCGCTAGTGTAGAATAAATGTAAGATTTTCTTGGTGACCTTGTGCAGTGCCCGTCCGAAACGCTACCACCATCTTTTAAACTACCGCTAAGCAATGGCATTCGCATCGCTGTGTTCCTGTGTAGGGATAAAAAAGCGATAAAATTCCTAGCATACAGGCATTACATCTTAATTCTCATGGTTGGCAACGCATTGGCAGTCTTACGCAGTAGCCGTGAGAATACAAATGTCTATCGGTTTCAAATTCCACTTACCATTAGTAGCCCTAGTTCCTTTCCCATGTATATGCTATAAAATAAATGGTCTTGCTAACTTTGTTGTTCAGTTCAATCTTGGTGGATGTAAGTTTACCCCAGGGCGGCTAGCATATGCTCCCAACAACTCCTTTGCCACTTAGTAATCCCTCTCTATGTAGTTTGCTACGAAAGAGACTCAGTGAGCAACAAATGAGAAAATGTTACTTGTTCTAGCCGTACAGCAGATTTTCTATGACCTCATAAAAACTTCATCATCAGATTAACTCTTACATGTTATTATATCGTACCTAGCGTCAGGTTTTTGTACTCAACATTTTACAAATTTCTCACTTGTACAACAGACTTAAAGTTGTTCCTGATACTGACTTACAAGATTTGATCTAAACATGACAGTAACAAGTGAAATAATTTATTTATTTATTATTTTGGAACAAACAGTCATACAAATACAATACAATTACAAATAGATATTACTAAATAGACCTATAGTTCCCAAAGTTAAACATAAAACATAGTTATAACAATGCAAGCAAAAATGTATACAAAAATATGATTATTTTTTACCTAAATACTTATATATCTATATTCTGTGCCTCAATTCAAAATATATATAAAAAGCAAAAACAAAAAACGGTGACTCTACACACAACATAAAAAATCAGAGTATACTTATCCATGTTACTTTCCAAAAACACTTTTTATTGAGCCAATAGTACACAGTTGAATATGTCTATATTTATAAGTCTCTTATCATTGTTATATAGCGAACACACACGCTTGATAAACATGTTCTTAGAGTAATTGGTTCTACTACGAGGTATGGAGAAAAGATGTTTATATTTGTCACGACATTGGCGTTCTCTTGTACCCGGAACTCTAAATTGAACGTCTTTTAGCAGACTAGGGGCATCAATGTGATTATTGAGTATCTTATATAGCAGAACTGAGTCAACGCAGTCTCTACGACACTCGAGGGATTGCATATTATGACGATTTAATGATTATATATAATCTTTGTATTCATTGCCACATTTAAAGTCAAGGGATTTAATAATAAAAAAAATCAAATAAAGTAAGGTAGTTTCAAATTGTTCATTGTTGTTGGTGTGTTGAATATGATAACACGGATAAAAAGGTTTAACTACTGGACCAACTGGACTACACAACACATAGAGAGGAAATTAAATGCGCCAATCGTTTGACTGCAATTCGCCTTTAGCTGCTTTATATGAAATTTACGAAACACGCACGCCAATATAGCAGGGCCTTTTATACTTCCACAGGCGCGGTACTTTCCATAAACATCAATATTCAAATACGTGAGCCCTGAAAACTCATACGGTCCAGGTTTTTATGACGGGGATATTTTTCATCGCCTGAATATTAAAGTTGAAATCCCGCGCGGATCGCAGCGCCAATTGAGCCATATTTTCACATGCCAACCTTTGAATATTCTATGGAGGTTGAAAGGTTTCTGACCGGACTTGGTGAGTAATAGCTGACTTACAACCCGGACCGCACTCTGGCAAACACGAATTAATTCGTACCTGAAGATGGCAACATTAATGGGCCAAACGAAAAGCCCTTGATGACTGGTCGGGAGCTGTACCAAATTGAACACTGTTTTAATCTTTAAAAATCGAATGAACTTTTATAAATAAAAAAGGAAACGAGACATAAATTAATGGTTTTAAAACGAAACAAGAAGCGTTATAACCTAGACAAATTATAAGTGTTATTAATCAGCACAGGCACCTTCTCAAATTGGTGGGGGGTAATTGCTCAATTATTATCAACACTTAGATAATTACCAAGAGATTAAACGGCCTTTCCTAAACGCACCGGTTGCCAGTAACTAGGTAGGCAATTCGTTTCAATTAATTTGGCGACGTGAAGCCCTGACAGATTCACTGAATCATTTTTCTCCCGGGCAATGCGAAGACGTTGACAAATGAGCGAATTATTCGGTCACTTCACCATATGTTACCTACTGCGCAAAAAACGAATACAGCGGAAAGGCCTGCTATATTTTGCGTACTTTTTTCACTTTTTTTACGAGGAAATATTGCGTTTATTAACAAGCTTTATCTCGTCGCCGGTGTGCCCGCCCCAGAGATATGGTGACTGAAACCGCTAATATTTCAAACTGAAAAATCACTGTCGATTTATTCAAGCATAACGGCGTTGATAAAAATTGACCGTTCCCAACGAATTCGCGTTTACAATTTTTCGGAACGCTGACATAATAACAATTCATTGTAATGTTTATTTGGCCAATGTTTAATAAACATTACGTCAAGAGCATAAAAGTGTAAGATAAACGAGCATTTCCCATATTTTTAGTACAAATTATCCTGGATTATTAGAAAATCACAATATGCCCAGTTTTTATTAATTTGTCTTCATGTGCCACAGTGTCAACCGATATGGTCACGCGCTTTATTTTCAAGCAGTAGTTTAGTTTGAGATACGTACCAAACCAGATATAGGTACACGAAAGGCACATATACTTAGCAGGGCACGAGAGTTGAGGTCGTTATTGTGTTTCTATCTCGCTTTTTAGCACTATATTTCTTTTATATGTATGTTAATACCTCGATACCTTCCAGATTTGCAACAGTTTTGTTTTGTGGCAATACCACATTTTTTACCTGAAATTTCGATTACTTATTTTAAATATAATAGTTACTTTGAATGCAGCAGTTTTTATCGTAAGATTCGGGCTATTATAAGCTGAATAAACCAAAAAGCAAAACGAGAATCTCAGACAGAATACAAACATAAGAGCAACAAATTAAAAAAAAAACTTTATTTAGAAAAAATCTCAAACATTATTTGCCTAGCAGGCACTTCAATAACGTTCCCTTGATAGCAAAACGTAATGTCGGGTTATGATACTAACTTGTTATTAGAAAAGTCTCCGAACAACGCCCATTCGCCGGTAATGCCGATATTAGAAATAACTTACGCAGCTGCTTGCTTACAAAGGCCTTTATTATACTCGTACTATAGCGGCCTTTAGTTCGGTCAATTGACAAATGTGCTTATTTTTATCTGTAGAATCACCCTCTTATTTCTTCATAAACACCCAAGAGCTAAAGTATGCTTAAAATGTGCTTTGTCCTTATCTGTCATTGTGAAATTTGCATCAAACAAAAAGTGACAAAGCATACTTCTAACATAAATAGGTTTATAGTGCGTTTATAATTAAGGAGCAGCCCCTCTCGCAAGTATTTTTCTCACTTAACCTAATAATTTGAGCGAAGTAAAAACGGGAATTCAAGTTTTAACCGTTACTTTGCCTATCAGAAATTGTTTTCGATCGTTTTCTACCGCACAATTTTTTTGCCAAATATACGTAAGGTAGGAAAGAAAGTAAAGAAAACGATCGTATATCTATATGTTAACGATAAGGCAATATTATAAATAGAGTAAGGGCTGAGATAGGTGGAGTTGTATAATTAGAGATATATGGGTCTCTATTCTACTGGGTTACAACGATAATTGCCTTCGACGTGTTTCCGTATTGTCGACGTTTTGATAACCTTTATGTAGTTGACAGTAATGGCGGCCGCGTTAATAACAATATGGATACACTTCAAAGACAACATGGCTTTTACCGTGTAGAATCTCAACCCCTAAGCCTTATCCTACACTATAACTACACTTATTGTTATCATATTGTCAACGGTATTATACATTTTATTAACTTGGACAGTATCCCGTGTGGTTTCCAGGTTAGAATAGTGACTCCATGTCTTCCCGTTGATGTCGTAAGAGGCGACTAAGGGAATAAGGGCTTGAAGTACTGTTAGGCGATGGGCTTGCAACCGGTCACTTATACACTAGTAAACTTCCTGGCCGGATTGTGCAAAATGTGGTTACAGAATTATCAATAAGTCTTTTTAGAGTTGTTGGAGTTTCTGTAGCTCTGCCTACCCTACTTTTGGAATGAAGGCGTGATGTTATGTGGACTGTAATGGCGACCGTGTAAAGGACAATACTATCGTATTGTAATGCATTATAAAAAATACAATGTAGTGTCACTCGGTGAAGTGGAACTAAAGATGAACCACAGATGACCACAGACGGCCACCGGAATTCCTCAACGGTACCTATTTCAACAGTGGAGATAAAATGTCCCGATTAATATTAGTTGAAGGACTATGATGAAGCTCATTTAAATTGTTTAAATATATGACAAAGACGTTGCTTGCAGCGAGCTTGAAATGTCCTATAGTTTCTTATTAATTGAGATGTATAACAGCATATCATTAAAAAGTATGAAATAAAATAAATCTTTTAAGAACCGCATGCGTAATCGTAAGAAATAACTTATTTAAAATCCAACTGAGGGCGGCGTCCCATAATATTTTTAACCAAAGGCCGACTTCAGTTGGACTGACCTATGTGACTATTTAAAAAAGTTATTACATTCGTTTTTGGTTTTAAATATAATTTATTTAAACAGTTCGCCCTACCACTGAAATCGTAGTTGGGATAACTACAAGTACAATTATGTAGTATCTAAGTAACAAAAACGTAAAATAGCGTTAAGGTTAAAAGAAAAGAGTACAAGAAAATAATTTAACTTAGAGTTTATAAAAAGCAAATACTGAAAAAAATATTACCTACAATTTTTGTATTCTTTTTATTTAGTTGTACGTGGAACAAAAACCAAGTCCCATTTTTACGAAAGTATTGTTCAAGAACTGCTGTTTATCGATTCCTAATCGCCAATCGCAGGGCTACAAAGCAATAAAACCAGCTAAGTGCCATTGTCTGGCCATTTGTGCAGCTGTAAAAACTGACGGAATACCTCTTGATGTCGACATTAAAGTTGTTTATAGGCGATTTTTGTAGTTACATCAAACTAAAATATCGTATCTCTTAAAATAAAGGAGAGAAAACATTGCTAGCTGTTTTATCGCTTTATTTCTGAAACAATTACTTTTTCATCATCATTTTAAATCATGTTCTCAAAGGTACCTATTCCAAGGATTCGTATAGCAGTATCGAACGTTAACAATTTTACTATTACTATGAACTCGTGAAAAGAGTTCATAGTTCTTTCTTTCGCCACAAGTAAGCAATTTTGGCATGCTGATTTTCTCGAAAACCACTAAATTGTAACAACTTTATTTTTACCAGCACACACAACCATAAGATTTCAAACCCTTATTTTGAAACCTTAAACAGAAATAAAGCACCTAGCATTACTTTTGATCAGATCCGCTGTAAATTTTACTTAAAATAGAACGTTGGCCATAATCGTTTTCCCTTGCTTGGGGTTTTATTGCACGTCCAGTGCTAAGTTGCGTTTAGAATTCACCACGCCCCCCGTCCGTCGCACTCGAGCTCAGATCTTGAGACTTCGATTAACCTTAGCCACGAGCCAAATTATGCCATATATTTAAGCTTACAAAATGTTCCTATTTATTTTTGAAATGGGTTAAGCCTTTGTCGTTTAAAATATGTTGGGATTACCGTTCCATAACTAGAAACGTAGGTACATATGTTTGTTTTGGGATAGGCTTATGGAAAATTGTACAATTAAATACATTTTTGAAGTGAAAACTTCTTTAGCGGCGTTGTAAACTTTTTTGTAATGGGTAAAAAATGTTAAACTCGCGTCAGGACCGTGACCTGACCGAAAATTCGTAAGACGGATGGAGAGTAGACAGCGGGCGGGCTCTTTCTACGGCGCGGCGAAAATGTATGTCTGCGCCTTCTGTTTCGTTTAGGCGGCGTAGGGCGCTTGCGCGATTGTTCGTGTGTGTTTATGTTAAAAATCAAAACTGTTCGTTTCTTACTTCAGCTATCATAAATTTTAATATCATTTAAATCTTAAACGAAAATTTATTCATTTATTCGCATGACGCAACTGCATTGCTTCAAAAAAAAATGGAAAAAGCTTTGATGAATTGCCAATGATTTTGAGTGGAGATTTTAACATAAACTTTTCAGACGATAAAAATCAACTATTAATTGAATTTTTAAATAATGAATTTGGTTTAACTATGTCAAATGATCGCAATCTTAGCACAACGAAATACAAAACTACTATTGAAGCGGTCTTTATTAGACATTTAAATAGGTTCGAATCAAAACTGTTCGTTTCTTACTTCAGCTATCATAAATCGATCGTATCAGTTTTAGAGTTTGGTGATGATGGTTCTGGTTGATTTTTCTGAGAGATAAACTTTTTAATGTAATATAAATTGTCATGTTTGTGTACGATAGCGCAATAACTAACAGTACTAACAGTATATAAATGATAGTACTTTTATACTAATAATTAAAGCAATTCGTGCAAAATTAACCCTAACCATTCCAAAATATCAAAAATGCACAACGTTAATATTCAAGCTTCACTTCTGCCAGCACTCCCGGAGTGCGACCCGTCGTTTTTTTTCAGAGGACATCACATAATTTAATAACATAATAATCACATAAAACTGTTTGGTCGAATGCAATTTATGTTGTGTATCAAAGAACTAAATCTGCACTATACCCAGTTAAATCAGGCATCGGGTAGGGCAGCAGTCTTGGTCCGCTCCTTTTTCACTGTTGTGGCCTCTTAAACAAAACTATGTTGTGTCTCGCGCCTTTACCTTTCTTAATAACCATTAACGACCTCCCTACCTGTATAAGGCACTCTATGGTACTAATGTTCGCCGATGATGTCAAACTAGCTAAGACGATTCAAAATCATCTTGATGCGTCTGCGCTCCAGTGTGATATAGACAACATCTATCGATGGGGCAAGGACAACAGCCTACACCTGAATGTGAGCAAGTGCGACGTCATGTCTTACTCGCGAGCGACCCGCACCGACGACGACGCGTACATGCTGACCGGCGAGGTGCTGAAGCGTGTGTGCCGTACGGGACCTAGGAACTTTGTTTGACACTCGACTTACATTTAATGAACATATACTTCAAATCTGCAAAAAAAAACGGAAGAACCTCGGCTTCGTCCTTCGTCAGCCCAAACATTTCCACCACCACGTCATCTCATTACTATACAATGCTTTTGTCCGTAGTCTGTTAGAAAGCAACTGCCTCATCTGGAACCCCCATGAACAAAATACATAGTTCTTCTCGAAAGAATTCAAAAGTCATTCTTACGCTACCTTTACTTTAAAATATATAGTTATTACCCGCACCTCTACCCTACACCCTTTATATTGGGGATGGCTACTTACCAAAGTCTGGAAGTGCGGAGGCTGCTAGCACTGGTTAAATATTTCTTTAAACTGTTACGTGGCCTCATATTTAATCCATCTATCCTACAACAAATCGCTCTCAATGTCCCATTGATAAGAAACACTCCGTCCTCGACAGCTCCCTCTACTTGCAATTCCCAAAAATAGCACTGTTGCTTTATCCACTAGTTCTCTACAACTTGCTCTCACACACATCAACAACGCCCTACTCTTTGACCCTACCCTGGAATTCTTCTCCCCGTCGGGGCCGAGGTTCTTGGCGATAGCCGCGCGGAACCTGGAGTCGACGGCCACCCCCAGCACTGTATGTGAGTGATTTGCCCAATGCTGGTGGTGACACAAGGCCTTAGACTGAGTACTTGTATATAGTTAATTTTAATTATTTTATAGTATTAATAACACTATTTTTTATTTTAATTTGTTTTATTTTTAAGCTATATTATTGTAACCTGTAACTTATATGTGTGGCATGACTGTTAATATAAGCTAATTAATAAAAAAAAATAAAAAAATGAGCTAGTCCCAATACTAAGCCTTACCTAGTAATATTGTGGGTGTATAACTAAGTTACACTTAGATACTTTTGGATATTTTTATATGATACTAGCGACCCGCCCTCGCTTCGCTCCGGATTAAAGTATTATACATATAAACCTTCCTCTTGAATCACTCTATCTATTAAAAAAACCGCATCAAAATCCGTTGCGTAGTTTTAAAGATTTAAGCATACAAAGGGACATAGGGACAGAGAAAGCGACTTTGTTTTATACTATGTAGTGATGGAGAAGGCACACGAGATACTCAGGCCACCTGACGGTAAGTGGAATCTGAGACCCATAAACATGTAAATTCTTAAGACTATAATCATAAGATTGCAATCCTAAAACCCCAAATACTTTGCCAACCCTAAGGACTAAGATGGTAATTTTTGCTAGTAATTTCACTGGTGGTCTTATCCCCACGACGGAACACAACAATGAGAAATAGATTAGATAGTGGTAGCGATCTGGACGGACCCTGTACAGGGTCCTACCACCACTAAAATAAACAAAAATAAGTCTAAATGGTGAAATAAGTCTAAGGTTTTGTATAAAAAGTTTGACGTAAAAAAACACGATACAATTAAAAATACCATTGGCTTCATACAACTAATGTAGGTAGTTATTGCAAATTATGTACATTGTCAAATTAAACAGCGTTTGTAAATCAACTTCAATATTGCAACAAATCCCAAAAATCGACTGCGTCTAAGTAGGTTGATTAACCCAGGTTTCGTGCAATACTTTCTAACAATCTCTTCGACCGTGGCACAGATGGCCGGCTGATTAAGATCTTTATTGGTCTAGACGGGCTTTGTTGGAATGAAGTCTGGCAATACTGAAATGCTTTAAGTTAGTTCAATTCGAAATACGTTTTCGAAATTTCTGTAAGGTATGTCAAACTCAATTTTCGTCCCGATAATTGAGTTAAATATTTCAATTTAGCGAACTTACGCAGCCTTTAAGTGGGAGATGAAAGCTACGGAATCAAATTCAACTTTTATTTCCAGTTATGTATAACCAGTTGTGGTTTATGTCATGGAGGAGGCAAACGAGCACTCAGGCCACCTGATGGTAAGTGGGATCGGTGACCTATAGACAAATGTACTCTCAAGGCTACAATCTAAAGATTGCAATCTTAAGACTCTAATTCAAAGTTTCTAATTCTAAGGACTAAGATGCCATCCCCACACCGGATTACAACAATGTGAACACTCTTGCTCAGCGGTAGGTTAAATGATAAGATTTGGTAGCGTCCCTTGCAAAAGGCACCACTAAATATATGAATATTTGTCAATGCCAGAGAGAGTGTAAGAGCTACATTTGTATACAGTCGAATTCTATGAATACCTGGTTTTGATGTAAATTACGATAACCCAGATCAAAACTTAAAAGAATGAAATAAATAAATACATTGTTAGTTTGAGAAATACGCACACAAATAATGTAGTCACGAAATAGTGCTTGGAACTATTAGGTGAAACTACGGAAGGTTATCTACACACACATAATGATTCAAGATACACAAAAACATAGTTAATAAAAGTAAAAAAAAGCGGCCAAGTGCGACTCGGACTCGCCCATGAAGGGTTCCGTAGCAGCAAGTAACATAATATAAAAGTTCGTTGTAGCTTTGATCAATGTTTTTATGACGTATTAAAAAAAAACTACTTACTAGATCTCGTTCAAACCCATTTTCGGTGGAAGTTTGCATGGTAATGTACATCATATATTTTTTTAGTTCTATCATTCTCTTCTTTTAGAAGTTACAGGGGGGGACACACATTTCAACACTTTGGAAGTGTCTCTCGCGCAAACTGTTCAGTTTAGAAAATGATGTTAGTAACCTCAATATCATTTTTGAAGACCTATCCATAGATACCCCACACGTATGGGTTTGATGAAAAAATTTTTTGAGTTTCAGTTCTAAGTATGGGGAACCCCCAAAATTTATGTTTTTTTTTCTATTTTTGTGTGAAAATCTTAATGCGGTTCCCAGAATACATCTACTTACCAAGTTTCAACAGTGTAGTTTTTATATTTTCGGAAAAAAGTGACTGTGACATACGGACGGACAGACAGACAGACATGACGAATCTATAAGGGTTCCGTTTTTTGCAATTTAGCTACGGAACCCTAAAAAGACTAGGGATTGCACACACACAATCACACACACACACATCACAATGCTTGTGTGGGATTGCGTCAGTTGCGATTGTGATCTGTGTCTACACACGAATTCAAACGCGAGGTCGAAGCAGTTTAACATTACTACCCTTGATAGGACGTTGTAGTATGTAAAGATGTTGGCATTCAATTAGTTTAATAAAATTACGAACGCGAATCAAGTCTGTCCTAAGTATTATATAAATCACCAATTCATAAATGATAAGTAATGCCACAACCATAATTATTGTACTAAATCTCTAATAAACCTTATCAAATACATCTTTACTAAGAAGATATGTTTCACACATGCGTAAGTGGAAATGAAACCTTTACAATCTAAGTTTTCCTTAATCTTAATCTAAATAATCAACATATGTATAGATATTGGTTTTAAGAGCTATGTAACAATACGTACCTCAGCGTTGTAACATAAAAAACCGGCCAAGTGTGAATCAGACTCGCACACACAGGATTCCGTACAAACAGAAACACTCTTAACTGCACATCCTTATTACAAACGGTATAAGGTCTACCGATGGACAGTTAACAGTGTGGGTGATGGTACTACCGTAGAAGATTTGAAACTCTGTTAAAATTCAAGTCTGTAGCCTATTACAGTTTAAAAGTTACAGCCCCGTGACAGATAGACGGAGAAACTGATGGACAGCGGAGCCTTAGTAAATAGGGTCTTGAGTACGAAAACCTAAAACCGTTTCTCACTCGCTTTACAAGTATGGAGGTACCTATTGTACATAGGTATTTCATTATTGGTCTATATAAAGTGAGTGTAAAATACGTGTATGGGGAACCATGACGGACATAGACTACGGAACCTAATAAAAAGGTATCGGTTTGTTGTTTAATTGAAACGTCAAGAAATGCCATACAAGTAAACACATTTTGCAAACGAAGTCTACATTGATGTTGGCACTTCAATCTGTTACATTTACCCTGGGTCCATTACTAGATAAATCTATGTACTTTTATCACCCTCGCGCCCCGGCTCCCTCCTACATTAGCTAAACGACTATTGAACGATCGGAAAGAGAATATAAAGTAAAGCCTCAGGTGCATCGTCGGTATTTTACTAGAGTTGTTCACCGGACGCTACGTGCATCAAGTGGTCATTTGCAGGAGCTTTGTTATAATACACTCTCATGTTTAGTGGACTACTAAATACCCTGCTGGCTAAAATGTAAACTACAGATTTGCGCAGTTTGGGTTTATTTTGATGTCCTGAAAGAGTAAGTATTGCTTGCTATTAATAGTAAGACGGCATTGTTATCACTATCATCAAATACTTTTCGATATTCAGGGTCCCAATTTGATATTGATCTAAGTATAAGTGTAAGAGTACCGAAGTCGGCTGTACCGAGATGCATCGTCAAAAGTGGACGGCGATATATTGCTAGCATTTCAATTTATAGCAACATCTAAACCATTATACATTTGAGCTAATTGAAAACCATTATATGCAGACAGCATTATTTTTAACTCTCACATTCAAGACTCATTGTACAATTTTAATTCGAGCACATGGTCCATTTCGCGACACGACGCGGCATAATTCTGACAGTCAAAGCCTTGAGATTCTTCTGGTTGAATGTTTCAAAATGGCTGAAATAAAGCCGCATTTAAGATACTCAAGTGTCCTTGCTTCAATTCTCAGAATTGCGCCAAAGAAGGACTCGAAGAGCCAAGTGCGCTCAAATTGCTCGTTCCGATGGTGCTTTTAAGGAATGCAAACTGAAGAGTTTATGTGGCCTTTGAAGATAAGTTTTAATTTTGTATGCGCCTACCGCCTGGTTGGTAGTGCAGGGACATTATTTATTTAATCTTTATTGCACAAAAATACAGAATATGAATACGAAAAAGGTGAACTTAATACCTAATGGCATTCTCTGCCAGTTGACCTTTGGGCAAATCATAAAATTGTTGTTTAGTACCTATAGTACAAACCCAGGGCTTAAGTTTGGTACTAGATCAATTTGTGTGTCCTGATATTTAAATTTTTACTAACTTTTTTTGGCATGGAGAAGACAAACGAGCACATTGGACACCTGGTGGGATCACAATCTTAAGACTGCTATTATGTTGCCAACCCTGAGGACTAAGCAGACTAAATAATTAAAAATATAACTGGCGATCACGCCACAGTAAGCATTATTCAGCCATGAAGAAGCAAGGGTTTTCTAATCATTATATAAAATAAGTAGATCATAATTAGTTTTTATCTTACAGCCCTGATTAAATATACCCCTCGTACACTTAAAGATACATCAGCGCTGTGGCGCTCATATGTGAAAACGATAAGTCCAATCCATTCTTCAAAAAGTTCCAAATTTAAAATGGCGCATTAGGAAGTTAACGGTTAATTTTGGATTGTAAACATCTGTTTGAAGATCAATGCAGGTACTTATTTCTTTCCCACCAAATGAATCGAATAATTTAGATGTGTGCATTAAATTAATGTCTTGCTTCTTATTCTTCATCTTCATGTTTAAATATCAAATTATTCGAATGTTGTTTATTTCCCATAAATAATTCACAGGCGTTTTACTTTGAATGAACTTCATACCAAGCGACAGCCAGAAACGATTCCTGGAAAATGTAACATTTTAACGTTAATACTTCTATTGTGTTTCGTAATTGGACTGTATTAAATACTCTTCAATACGCCACACCACAGTGAATTACATTTGAAACAAAGAACCTACTGACCTGTAGGTATAATATCTGCGGTTATTATTTCCGTGTTGCCGTCGGTAGACGTGGTCAGCGGTAAACAGATCGAGAGGGTGCGCCGGCACTGTTGAATATTTCATGATCCTGTCCCCTAAAACCTTATTTGGAAACCGCCTAAAATTTTGATCCAGCGTTCTGTACTCCTCTCCCGTATAACGTGCGAAGGAGCAAGCAATAGAATTTGTAATTTATATTCCAGATCTTTGGTGTCGTGTAACGGTCTTTACGTCTCATTGTGAATCACTCGATCTTGATATTGATGGAGGTCGTTTATGGGCTCTGTTAGTGTATTAATGGCCGAGGTATTCGATATCTCTGTAAGATGTAACCAATACTATATACTATTCTAGTTACTGGTGCTGAGTTATCATTCTGTACATGCTCATATTTTTTTAATGGCGATCGTATCATGAACCTACCTGCCCCTTTTATATAATTACAACTTAAAAAAACCTTTAAAAAGGTTCAGCGTTTATTTTTGTTTTTTCTTTTTTTATTGATACAGATAAAATAGAAATGTGCGTTGCCATTTGTTTATGGTTTTTAAAAAAGTTGATTAGTTTTGAGATCTTACATAAGACTCAAACCTAATAATTAACTTTCTAGTAAGTTGCTCAGTTTAGACTGTTTCAAATTACAAATTTTCAATTTAAATTACTTTAATAGTTCAAATCATTCCAATGCAATTTGAACTAAGTTCCTACAGTTGTCTATATCATATTGATTGCACAAATAATTGAATTCTGAATAAATGAAATGTCTTAGGCTTAAAATTGCTGCATAAATACTCCAGTGTCAGGCCTTGCCACTCCACCAGCAGTGATGCCAATTAGATAACTTGTATCTTCGTCCCGATGCGCGATGTTACTTACTTGGTAATAAATCATGTCTCAATTGGCTGATTTCACTTTTTTAAGCGTTAAACGAACGCATAGTTAACGGTAGGCATTCTAAAGTAAAACCTAGTATAGTAACTTGGTTAGACCGACAGCTAAAAGTAAACTTCTTTTACTGACTGTCTGTCTGATTGACTGACTGTGTACTTTAGGGGTAAGAGAGGATTTAGCGAAAATCAACCCCTAATGGGATCATAATAGGAAAGGAAATCTACCTATACATATAAATTGGTCACATGTTACATTATTTACAGGAATCGATAAAAGCCTTATTATAAAAAAAAAACGTTTACAAACTTACTTTGTTAACAATAAGGCTTCAGTTAAGGACGATGTCGATAAACTAACCGGAAGCCCAAGCATTAAGAGCTTAACATCGGGTGTTATTGTTGTGTTCCAAGCCCAATCCCTGGTCCAAGCAGCTTTCAAAAACGGATTATAGTTTCGACTTAGCATAAATAAATCCTCAGGTGAAATTTGCGACTGTTAAACTGAGAACAGGGCCTCTATTCAGGTGTGTTAAAACGATATCGTGTTTGACATGTTTAAGAATCGTTTATGTCACAGTCGCCATTATTGTAAATGACATAAGAGTTATCAAAACGTTGACAATACGGAAACAGGTCAAAAAAGATATCGTTATTACCTTGTAGAATTCCAGGGCCTCTATTCTACAGCGTTATAAACATATCCCGTTTGACATGTTTTAGAATCGTTTATGTCACAGTCGCCATTATTGTAAATGACATAATAGTTATCAAAACGTTGTCGCTTATCCCATTTCGCCTTTCAAGCGTCGATATGGAACTTAATATATCGTTCAAATCAGAAAAAATCTGCTGATTTGAACGATATATGTAACTCAATATCACAAAAAATGTCGCTTATCCCATTTTGCCTTTCAAGCGTCGATATAACTTTTGTACACAACTACATCCAACAGGGCCTCTATTCTACAGCGTTATAACGATATCGCGTTTGACGTGTTTTAGAATCATTTATATCACAGTCGCCATTATTGTAAATGACATAATAGTTATCAAAACGTTGACGATACGAAAACACATCAAAGATGATATCGTTATTACCGTGTAGAAAACCAGCCCAGGTAATTAAGTTTACCTTTAGTCAAAACTAAGTAAGGCAGACATTTTTAACCTTTCCCTTAATAGATTCAAAATTGGCCTTATATATCATTAATTTTGATACTGTTAGATACGTCCACATTGTACTTTTTTGTTATTATTGTTTTTCCTAATTGCCTCGAGTTGATTTGTTACGTGTTACTCTTTGTTGTATAACTTAACTGTGGCATCTTCACTCTCATGCGTTTCGATAAAGCACGTGGTCGACTGTCATCCCATACATTTTGAGCGATAGAAAAGAAAAAAGTTAGGAGCGTTTGCATCTTGGCTAGGGCCCCTTGTCAATGTTATACCTAAGTAACCTTTAAATAATATCGATTGTACCGTTACTAAACATTAAACATTAATTGGAGATCTTAGGCTAAATTGAATTACGTAATTTTAATGCCAATATTATATCGATGTTTTAATTCAAGATTAATGTCAGGATCTAAATGTTTTGTAACAACCCCATATTTTAGATGTGATTCTTTATCTTGAGGCCTGATTAATAGGTAGATTGAATGGCAAAGGGGATGTAGGCATGTCATATTGATTATAGCTGCTTCTTACGAGTTTCGTGAGTCGTAATAACAGAGAAATTTGCACAACATTAATAATATTATTATACTTTATCCAAGGCTAATACATTATTTCCTTTCCATGTTTCTCGAGCTTTGTTACAAAAGTTGCATATATGTATCTCTTCTTCAGTTTGTTCGTAATATCTTGTGAATTCTGTTGAATAAAATGATAAGGAAACAAAGAGGAAGAGGTAACCCAAGTTACGAAGTTCCTTGATATTACATTTCGCAGTTTCAGTTTCACAAAGTTTATTAAATAATAACTAAAGAAAATGCTCTCTGTTTACATACCCATTGATGCTTTGCTCTCAGCTTATAATTTCAGCTTCGTGACTTTCGCTACCGGTCACAACTTTTTACCAAGTCTGTTAACAGCAAAAGCCCTCCCTCTCATAGTTCATACTTTCACTAGACAAGATAATAGTGGTGCGTATTCTCAAACTTTGAAAAAATTCTCTAACTGCCGTCGACATAAATGTAGGTAACATGTAAACGAATAGGGATACATAACTGCGGGTTATGCGAACAAATCTCATTCCATCCTCCCGAGGGCCGTCGGCGATCCGACGTGCACCGAATATTACACGCCGAATGCTGCACTGCGCCCCAATGGTTGTCTAACCGTGAAACTATTAGGGGTTTGACAACCTAGTAAACTGTTGTATTTGGAAGTCACGGTTTCACGTATCACAAATACTTACTTTTCGTGCAAAACTCGATTCAGTAAAAGAATAAGGTCAAACAGGATGATAGGTGGTGATAGGGTATAATTATAATTTTTGTTTATTTTTGTTTTGTTTGCTAAAACAAAAATAATAATTATAAACGAGTTAGTAAAATAAAAACCAAGTCGTAAAAATAGTAACTTTAAAAACTAAATTTATTAATTATCTTAGATGAAAATAATTATATTTAACGTACAGTCAGCAGCAGAAGTAGCTCAAAATAATCTGCACTAGACTCTATTCTCAAGAGAGTACTTCGTGTCTAGATCATTTTGAGCATGTTATTCTGCTTAGCTACTTTTGATGCTGACTGTACCCAAACATTATAAACAAGATACCTAGTTAGGCGTTCACTAAGAATTTTGCATTGTTTTTTATAATCAAAACCCAAAAATATTAAAAAAAAGTTACTGTGTTTATCGGTAACAAAATGAAGCACAACTAGTTTTGCAAAAAAAGGAAATTATAAATACATTCACATCATCCCTCGTTAAGTTCCATCACTCTATTAAAAGCAGCCAACCCTGCCTTACGAATTCTGCCTCACTATGTAGTCTTCGTATTTTCTTTGTCTTAAGCATTACAAGGATTTGCTTCCCTTCAAGTTGTCCTTGTTGCATCAACAAAGTAGCAACATAATCTGAGTAGCGCGAGACAAATTGCAGCCGTTATGTTGAGGCTCCGTTTCATAAGAATCCGTCAGGTTGGTTTTCCTTGCCAAATGTCGGGGACTCAGAGAGCTTCCTAACTAATGGGAATTATTTATGCAATTGCTTTGCAACAGGCCAACATTATTTAACAGAATGACTCCCCTTTTAATGTGCTTTTAGACGGATAACACGGCACGTCTAGTTTAATCTGCACCTCTCTATCTGTATCTAAAGGATGCTACTTTTATCATGTTAAATTTAACCTTAAGAGGCCGTGTACAAAATTTTGCCATTTTTGCTTATTTTCGTGATTTTACAGTTATAATACTGCTTTTCTATAAGTTTTAATGCACAACATGAAATATCATTTCAGTTATGATGGAATAAACGAGTTACAAATGAATGAGCTACTTTTTTATTTTTGTCGAGTATTATACCTAATGCAAGATTTAGGTTGTTTTAAAACATTACATATCGCTATGTTTTAATTTTTGGATTTTTTTTAAGGTAATGGGTTGATTTTTAAATGAAGTATATTACTGTTGTTTTATTTTATGAACGAGAGTTTTAAGGAGGCGAAATCAAAAATATTTTTTCACTGATTTTCTATAAAACCAAGTTAATTATTTTTTACACAAAAAACTATATAAAGGTGGTAAAAAGTGATACATACATTTTTAGATGACATTTAATGCAATCAATTGTATGTTTTCATACCATATAGACGTCAAAACGAAACCTCTTACAGCAAAATTCACAAAACAGTCGCCGGTTTCAGGTCGATTAATCAAAATAAAATCATAAAAACAAAAAAGTAGCACAAACATTCGTTGAAAATTGAAATTATCTTTCGTGTAACGCATTAAAATTTGTAAAGTAAAGTATTACAACTGTAACATCACGTAAATCAGCTAAATTGACTAAATTTCTTATACGGCCTCTTAAATAATATTCAACAAAACTTTAATCCAAGTTTTGATTTGTCCATACGCTCAGAAACGAATAGTTAATTTAATATCGAAACATACGCGACTATCATAATATACACGACTATCAAGCTACTATATCAATGAATTTATGACTTTCCGTCTGTACATGTGGCCCTCTAAATCAAATTGATCTTTACGGCGACCGGTTGTTATGCTGTTTTAACTTTTGCTATTATATAGATAACATATCAACAATACTTAGAATAGTGTAAACGCCAGCCGCCATAAGGTCTCTTTTGATTCGGACCGCATGGGACTATAATGTACCGCCCTGTCCGGAGTCGCCGACAGCGATAAAGCGAGTCCGGGAAAGCCTCGCTTATTTATGTCCGGGTTCCGCACACCCAAATGTGGCCACGGATCCCGCTGTAAATTAATTAATCCCAACCCATACTTTTAACATGATTATAATTTATTATATGCCATAATTCGATAGTGAAGTCTCTTGGTTTATTAAATGACCGTCATTTGTTTTAATACGTATTATGTGCTTGTGCGGATTACATTTGTTGACTTTATTTAGGTTTGTGTAGATTACTTTAGAATATCTTTTGAAATCGATTATGTTATTAATGCAGTCTCTATTTCCTCCAGTTCATGTAGATATCATCAATCTCAGAGTTGTTTACGGATGATTCGCTTCTTGGTGTGAGCGTTACACTTACTCTAAAATCGAAGGTCTAAATTGTATATTTTCAAACCATGTTATTTATATTCTTCTCTGCTTGTCTAACGTTAATTAACTTCATAAAGTTCAAACAAATTGCTTCAAATATCGAATTTCAGACGACCTGACTTTTTATTCGTGTAAAATAGACTGGAATCGAATAAGGCATACCTACCATACGATTTCATTATCTTTGAATCCCGAGGCACGGCTATTCAAGAAATGTTATTCCCTAAAATGTAATTTGAAAAATCAATCAAAGACATTTGCCGTTTTACAGACTACTTTAAAGACTCCCTGCTAGGCGCATTCATGAGCATTACAAAAACAAATATTAAAAGTAAATAATGTTTATTAAGTTCTTTATTTAAATTTATTTTGAATGAAGCAGCTAAAACTCAATTTTCCCGAAATACTTTCCTACAATATAATTAAACACAAACCAAGAGCTAGCTTAGTTTTAGACTCCTTCTTATGGGTTAATGTGACTCGGAATCTCATCAAGACATCATACTCTAAGTTCATTGGACAATAAGAAATCAAATGTGACCTACATGAACAAGTTTTGTTTAGTCCTAAAAGCCATTTACTATTTGTGTGTACCAAAAACAGTATTGTTTTTACGGGTATAATGAAATATGACTAACACAAAAAGCATTAGTTAAATTGGTAAACCCGAAAATATCACTGCAAAAACACGTGTCTTTTAATTAATGGTGCAAAATTTAGAAAGAGAGCTTTTAAACAGAAGCCTTTATAATCGTATCAATATTATTTCCTAAAAATAAATACACAACATAAGTAATATCAGATGTGTTACATTTAATAAAGGACTTTTAAAATGAGTGAAAAATAATGCAACAATAATGTTAACAGTAAAAAAGATCTGTTATCGATATTACTTAGTTTAAATGTTTATGCAATATCCAATGCACACTCCTGTCTATTTTGGTCAAATAATATACCTTTTTTACGATAAGATCACGCGATAACCGGGTACCTAATTAAACTTTTATTAAGACCTAAGCCATTTGTTTGCTCTGTTCCCAAACAAAGATTAATTAAAGACTCATTTATTTTTCCCAAAATTTAGAACGAGACAAAAACCAAAACCAGACACTCCATAGTTTTCAAAAGGACTCTTCTCAGCATTGTACTTTGGGCCATGGCACTGATTATCAGAGGGACCCTGACAAAAAGGCAAATAATAATCAAGGCAAGTGTCCTGTCCCTCTACAGTCAAAATTACAAATACTAAAAATCTGAAAAATATCTTTAATGAAAGCGCATATAACGAATTTCAAAGAAAAACTATCACGACTGAGTAGACATTATTGGTTCTTGAGATACAAGCGATTAAAGTGTTTATACCTATTAAAATCATCTAAGAAGGCATCACATCAAATAGAAAATTTGTTATTAATGGTTGTTTTTTGTGTTTGTAGTACCTGTCTACTCAGCAGCTTTGGAAGTTTTGGAACCCTAAACTAAGCATGATCTGACATGCTCTTGCACGGTTTTTGCACGTTGGATAGTCAATTGGCTACATTTTATTCTTAGACGCGGACAAATTCAGCCAGCAAAAGTTGGTAGGTACTCATATAAATGAACTGATGGCCGTTGAGGCGGTGGGGTCCGGAAGACGCAGGCGCAGGCCTCCCAGGTGGCCGAGGCGATGAACTGGGCCCGTAGCGTGGTCGCCTTCATCGATGTGGATAAACGTGGATAACACATCTGTCTCTTTCTGACCAGTATGTCAGTGCAAGAGTGACACATACGTGTTATCCTATGCTACGGGCTCTGGATGCGAGTATCACGTGACTAATTTTAATGGAGAAATTTGCAAAAGGCCTCCAGTGCTGGAATTCTATACGGTAATAACGATATCGTCTTTGACGTGTTTCTGTTTTGTCAACGTTTTGATAATTTATTTACAATAATGGCGACTGTGACATAAACGATTCTAAAACACGTCAAATGCGATATTGTTTTAACGCAATAGAACCCCCAGCGCTGCAGTTGAAGTGTTTCGATGATATAAAAGAACAAGACGAATAAGGCTTGTTGTGACATGTGAAGTTAAGCCTTTAAGGTAAGCCTTATTCGCTTTGATCTTTTATATCATGGAAACACGTCAGCTGCTGCACTGGAGGCTTTTTGCACATTCTTACACTTGCCTCTAAAAATTTTAACGCTTTAAAGCTTAATATTTCATAAACGGATCCCTTAACTTAAAAAAAAATACACTCCCACGTTATGTGTAGGGGGGTACACTAAAAAAAAACATTTTTCAAGATTTTAGTTTACCACTTTGTTGGCGTGACTAATATGTATATTTTATGCTAAATTACAGCTTTCTAGCAACTAGAGTCTATGAGCTAGGCTGCGGACGGACGGACGGACGAACTGGCGGACGGATGGACGTGGCGAAACTATAAGGGTTCCTAGTTTGACTACGGAACCCTAAAAAGGACAAACTAGTGTTTTATTTATAATGTTTGCTCCAATCTCTGTCCATATACGAATTCCGTCATTTTATTTTGTCGTTTACCTCCAGTCACGATTAAACTACAGTGACAGTTTATTATCATAATTCTCCGGTATGCCGACGTGGGCGCAGTAATTATAGCCGTAATAACTGATATTGCCCCGCATTTCACACCCTCGAGTCACGAAATGTGGAAACAGCCACATCATATTTTTAGTTTCAATGTGCCCACGTAGCGGACGCGTTATTACTCGTAGTTGGGGTTAGCTGTAGCATCTTATTGTAATATACTTTTATCATACTTATTTTCATTTGGCCAAAAAAACATGTTTGCTGAATCATTTGCTCGATTCGATTTGCATTTAGTCGATTATAAATATTGGGGGACAAATATTAGGCTTTAGCAAATATTAATTGTTAAGGCGAAGGGGCATAGAACACATTCCCTGCGGGTGCAAGAGTATTTTATGAATTAATCTAATTGGTAGATTATGACCACGGCTCGGATTTTTCATTGCACAGTAAGACGAAAGAAAATTATGGAGTCGATATTAAAATTAAACTTTAGTCTTATTCATACTCATACTCACTCATATTCTTAGTCCCGTCTTTTATATTTATCATGCTGTAACTATTTCAACTTAATTACGTCCCTAGTTTTACCGAATATACTGTTGCGATAGACCTTTATCAAACTGGCCGTTTTATCAAGATAAACACAATACAATACAATACAATTACTCTTCATTGAACACCAAAAAAAAACAGAACACGGAGCAGTAAATTTAATAAATTTATTTACTGTATTGTTATTTAAGTACTGTAAATTTATATGGCCCGTAATGTAATACACTTTAACAAATTATATTCTTTTTTAATAATATAATCTTTTAGTTATGAGTATGAATATGACTAAAAAACCTAGCAGAATGCAAGGGCTGCGGTCCCGATGGTGTGCACCCTGTTTTTCTAAAAAAATGTCGCTCTTCATTGGCTTTTCCCATTAGCTTATTATTTAATCTTTATCTAAAAACAGGCATTTTACCAACTTGTTGGAAACGCTCAAGCGTTGTGCCGATTTACAAGAACGGGGATAAGCATGACATCAAAAATTATCGCGGTATTTCTAAATTATCTGCCATTCCTAAATTGTTTGAAAAAATTATATACGACACTCTCCAATGTTAATAAAAGAGCAACATGGATTTCTAAACAAGCGTTCTACGGAGTCTAACCTTTATGAGTTGCTGAACTATACTCTCGAGGCAATGGATAATGGCTTTCAGGTCGATGCAGTTTATACTGATTATTCAAAAACCTTTGATAAAATTTCTCATTCCTTACTAATTAAAAAAATAGAATCGTTTGGCATACACGGCAATCTTCTTAGGTGGCTCACCTCGTACTTGCGCGATAGAACGCAAGCAGTTGCGGTTAAAGAACATACGTCTAGTTTTGTTCCGGTCTCCTCAGGGGTCCCCCAGGGCTCTCACTTGGGTCCTTTATTGTTTAACATATTTATTAACGATGTTATTGACTGTTTTCATCATTCACACACGTTGCTATATGCTGACGACACAAAAATATTTAATATCATCAAATCCGAGGAGGATTGCGTTAACCTACAAGCTGATTTAAACAGATTGAGTGAGTATTGTGTCAGTAATAAGCTTTATCTGAATGTAGAAAAATGTTGCCACATCTCATACTCACGTAAACGTACTCCCATTACTGATACATATTCACTTAAAAACCAAAATCTTAAAAAAGTGTCAGAGGTTAAAGATCTTGGTGTGTATTTGGATGATACGGTACAATTAACTTCACACATTAATAGGATTACATCTAAAGCTTATAGAATGCTGGGATTCATATTTCGTCAGAGTCAGGATTTTAAAGACCCCAACACTATGTTAATCTTGTATCATTCCTTTGTTAGATCTCAGTTAGAATATGCATCTACAGTTTGGAATCCTAACTATGCAGTATACGTCAATGCAATAGAAAACATTAAAAAAAAATCATTAGACGAATGAAGTATACATTCAAAAGCTTCGACGCGGATTCCATTCAAACTCTTCAGACGCGTCGGGAAATTAGAGATCAAATCTTTCTTTTCAAAATCATGAACGGCTCGATAGACTCTCAAAATCTTCTTTCTTGTATCTCGTTGCGATGCCCTAATAGGAGATCTCGTTCCTTAAATCTTTTTTCAGTTCCATTTTGTAGTACGGTATATGCAAAGAATAGATTTCTAGTCAGAGCGTGTAAAAATCATAATGAAAGGTTCATAGACTCTGACATTTTCCACATGTCTCTACATAAATTTGTTTATGCAATAAAAAGTAAAAGTAAAAGTAAAAAATAATAGTAATAATAATAAAAACAATAAGAGAGAGTAATAATAATAATAGAATATCATAAGGGAAAAATGAAAAGTTTTGTTTAAATAAGCACTTATTATAATTGTGTAAGTTTGATTATTTTGGAAGAAAGCTGTAATGTAACACTTATGATCTTATTATGAGTTTCTCATTTAAGTGCATGCATTGATGCATGTTCAAACGCTGAAACAATTAACCAAAGTTTCTTTAGTTCTTAAGTTCACCTTGAGCATCAAGTGTATTTAATCTAGTAGTGGAAACAGTTTTGGCCAATGTTCTAGCTACAATGTATTAACCATAATGTATTATATATTGCTGTTTGTTTCCCTTGATAAATAAATAAATAAATAAATAAAGTTTTAATTTTAATATCGACTTCATTATTTTCTTTCATCTTACCGTGCGATGAAATGTCCGAGCCCTGATTATGACTAATGAATTTACAGCATTTTTGTTAATAGTTTTGAGTCCAATGAAAGTTTCAAATATTACACCTTCAGTTTTATAGTTTATTTTAATAAAAACCGTAGTTTACAATTCTAGTAATATACAGTTTCCTTGAAACTTAATGTTAAATTTTACATGTATTTTCACATAAAGATGCTTAACAAGTCAACAAAACAGGGCTTTTACATTATTAGAACGGTTGGTTTCATGTGATCCAACTTCTTTGAAGTTTGAGAGGCAAAACACTAACAAATAGTAGGTTTACCTACGTACACGTCAATATACAAACATCATTCTTAAGCTAAAATTTTACATGATAAAATATCTCCGTAGAAAATTACTTCACACATATTTTTACAATAACTTACACATTATTTTTATTTGAATGCTAACTATATTAATAAGTGTGTATTTTTATTTTTAGCCTACAATGACATCAATGGAAATAAATATTGTGAGATTGATTTTCAACGTGGCGGAGAAGTCAGTCTTTACCTCACTAAATTATTAACAATTGAACTAAACCTGACTGTGAGCGAACGTGTCGATTGCGTATAGGTTTGAGTAGCCGGGTAGAGTGGAAAATCCAACGTGTCCTGATTGAACGCCCCGCTCACGCCCTGCGGCGTCACTACTGCGATTCATATACTTCACCATAACTTGAAAACGATTCCAAAACTTCGGATCATTCCACAAAAGCGTTGTACGGTAATCTCGCTGCTCCTTCAGAAAGGCGTATATTGAATTGTCAGTACCAATATCGACGAATATATAAATAGTGTTCTTCGCCTTTAACATCTCACCGCGAATCTTCTTTATGCTCACGTCGCGATACGCAGATGTCAAGTAGTTCCGGGAGAACACAACAAGGGTAATGCTTTTTACTTTAACACCGTGATTATTTGGTGTATTGGGTTTTCTTTCCTTTGTGCTATTTAGGAAAATAAATTCTGGAGCGACGTTTTGATACTGACATAATCCGGGAGCAAAGCTATTTCGTATGAAATCTTCATCATGTTCTGAGCACTTAATTAGTAGACTGACTGGCCTAGATTTATATTCTGTAGGGTGCAAGGTTTTACGCAACGTTTCTTTTGTCATGATGTACAGCTTTTGTTTCACGGCCAATATGATACCTATCACTATAGTGATCACCCCGAGCAAGAATAAAAGGCACATAATGTAGAACCTTACCATAGTATCTCTGTCGCACACTTTACTCCAAACTGAACATTGCAACTCGGTTACGTCATCCCACTGCAATGAAAGGAACAACATTAGAAAAGCCACAATTTAACCATTTCAACGCCATTGACGGATATTTCCGTCATGATTGACAGCGCAAAATAGACCTGAGTATCTGAGAGGCAAAGTTGACATTCGCTCTGGTTTTTATTTGACATAGCGTTGAAAAGGTTAAATGTTATTCTACAACACATGATATATTTTATTTGAATAAGTAATCATTTTAACCTGGAAATGGTTCTTCCTCAACGTGGAAACAAAATTCCAATTCAAACAGTTGCAACGTATGGGGTTGTTGGCAATCAATATGTGGTTGAACGAGTGATCTTTATTGATACGTCTCCTCTTTATAAGATCAATGTTGTTGGTGTCGTCCTGGAATGAATACTTAGATCAATGTTTTAAACAAATTCCTTTAATTATTTCCCGTCATTATTACCTACATACTTGTATTTATCTAAATAGGGATATTTATGTTATTAATAACATAATAATTATATTTAAATATTAATTCAAGTTTTACTTTTTTGCTGTCTAAAGTTAAATTTATTTTATTTTCATGTGCCTACAATTCATCGTCTTATAAATTATAAACGGCACTTAACCATTATACTATAATAACAATAACCTTACCTTTAAATATTTGATGATATTGAACCGAAGATCAAGTGTTTCGTGTCCGTTTAAAAACCAGTCTATGTAAGTGCTTGTAAATTCATTATGACTCAAATTTAATACCTTTAAATGGTACGTGTTACTGAAAGGGGATATTTTCCCTATGGGCCAAGTATTGTTGTCCTGCCCTTTGTTTTCAAAATCGAGATGGTTGTAAGCGAGGGATATGTACATTCGCTGTTTATTATTGCAAAATAAATATGAGGAAATTATTTTGAGATTGTTATGTTCCACGTTCAGATAAATGAGGCTTAACAATGATGAGAACGTTGACCTGAAACAAAAAGTTGCTGTTATTTGATACAAATAGGTATCCCTTCAAGTGGCAAAAGTTATAATCTATTAACCGATCAAAGTATTAGTGTATAAAATTACAGCTGACTAACAATAACAAAAGGGGTAAATAGGTATAATTGCTTGCTATTTGTTTACTTACCCTGAAATTTCAACTAACTGATTATAATTCAAGTTTAGGGATTCCAATCGCACCAAAGACGAGAATAGTTTCGGTTCTAAGTCCTTTAGATTGTTATGACTCAAATCTAACTCCAGCAGGTTAATCTGGTCATTGAAGATGGCCTCTGGCAATGTCTCAAGATTATTGTACGCTAGTGAAATGTTAGTAATATTTGGAGAATTAGTTAATACGTCGTACGGAATTATCTCCAGACCACACCGCTGGATATACACCTGTTTTAAATTCATTAAACTCCCAAACAGATACTTGGGCAACTCTTTCAGTGTCACGTCGTTATTGAGAATGATGACAGTTTCCAAGTCCCTGTTGCTTTTGAACAGATTCCGAGGCAGCGACGAAAACTTGTTTGAGAACAACGTTAACTTTTTCAGTTTTCTCAGGGGCTTGAAAATTGAAGTTGGTAGCTCGTTGAGTCCGTTAGAACTGAGATCTAGTTCCTCCAGTACGTTCACTCCCGAAAAGAAGTCTTTAGAAAACCAAGTGACGTTACTCTGCCATAGGGAAAGTTTTCTCAAAAACGACAGATGTGAAAACATGTTAGATGATATATTAGTCATATGGTTATGACTTATCTCTAGAGTTTCTAAGCGCTCCAGTGGCTTAAGTAAATTCTCCGAAAGGTTAATGCTATTCGATCGAATATTCAACCAGGTAAGATTGTTAATATCCATGAATAGATTATCTGGCAGTTGTGTGTTCCCATTTATAGAGAGTAGAAGTTTCGTTAGATCCTGTAATCCAGCGAAGTGCTTTCTGTCGAAGTAACCAGATAAGGTCTTTGTGTTCTGGAATATTAATGCCATTGTTCTCGAAACCCCCATGTGTGTTAGAACGTCTTTGAAAGACGTCGTTGGTAATGGACAGTCTTTGAAACTGACTGACTTGAAGGAATTGTGGTGGTTGGCACATCTTGGTAGTTTGCTGTAGTCAAGGGAGGAAGTGTTCTCGCATTTGATATTTATATATATGTCTGGGACTAGATTTATAATAACGGTTCGACCTGTAAGGAAAAAACGTATTACTAAGACTATCAACACTTTTTGGATTTTATTTTGTTTATCTTTGCTGTAAATGAACAGACATCAAAAAATACATTTTGGAAACTAAATATTATTAACCCAATTACAAAACATTTGCCACTACAATTATTTGACTTTGAAGAAATTCCAACCCACGAAGTTTCCCTCTATTGTCACTACTAGGCTCATTTATCAGTGAGTATATTCTGCACTAAATTTGCGTTGTCGTCTACGTTTTTATAAACTAGTAACATAGTTGTTGTTGTGGATTTCTAGATTTAATTAGAATCTCTAAGTCCATTGAATTCAAACTAGCGACGTCCAATCACAGTGAATAGTTTTGCAGCGCCCTGATATAATGCACTCACCATCAATATTGCAATTGAGTTCGACGGCGAGGGTACCGCCGCAAACGCAGTTAGGGTCACTTGGACACATCGGTCTCGATGCCCCAATTACTTGCAGCGTCGCGGCCAAAACGCATAACCATTTAAACACCATATTTGATAACATTTTTTACTTTTTTACTGTCATCTTGTGGGTGAGTTACGTTCAAGACATGATGAGTGGTTGAACTGTGGACAAAGAAAAATAGTTTTATAATAAATGGTTACTTGAAATCGTCCGTAGTAATACAAATTTTCGAAGGTCAAAATCGGGTCTTAACTCTCTATCAACTCATAAGTAAATACTAACGTCTTGTTAGTTGCTATTGCATTAGATCTTTTTTTTGTTGTTATAAACACTAGTAGATACAATCATTATTAAATGAGATCTTAACCCGATGTTACTTATAAATAATAAATATCCAATGTCATGATTTAACAAATTGGCCTAATTGGAAACTGTAACTACTTGAATATGATTACTTCATTTACATTAATACATAGATATAATATGGTCACACAATTATCTAAGTCCTAAAGCATCACAGAAAACGGAAACAGTTATTTGCCAAAATCCCAGAAATGTAGTCTTAATGTTAACGAAAAATGTGCTATAGAGATAATATTTTGGACGGAACGCCTTTTTAATGTAATTGCATTTGTGTGTATCCATGTTTCACAGGTTGATTATTGGAAGGGCATTCAGATTTAAATGAGGAAGATCTCAACGACATTACTTATTAGGTCTAATTGAAAATTGTGACTTCAAACATCAGAGCATTTTTCGAGGGGGAAAAAACCTTAAAGGATATTTCTATATGTTAGCGTAAAAATCGCTCTTTGATTCTTCATCATGTTGACTAAAAAAGTTATTTTTCGATTCATTCATAATTTTTTTTTTATATAATCGAACCGCGCACAAAATAGCTAAAGATCAAACTAAAACTAACAAGTAAACTGAAAGACATTTGATTGATTAAGTGTCAATGAAGTTCAAGACCGTTCACGTTCGAATACAGTTGTGACTGCAGTTAAATTGATTTTGCTATCAATAGTTTACAAGCAAACACCAAAAAAAAGTGCAGGCGAATAAATTGCAGCGGCTGCAGAATATAATGGAACGTTCTCCCGTTATGCCGGTCCACCGCACTCGGCATTTTCGATTATTTTACGACTACGATATTATTGTAATACCTTCCGGGAACAAAGGACCACTCGTATCGGCTGTTAGTTGAATTTGTCTGTGTTGGTTCACATCTTTAGCTCTGTGGAGAGAGGTGGAAGGCTTTTGATTGTGTTATATTCTTTAAAGATACGTCTCCGTACACTTTTAAAATGAAAAGTAAATAAATATACTTTTTGAGCGTTTCAGCAGAGACAATCATACCTTTAGATTATTTACAGCGTTAAGTAAGTGTGGCACACGGTTACCAATGTTTAAGTATGCATATTAGAATGAGCTTTTTATTTATTTAGATTTAATATAAATTAATAAATATATAACAACATGGTGTTTATTGTATACCGGTCAACCAGTTTAATACATAATAATTAGAGTTGGTGAAATTTAAACGGCTTTTTTATGTTAACGAGAAGGCACTCATGCCACCTGATGGTAAGTGGAATCTAAGACCCTTAGACCTAAGACCTCAAATGTGTTGCCAACCCTGAGGACTAAGATGGAATGCCTCTATGCTAGTAATTTCGCCGGTTGTCTTATCCCCACACCGGAACACAACAATGCGAACACTGTTGCTTGGTTGAGAGCCAATACCTACCTAAGTATTATAATTCGAAAGAAGACGAATGATTGATTTTAAGTAATAAGCATACGAAGCAAGTGAAGTGGTGGTTAATAATGTAGGTAGGTAATGAAAAGTTTAAAACCAAGCGTGTACATGCATAATAAGTATTTTATTTACGTCAAAAATATTTAAATCACTTTTTTACAAGGCCTTCGATTTAAAAACTACATTTACACATAGCTACAAACATTTGTAAGCTTTATGTTTCAGGAATAGCTTCATGTCTCCTGCATATTCATTTGCAACATTTCATGTAACATGTTACCTTTTGATGTTTATATTTGCATACATATGACGCCGCAACGATTAATATTCCTCCGTTCCCTTTATTATTTAGATGTTCTTTGATAAATGAATGTACTATCAAATATTTATGAATCAAATTTTGGAAGAAGACGTTAGGCGAGTTAGAAACATAGTTGATAATAAAATAAAACAATAATTGCCAAACTAACATCGAAGGACGTTACGTACGAGTACGAATATTTTGAGTTATGGAAATATTAATTATCAGTGTAAGCTAACTTAATAACATCGTATTTTCCACCAGATAACTGTGAAATTATACTTTAACGATTCGCAAATGGGTGAATCAACTTTTAAGGTACTCCCCAATTTTCGACATGTCTCACTATGTCACCTTAATTTGATAGAATGCAATTTTTTTTTTGATGTGGTCAATATATTGAATAAATCAGACAATTAAACTTACTTTCTAGCTGACAATTTTAAAAATTCTTCTATGATTTACACAAATATATCAGGTAACGCAGGGGACGACGTTGTCCCCGGGTTTTGTATGAAAAACGTGCATTTTCCACTGCGTTACCATGTTTTTACAAAATTATAGAAATGGTTTATGATTATGAATAGTGAAATCCGAAAATCTGATTATCTAATTTTAAAATGTGTAAACCGTTATCAATCTCACATATTCTAGTAAGTTTTTATTAGCGTGTAGAAAAGGAGGACTTTAAAAGTTGATTCACCCAAATACTCACAAAATGTTGCTTAAGAGAATTAATTACTTCATTTGTTGTACTTTAAAGGCCACATGGGCCGTAGGTATCGTTCTTGTTTGGTTCCTACAGAACGAAGAACATCTGGCATAGGGTGGAGACCATAGTTGTATTTAAACATTGTATTTCAATTTATCTACATGAAACCTGTCGCTTTGTTTGTGCGCTAAATATTAAATATTTAAATAAAAGCGCTTACTCTGAAAGTATTTAACGCTCCACGCGCCACGATTTAATATGATTATCCATCAATCGACACCCTGTTATTCCCTAGCGGGTTTCCCGTCGCAACCGCTGCCGTAGTTAACATGCACCCCTTCGGTTTTCCCGAACAATTTCGGCTGTCGCGCCGATTCGATTTTTCGGCAATTATTTTGCAATATTAAAGAGCTACAGCGACGAGCGCGGAATTAAATTTTTGCCGGTATTTACGGTTATGTTACCTTACCGGGCTCATGTGTGCGTAGAGTTTGATTACAACTTTTAGCTTGAAATGTAAAAATAAACGTTCTTCTCATATTGTTTTCTACGTATTTTTGTAAAAGGAGAGAAATGCCTTCTTAGTTAGATGCCTAAAATGGTTATCAACTAAAGGTGTAAAAATAGGTAAATCATCACTTCATCGAATGTATTATTTCATCGAACGCTGTTCTCTGCTTAAACCATAATATATTGGATATCTTAAATATTAAATACGTAGGTTAGGTTAAGTTAGATGTTTAAAATACCCTGAAAACATAATGGTTTTAGCTGAAAATAGCGATGGATGAAACGAAATTCAGTGAAATGGTACATTCGATGAAAGATGTTAAGATGAAACGATAGACACCCGTAAAACTACGTTGAAATCTAGTTCAGGGGGGTTATCATGAGCTAGCTTTGCAGTTCATTTTACGGTCAGCGTAAAGGACAGAGCTATGGCAGTTATATAGCTCTGTCCCTTTCTCTGGGCGTAAACAGAACTGCAAAGCTAGCTCATGATAACCCCCCAGCAATCTAATCAGAATTTCCATAGATACCTGTTTTCAATGCTCCTGAGTATAGTAGCGTTACCCTTAATGATAGCATGAGAGGATCAGAAATGGCACCCCATCACACTAATAATGTACGGTAAGATTGTAAGCAAATACTGTTATTTATTTTTAATTAAATTTGTATATGTAAATTCACTGATACGCTACTAAAATATCGTTTTTACCGTAATAACGATTCGCTTTGACCGATCGCTCACATATCTCACAATTTGGCCTATTTATTCAGCAACTTCCAAATAACGAGGTCGAATTCTATTTCTCTTTGCCTCGACTAATATTTAATCTCCCTGTAGTTTCTAGGACGTGACGGAACTGGGTTCGAGCAACGTGCCGCTTATATCGTTGCAGATGTAGTTATTTATGTTTATAAACGATACAGGATGTTTGGCGGGATGCTGGTAATTAGTAAGAATTAAAAAGTTTCATGAAGCGTTTGAACACGTTCTACAGTGTAGGTATACTATTAAATGAATAATATGTACGTTGTTCATTAATTACAAGAAACAGCTTAGTTTGACTAATTTTACGTCACATTGGTTTCTATTCATATTAAGTTTATTACTTAAACATTTTTTACACACACAACGTCACGCCGTCATTACCAGACAGGGGTAGGCAGAGCTACAGAATACCAACAATTCTAAACTTGTGGATAAATCAAAACCACATTTTGCACAAGCAGGCTAGAAAGTTTACAAGTGTATTAGTGACAAGTTGCAAGCCCATCGCGTAACAGTACTATAAGCCTTTGTTCCCTTAGTCGGCTCTTACCGTATCCAAGGGATGATGACATGGCGAGTGGCAATATTCTGACCCGGCAACCACACGGGCATTATTTTTCGATCAGTCATCGGACGAAATTGTCATCGGTGCTTATAGGTGATAAAAAAGTATGTAACGATAAATAAAGTCACTGTCGCGCAGCCTAATTCCAATAAACCTCAGGACGCGACATTTCATCATTGCTTTATACAGTAACTAAGGTGAAATTTTAGAGTGGGTCAATATTATAGACTGTCAAAGTCTATAATATTGACCGAGGGGGTTATTATGACCTAGCTATACAGTTCACTTTACGGTGAGCGTAAAGGAGCGTAAAGGCTCTGTCCTTTACGCTGAACTGCCTAGCGATGTTATGATAACCCCCCAGGTGGTTTAAAAGTACTCGTTTTTGTGTTAGTCACGTCGTTATGTCAAACTGTAAGTTAATTTGTTTTATGAACTAAAACCTAACTTTGTAGTACTAATTGGTAAATAGTTTTAGCACACTAAACGTGAAACAGGACTTGCATTGTCGACTTAATGATCTTAATTAATATCAAATTAAAAATCTAACGGATTTATATCGAAAAATATTATTAACGAATTGTACGAAACGGACCTCAATCATTATTTATTTTAATCAAATAACAAACCATTACAAATTATTTTACGCTATTAATCAGATTATCCGATGATGAACTATAATATTATTATTTCATCATCCCAATTGCTAAATCCGATAAAATTTTGAACACTATTAAATAATCAATTAAAATTTTGCCGCATTCTCTATTCGTAAATCTATTCATTAGAGTACATCATATTACCCAATTATCCGGCACAATTATTGTATTGTATTAAAAAATATTGGAAATTACATTATTGGGCGTTTTCCAGAAAAAGTGTACATCGTTAAGGAAATAAGGAAATATGTTGCATTGTTACAAAAATCACAATATGACCGTCAGAATCAATCTTAATTCGAACCACTCTGATTTCCAAATTCAAATATTATTATTGTTATGAGCACACAGGGTTCATAGGGCGCTCCACATTAATACTTGTGAGCCATTCATGTTTTACTAATAATTTATTTCGTTGATTTTTACTATAGTAACAATGACAAACACTTATAAAATTCACCTTAGTTGACGCTTTTAGTGAGTCAATGAAGGCTGCGCATAGGCGTTATTCCCCTTGTAAACGGTTCTTTGTCGAACGGTCGATCGAGTGAGCGAAGTTATAAAGCTTGCACAAAGGGTAAAGCGAGTAAGCTGAGAATGCACGCCATTAAATGTAGTTTTTACGCTCAGGGGGGTTATTATGACCTAGCTTTGTGCTATGCAGTTCATTTTACGGTGAGCGTAAAGGACAGAGCTATAGCAGTTATATAGATCTGTCCTTTTCTCTGAGCGTAAACAGAACTGCATAGTTATGTCACAATAGCCCTCCTAACTCCCCAGTCATCGCCGTCCAGAGCGCCTAGCCAAGACACCAAAATGCCGCTAACGTATTTCTTTTCGTTTATCATCACAAATTCATCACGTGGTTTATCTAAACACATAGATAAATTATGAGGCGATTCATGTGTTTCCACCGCCCCACGCACTCACTACAGTCACGCAGTCTTTCGTCGTCAACTTTATACCTTTACAAGAAATAAAATCTAACATCGTTTCCAAACATCACAAAACAATTATTTGTACTGGTTACTGCAGAGGTAAATAAATATCTTAAAATATCTTATTCAGAATTCTCATAGGAATTCTCGTAACAATAGTGGGCACACACACGCAAGCCCTAGACAATAGGTGGCGACACGTGGCTCTGGCAAGCAAGATTAATAGCCACTGCATTACTTGGCCTTTTTTATTAAACTAACTTATCAAAAAGGATGTATACGAGAGTTTTTCATTATGAACGTGGAATTATATGGAGAAAGGAACTTAATGTTAGGAGCAGCGGTTGGTTTTTGTAAGTCAACGAGATCGGAACAGATTTCACTGTTGTTACAGCATTGAATCGTCAGTTTTTTATTGCATTCCTAATAGGTAGAAATAAAGTATTACATATCCATCATGAAACTCAACAATATGAGTGTAATACAAACAGCATTGTCTACCGATAACCGCTATTTCGGTATACTAGAGTTATCGTTTACTTCAACTTTTACAATCATTATTAGAAGTAATCAAAACCACTTAAACTGTGATCTCTCTGAAGTCCCAGAAGTAATCTGAGTTTTCCACGAAACTTATTTGAACCCTTCGCGGCAGATGGCGACTATTATGGCAAAACTAAAAGTATAATAATGGGCCGAATAGCTGGAAATCGGTTAAGGTTAAGGGTGGAACGGTCGGTATTAAGGAAATAACGGAAGAACCTCTCCGTTTACATGTTTATTTTACTCCCGGATAAAATACTTCCTTGTAGGTATAGACGTCGTCCAAGGAAAGAGTAATTACCATTAATGTAAGAAATAATAAGATTACAACGTTTTAATACCTAATAAAGAAGACCAGATACGGTTGGGGCTGTTACTTTTACGTTAACGTATCAACGTCCTGCGCAGGTGATATAATGGTACTATACAACGTACTCTATATTTTACCCGTAAAGTTGATAATATAGTGTTCGGAGGAGGGAGGTGGTACAGAATTTTATTGCATTCTCTTCGGTGTCAGGTGCTGTAAGCTAGTAAGCTTGTCGGGCTTAAGGCGCATTTAGGTGTTGCGTTACTACTTAGCGAAAGCACTTGTATCAAACTAGTTAGTAACGTACTAGCAGTTATGTAACGGCACATTTATGCATTTTGCTTAAGACTGCTTAAATAGTTGTTGAATTAATTAAGTATGTACTAGCGCCTGGGGAATTAGCATTGAGTAAGCCTTCGAAAGCAGTTTGTGCTTGAAGTTAGGCTTTACGTATTGGGAATGAATATTTACGACAATGCTTTTAACTATTTTAGTTATAAAGTCGAAGATTTTGATAAGATATACAGTTTCTATAAAATTTTGACAAGATTTTATTTAAATTAAAATATTTAGAAATATATTTCAAATCTTTACAGTATTTTCAACTGATTCCACAACAATTTACATTACAGCCATGAAAATATTAACATCCTTATACCAAATCCGAGACTCTGATATAGAGTTAAATTGAAGACTAATCTGCCAAAAATTTTATTTTATTTTTAATAATATTCTTATTGTTCTTGGTTGTAAGTTCTCCTTTATTATTAGATTTACAAGTTTTGTTAAAGTTTTGCACCATTTTCCCCGATTACTGTTAATTATATACATTTCGTTAGTAGAATAAAATTTGGCTCGGCTTAATCTGTGGTTACAGAATCGTCACTGTGCTTAACTTACTCGTAGAACCCACCGGGCTTGAGCTTATTAGATTGTGTTCGATGAGCAATTTTCTAATGGCTTTGCTAAAATCTGTTTACACGGCGAAAAAATCTTACGTTTTACATCATTTTGCCAAAAACCTACCTCTTCTAAGACAAATTAATTAGATTACAGAAACAATTACTTTCACAGTTTCACAAAATAATCAAATTAGGCACACGACGCATGAAAGAATCCGTGTTATATTTTAAACCGCTTGAATTTAAAGTTGGTGAGCAAACAAAGGGCTCGGAGGAATCTGAAATTAATTTACCTTGCCAAGTTAGTAACCTAATAATGAATTCAGAATTCCCAGTCAACAATGTGAGGCGTTTACCCGTGGCGCTAAACAGACGCGGCCCCCGCGGCGGCGTACACGCAACACCCTGACTTAATTCGTTCGGAGCTAATAAAAGAGAAGATAGGATATATAACGCTGAGAAGCCGATCTTTTGAAGGTTTTCAGTAGGCTTGTTACTTTAAGGAAAGGTAACGGAGTAAAGAAAATAAACAGTTCAATAATCACTACTTTTTATATCATGAAGAAGACAAACGAGCACACAGGCCACCTGATAGTAAGTAGAATCTGTAACTTACAGGCATTTGCATACTCAAGACTGCAATCCAAAAACCGCAAATCCGCTGCCAACCCTGAGGACTAAGATAGAATGCCTCTATGCTAGTAATTTCACCGATTGTCCTATCCCCACACTAAAACACAACAAAGAGAACACAACTGATTAGCGGTAGGTTAAAGAGCTACCTCTATTTTACCCTTACCTGCTGCCAAGCTAATCACCAGACAACCTGACAACCAGAGAAAAAAACTAACTCAGTAGCATTCCATCTTAGTCTTCACGGTTGGCAACATATTTGCAGACTAGAGGTTGCAAAGGTATGGGCCTCAGAGCTCCCTTACCATTAAGGTGTCTGTGTACGCATTTGTCTTCACTATTCAGAAAAAATAAATTGACACGTATATTCACTACACACAACAAGACACAAAAAGTAACAACAGTAAACTAAACAAACAGTGGATGTCTTCGTGGCAGTGAACCGGTTACTTTCAGCGCTATAGCAGTTATATAGCTCTGACCTGTTATCTCAGTATAAAAGTAGAATATGACGACACGTTACGAAACATTAAGAACTCAAAGATCTCATAAGTAATCAATGTGTCCGTCTGATATGGGTGAAAAAATACTGTATAAAAATAGTTTTTTAAAATATGTAGCATACAAGCTCAACGATTACTTAGTGTTTGCTCAAATAATAAGCCCATAAAGCTATTTTCTTTCACTGATGACGTAAAGTATTTCAAAGGCCATTCGCCTAACGAGCGCGCGAGCAATCAGCAGCGCGGGCGCCGTCGTTGCAATTACGTCATCAATATACAAAGATTGTGATCGGGCCACGGCAGCGCTAATACCTTTCAGAGTTTTACACGTTTTAAATGACGGTAAAAGTAAACAAAACTTAAAACAGAGATCTAGGTGATTTAAAAACTAGAGCAAAACCAAGTTTAGTTAAATAAATAATCGGTGAGAGACTGACTTATCTTTGATAAGTAATTTTAAAAATACAGTAAGCTCCATGTCGTCAACATCCTAATCGCACAATAAACAATGCAATAGGTTTTACATGTCCAAAGTAATGTGAAGGAGTGCCTCTTGGAGACAGTGTTGTGTAACATAGATATTCAGTAGGAACTAAACCCCACCCGTGTAAAGCAGAGATGGGTCGGCTAGTAAAAGACATAAATAAACAGTCAAGACTTAAGTGTAATATTTACACTTCAGTACCGCAAGGATGTGATATTTCCCTGACTCAGTTAATTTAGGGTTAAAAAAAGTAAATTTTGATCAATTTGTTAAATTTAAATTTAGCTGTCTACCCATAGAAATTAACAGCTTAGTAACAGCCAAAACTAAACTTAGCGGATGGAATGGAAATTTAATTATGATGACACTCCCAATAGCGTCTCCATTTTTCACTCTTTTTTGTCAATCTGAGCGCCTGGTGCCGCAATCTATTATTCGCATATGTCAGTAGAATTTAACGATCTGATTCATACTGTCCCGTCGCGCCAACTGTCTGTCAGTCCAATGCCTAAGCCTTATTTCAATTCAACGGTAAGCCATGTCGGTCTGAGCTTACATTTACTTTTGTCTGAGCATTTTTGTAACCAATTTATTTTGGTTTCACTATAATTTTGTTTTAATCTTTTTTCCTTTGCGACGATAACACAAGCATATATACATTGTGTATTCAGTTGGACATTCAGTTTATTAAACTTGTCAAAAATATAGGAACACGCTTTAATTCCCTTTAGGGAGTTACACATAACGCCTCTCTAAATGGTTGGATTTTTTAAACCAAAATAAAACAAAATAAGAGACGTACGATGAGGATACCACTAAACGCTGTGGTCAAAACATTGGTAACTGCAGATGATAATTGATTGGCACATAGCAGCGTCCCTTATCGACAGAATCTAAGTCTCAATACGAAAGTCAATAATAATAATAATAATAATAATAAAAATCTGTTTATTTCAAAATTTGTGTTGGGTTTACAATTTTATACTTAGCCTAAATCTTTATCTATTTAAGATTATTTGGCTAAGTTAGTGAGGACGCTATTTATAAGAATTAATTAGAATTAATTACAAGACATAAGAAATCTTTTAACTATATTTTTGGTAGACCCAGGTTTAGCTTCCATGCGTTCTAATACATGCTTAGGGAAACTATTCAAAATATGAGGTAGGAGATTTGACCAAATTCTAGACCCGTATAGGTTATTACTTCTTGGAGTGATAAATGACTTTCCTTCTTTTAGATTTCGTAGATTATCAGATCTTCTATATTTAACTAATTCCCCCATAGCATCTCTGTATTCTAGTACCATAGCTAGCTTCACCTTATCGAACACACTCAGCACTCTACAGTATTCAAATAGACTGTCATAGTTGTGTCTATGTTGGTATTTGACTTTTAGAGGAACAATCGCTTTTAACAGTCTTAAAAAAATAAAACCTTCGGTTGGCTAACATTCACGTGCCTTAAACTGACTTGGCAGTATTTTCGGTCATAGACCCGCAGCGAACGAAGAAAGCGCATTGGCTATTTCAGCTAGGTCAAAAGTAAATAACTCGTTGTAAAGGTCAATGCTTTACTTTTATGTTCCGGTGCTCGACGTCGCCTGGCGGACAATAAGCGATTCCTAGGTTACATGTGCAGAAGTCCAGCAAATACTTTCACTCCCCTTAAGAGCTTTTTTCTCTAGGGAACGAGGATATAAATTATCTTCCTTTTGTGTAAAAGTTTAGGAAGGAAGTTCAACGCATACATAGTAGTATTCTAAGGTTATTGATTACTTGTCTTGTCCAACATGCGAAACATGACTAAAGAGGTTGAGGAAGTTAAAGCTCACATTTCAAACCGACTTTGAAGAGTATATTTTGTATAATTTGTATGAATGTTTGTTTGTTAGTATCTTCGCGGTTATCGCAAAAACTACTAGACTGATTTCTTAGTAAATACGTCACCGTTGGTTAAATATGTATATGACATTGTTGCGACGCTGCTTGCGGCAAGCTCAAAATATCCTAGAGTTGCTTGTTCTTTGAGTAGTGTAACCACATAACAGCATTTTATGAACACTAAAAAGTAGTTATAAAGAAGTCATAAACTAAAACCCGACTGGTGAGTAAATAGTATAACAAAACCTTATAATGTTCATAATACAGCATTATGAACACAAGCATATGACGCATTCTTTAATCCGATGCCAGATTTTTTTTATTTTATGTCCAGACAAAGAGGATTTAAATTTGAATAAATACAATACTAATTACGTTTTCAACCGTGTGTACAGTTTTGATTTTGAGTAAAAGATATGAATAGTCCGGTTTACCGTTGAAATGCCGACACACATTGCATCAAGCGGTTTACTTCGCCGAATTTTCGTTGCATCGACAGGCATTTCCACGTACAGAAGTTATAATTTTTTGGTGGTCACAGGTCTAACCTAACCTAACTTATGTAACCTATGCTTAAGACAACCTAAAAACAATAAGGTTTCAGCAGAAAGTAGCTTTAGATGAAATTAAATTTGGTGAAACGACACGAAAACACGATAATGATGAAATAAATTTCGACATTTCAAGGGGACAATTCAAAACATTTTATTAAAACTGGGTACATCTAGTTATAATTTTAACAAAACATCTCATCAGTATTGGAAGATTAATTTCATGATGATTATATTTGCTATTTAGGTAAACTATAACTTTCAGTGTACGAATTAATTCCCATTGTATGTTCAGTATATGTTGTAAAGTCATTGTATAGTTAAAATTACCGTACTTAGATTGTATTTGCTTAGGTTATGTTTGTTGGAGTCAGCTGGCACAGTGGGTGACACGTTTCATGTCACCGCAAAGGTTCCCCGAAACATTAGTTATCGTGAAGCAAATATATAACTAAACATAATTTTGCAACAGAATGGTTTGAGTATATGTATAGCACCCCAACGAAATTGTTAAGTCCTTTAGTGCCTTGTCATAAACGTCAACAGGGCCTCTATTCAGGTGCGTTAAAACGATATCGTGTTTGACACGTTTAAAAATCGTTTATGTCACAGTCGCCATTATTGTAAATGACATAAGAGTTATCAAAACGTTGACAATACGGAAACAGGTCAAAAACGATATCGTTATAACGCAGTTGAATAGAGGCCCTGAGCATCAAACACCAAGCTTGACAATGACAATGACAACCACAGCGACAAAGTTTTAAGAATGCCTAACATTTTTATTAGGTGACTGTACCTTTACATGGGGGCCAGTTTGAATCTGTGTTTTCATATTTATAATACTTGTTGAACTCAATTTATAATCATCAAACTCTCTTGTTGTTACACCAGAGCTGAGTTTGGCAGATTACAGATTTTTAACATTAGAGAACACAGTTCCGAATTTGCCTCATTATATCGGTAACCTCGAGTACTTGTGTTTCCCATATTCCTCTAGGCCGCGGAAACGTAGACCCTGCGAGAAGTTGAGAGGAAGAAGATAGACGCTCTAGAAATGTGGTGCTGGAGGATAATGCTGGGGGTCTCATGGACTAATTCTGTACCAACGAGTCGATACTCCAAGAAGTCGACATTAAGCAGCGTTTTTCATCTATAGTAAAGTCTCTCATCCTCACATTTTTTGGGCACGTATGCCGTAGGAGACATGTATCCATTGAGCAAGTTGTGGTCCAAAGAAAAGTTGAAGGCACCCGGCCTAGAGGCAGATCTCCTATGAGATGTGCAGAACAGATTAAAGCTGCTGTGGATAGCTCGGCTCGTTACACCAATGCACTAGGAAGGCAGCTGTCAGAGGAGTGGCGGCGAGTTGTAAAGCTTGCCACCGCCTGACATGATGACCACGACCACTCTGTTAAGATTGAAAACGACGAACAATAAGAAGATCGGTAACCTATTGCAAGTTCGTTTCCCAACTCTTTTTGTTTAAGGGTTAGTTATAGCTGTTTCTCTGTATTAATTTTGATTCGTATATCATAAAGTGTTTTGTATTGTATATATAGTTGATGCCTGTGACTTCGTCCGCATAGAAGTTTTTTATCGCTACTCGCGTTAAAAAGTACCCTTTGTTCTTAATTTTAATTTAATTGATTATTTCCATACTACATTTCTATTCCCGCACATTTATAATAAAATGGTTAAAATTTGTGACATAAGGCACTCTCAGGCTATGGAGGCAAAAACACGCATTCAGAGTCTTCTGCTATCCTGGAATTATGATAAATCTGAGGAAATCCTAAATGTGTTGAAGTGAATGTAGTATCCGATCCCAAGAGCTTAACCACTCGGAGGGCTACATTTCTTTCCTTTTCACAATGCTCGGACATACAAACACGCACACGCGCACACACACGCACACACACGCACACACACACACACACACACGCGCACACACACACACACACACACACACACATACCGTACTGCAAAATTACTATTTCAGATCCTACTTTAGTTTTGAATAGACTGCTCGTCGTACTAATCTTGTAAGCAAATTCATACTTTTGTGATCAATAAAGGTTTGTTTGTTTGTCCTTTCTTTGTCCAGAACATTAATCCTGAACGGAGCTCCTATTACCATTGTACCATGTTAGTAAAAAAGGCTGTCGAAACCGTTCATACCGCTTATAAACACCTGCACGTACTAAAATAGCCTACATCGTAAAATAAAATGAGCTGACCTAATTTGTAGCCTCAATCTTCATTAAGGCGTGTTGGATGATATTATTTGGCGCACGTAACGTACGATCAAAGGACAAATTCATTACCGTAAGTGGTTGATACTGCACGATCATTTAATCCATCGTCACATCACATCTGTTTTATGTTCTAAATTAATTTAATCAACTATCATAGTAATCGCACTTATTTGCTGTCTATATTTATTGACGAGGGCTCCCTAATGTTTTACCAAATATAATTTGGCAAACTATAGCATTTTACAAACATTCATTTGGCAGGCGATTTTTTCCTGTCGCATTATTTTTCAATTTTTTGTAGACATAGTCTAAACTAACATATTTAATAAGGCCATGTAATCTATGTAACATGTAATGGTTTAAACAAAAATACGTTTTTCCAAAATGAAAGTTTTTAGGATGATAAGTTTGACGACACGGTTCGTTTTTAGGGTTCCGTAGCCAAATGGCAAAAAACGGAACCCTTATAGATTCGTCATGTCTGTCCGTCTGTCCGTCCGTATGTCACAGCCACTTTATTCCGTAACTATAAGAGCTATACTGTGGAAACTTGGTAAGTAGATGTATTCGGTGAACCGCATTAAGATTTTCATACAAAAATAGAAAAAAAACAATAAATTTTTGGGGTTCCCCATACTTAGAACTGAAACTCAAAAATTTTTTTTTCATCAAACTCATACGTGTGGGGTATCTATGGATAGGTATTCAAAAATGATATTGAGGTTTCTATTATAATTTTTTTCTAAACTGAATAGTTTGCGCGAGAGACGCTTCCAAAGTGGAAAAATGTGTGTCCCCCCCCCCGTAACTTCTAAAATAAGGGAATGATAAATGTAAAAATAATATATGATGTACATTACCATGCAAACTTCCACCGAAAATTGGTTTGAACGAGATCTAGTAAGTAGTTTTTTTTTAATACGTCATAAAAACATTGATCAAAGCTACAACGAACTTTTATATTATGTTACTTGCTGCTACGGAACCCTTCATGGGCGAGTCCGACTCGCACTTGGCCGCTTTTTTTAATAGTGACCCTGCCTAAAAACCATTTATGATCTATAAGGGAAATATCACTGTGATGAGTTTGAGCAATAATTCCAAAATCATGGTTTGGATATTATGTGTATTAATTGTATTAATTAAAATAATAAGTATATTATTCGTTTTTTAGTACCCTAGTTTCGACGATGCGTTGAATCAGTACTTTTTGACTACACGTTGGCCTAGTTGGTAGTGACCCTGCATAACAAATTACTACTATCAGTAATGCTACAAATCAAAATTGAGACGTGACTAAATCATAAATTCCCCGCGTTTGTTTTTAAGATGCTGTAGATATTTCTTCAAAACAAACAAACAAAACAAACATAACATCACGCCTTCATTCCCAGAGTGGGGTAGGCAGAGCTACTGAAATACCAACAACTCTAAAAAGACTTGTTGATAATTCCGTAACAACATTTTGCACAATCAGGCCAAGAGATTTACTAGTGTATTAGTGACAGGTTGCAAGCCCATCGCCTAACAATACTACAAGCTCTTATTCCCCTAGTCGCCTCTTACGACATCCACGCGAAGACATGGAGTGGCACTATTCTAACCCGGCAACCACATATTTCTTCATTTAATGAAAATGCTATAATTATCAGTTAATACTTGTTAAGCGAGGAAACTGCCAGCTAGAAAGCCATTACATTCATAAGTACATTCCCTCGAAAAACCACCCTCCTTCTGACGCAGTCTCGTAAAAATACCATTTAATCTCGAGTAATCTCAACAGCAAAAAGTAACTAGAACCTTTTTTATTACATTTAAAAAAACTCGTAAGATTTGTGCTCAAATCCCACTGCGACTTCTCGTACAACATGCTAGCTAACTAAGCGGTAGTGTCGGCAATGACGCAACTCGTCAATACGTCTAGACGTATAGTCAGCAGCAAAAATAGATGATCATTTTAGTACCTTGTCGCTTTCACTACTTTGCCACATCCCAACTGTCGCAGTATTCTTACGTTATTGCGATAAAGCACTAAAATTATCATCGAATTTTACTGTTCACTATACAACACGCTGAGGAATCTGTTGTTTTACTCTGTGCAATCCTTTTTAATCACAGATGCAAAAGGGGTGTAACGTGTGTATGAGTTAAAAGATAACGACGGAAATTATTCTGAAATCAAGAAAACTAAAAAAAAATTTTTAAACTATGGGTAGTAGACAACGATTAAAAATTTGCCTACTTAAATAGATAGAAAACAAACAAGACCCCAGGACAAAGTAATTTTCCCCTTACCGGGAATGATTATTCATTTAAGTGGTTGCCAAATGGTGGAACCAAGTTGCAGTAAAATCGAGTAAAATAAATTTATTTAAAAGAGTGTTTTATACAACACGTTACTTGCTACAAAACATTTTTTAGATGTCTTTGTATAAGTTTACAGCCAAGTTCTATTAAAATGGCCATTATCTTGGTAAGCTTTTAATTGTTGTAAGATATGAAAATGACGCAGACTCCATTTTTTTGTATTTGTTATGTCTTTATTTTATCAATAAAAATTTCATTTTCATTTTCATTTTTGCATAACATCATTAAACGTTAACATCATTCTCATTTGTAAGAAAGAATAACATACCTGAAAATGAAATTTTTGATTTTCTGAGACAAGGTTTTAAACAATTAAAGTCTATGACGTACAATGTAGAAGAGAAAAGGAATGCCCATTAAAATTCTTATCCCCTTTTATTAAAAAATAACAGACCCGAGTCCGTGGGCATGGACGAAAATCAAAATAAGAGTATGAATTCCTTATTTGTCTTAGGTAAAGAGCGCATGGTTTATATTTGGTCGTAATGAACAGAAAGCGGTTTATATTAAGGAAAACGTAACTGGGCGTTTTCCAAAAAAAGTGTACATCGTTAAAGACAAAAGTTAAGAAAATTTAACTTTTCCATTTCGTCACGAAAATTAACGTATGTAAATATATGGCTAATTTTCGTGACGAAATGGAAAAAGATAAATTTTCTTAACTTTTGTCCTTAACGATGTACACTTTTTTGGAAAACGCCCAACTACGAGTATTTACCGAATGAACCTGTTATAAGATTTATAACCAATTTTCATAGGAATTATGTCTCATTAATTTAATACGCATGTGTTAATCGATCCATGTGAACCTAATGCCTGGAGTAGTATAATTATTAGTTATTATCAACATAAATACGTGCTTTTGTAAATTACAGGCTGCTGACGAACAAAGAGTCCGCATAAAATTATAAGCCTGGTGTCTCTTCCGTACAGGAAAACCCGGGTACCCTTACTGGGGGGGAGCACAGTAAGTGTAACGTGTTACAGTTGTAAATATCTAGTAAATAAAAAAAAATGATTTTCTTTGTTTAAGTTAATCTTTAAAAAAAATATATAATTTTTTTATACTTATTTTTTTTACGATGTAGAAAAAATATCAGAACATCCCTATTGTATTCCGTTTTGTGTGCCAAGGATAACAAACATTTTGTCATTAATTTATACTTATTAAGGCATTTTAAAATCAAATCGTATAAACAATAAATAATAATTCTTAAATGCGGTGTACAATGATTCTTACCTGTTGCGAAGTCACTCATCCAAGCACAATGCGTATTTATTCACTGGAACTACTGGAAACGATTTACTCTAATCTTCAAGAGTCATTTCTTACGAAGTCCACTCAAATTTATACTTTTCCTGTACTCTAAGAGATTCGGACGTAAGCTGCAGTTCTCTCAAAAAGTTCGTAGACGTGTGACTGCTACACAGGCTACGAGGCGACTGCCGCGCTACGGCTCTCGCTACGGCGTAGCTTCACTCGGCAGCGCTCGTCGATCGGCGGAAACAACCGAACAGTTTATAAAGTTATACGATTTTAGAAGCCTTTCGTCGTAACATCATTAATATTGAAGTTTGATAATTGTTTTCGTGGACTTCACATTAGTATAGCATCTGCGGTATCTGAACCTTCCTAAACCGGCTTAAACCAGAGTTTGTTTGAAGTGATGGCCAATATTCGTCATCGCTTAATAATTTTATACGGCGTCCTCATGCAATTTAGTGTTAAATATTCTTCGTTTGTCGATAAAGAGATACAAAATAACACCTTATACTTATATGATTTAAGGCCCTTTATAATCAAAAGAGCGATGCACAATTCTACATTAATAGAATCAAATCTTCCCAAATAGGTACTTCATGTAAAAGAAAATTGCGTTCGAAATATCACAAACTTTCACTTGCACATATCAGTGTTGTAAAAAAAACTGTATGTTGTATGTTAATGTATATTCTTATGCATAATACAGCTATAATTAAACCTGTTTTTATTATTCATTAATCTCAAAATTCAAAAGCTTATTGGTCACAACTAAGTCGATTGCTAATTAACAAGTCGGTCGCCTAACGTCGGAAACCAAACCCACACAGGGTTGTATATTTTGGTTGCGGCAAATTTCCCCAAACACTTTTTACGCGAGTCGATTTTTTTATGACACGAGTGTGTTCAGCCGCGGCCACCAACCGAGAGCTCCGAAAACAATGGTGGATGTGTTTTTTTAATATTTTTTACACATCTCGTGACAAAGCTTGTTGAGGATTGTATTTTCATTTTCTGTTGTGGCGTTTAATACTTTTGTTTATAAAACCACTACCGGCGTTTAGAGCAAATATATGTATCCCTTATGAAATTAGAAATAGTTTTATTTAAAAACTAGCGACCCGCCCTCGCTTCGCTCCGGATTAAAGTATTATACATATAAACCTTCCTCTTCAATCATTCTATCTATTAAAAAAAACCGCATCAAAATCCGTCGCGTAGTTTTAAAGATTTAAGCATACATAGGGACAGACAGCGGGAAGCGACTTTGTTTTATACTATGTAGTGATAAAGACCTCAAGAGACTTAATTGACTTTCCCTTACGTGATAGCTGATTATGCATATGGTTACTAGTTTAAAAAACCTCGTATCTTACATTTCGTGATGTACGATTTTAAGCTTAAACATGGAGAAAAATAAGTTTAAGATCGTACACCACGAAGTATGAGGTACGAGGTTTTCAAAGTAGTAACACATTCCTCACTTAGAACTGATGACCGTTGGGGCGGTGAGGTCATAGAGTGGTGACCGTGTACCGTAATTTGAAAAGTTGGTTTCTCACACCGATCTGGTTAAGATCAAGAAAAACCGATGGATGTGAGTAACACAAAGCCGACCATCGCATCAGGGAGATCTATTTTAGCTGAAATGATGATGAAAATCTAAGTTTAATGCATAGTTGAGGTCAATGTATATAAAAGGAAACCAAGCAAATGTCACTTCATCGAATGTATAATTTCATCGAATGCTATTTTCTGCTAAAACCAAAAGGTTGGGTTAGGTTAGATGTTTAAGATACCATGAAACCATTATGGTTTCAGCAGAAAATTGCGTTCGATGAAATGAAATTGACACCCAAACAAAACAAGAATACCCCACAAAGTCTTTATGTTTTTTGAAAAAAACATGTTTAAGTATTTGCTTCGAAAAATAAAAATTCGCCAAGTTAAATTTAAATGTCACGGGTCAAACAAAATCACACAAATTGTTCTAGTCCCAAACTCAGCTCTGGGCTGAGCCATGCTCAGCCATGTACTATGGGTACTAGACAATGATAAACTTACTTACATGTTCATCTCACAAATATTTGCCCTTTCCGGAATTTGAACCCGCGACCGCTAGCTTCGAAGGCAGGGTCACTACCAACTAGGCCAACGTGTCGTCAAATTCTAACCTACACATAAAATTAGAGTCTTGCTGAGTCCACTAATTAGAAACAAGGGTTTAATACTGTACGGTTTGAACGATGTTTTATATATTTATTTATTAACAAGCATCTCAAAACGTATCATTATAGAAATGCGTGCGTATCATTACCACTTAATTGCCACCGGCATATACCAGTTAACAGTTAGTTTCTATATTGCTATGAATTTATTTTTGGAACTCAGAAAACAATGACATAAAGTCGGGTACTTTAAAGTGCAAACTATAAAATATACTGTTAGATATTTGATAACTCAATATATGTAACAAAAGAGACAAATACGTCTTTATATAAATATGTTTTTTGTTTTCGTAGATCGCGCCGCTAAACCGATTGCCGGGAATAACTGGGATTTCGATAATCTGTTTTTGCTCCCCCGAAGCCTCCAACAGATCGGTCCTACTATAAATCATTTTCGAATGTTTTGCGGTTTTATGTGGGCTGCCGCGACGCCCAGTTTATCTTGCTTCCTTTTAGGTTTTAGGATAAAAGCCGTATTGAAAATAGTGAATTATTACACTTTGAAACATTTTAACGGGAAGGTGTTTATTGTTTTTATAGAAGGTAGACCAGTAGCGTCTTTTTCTGATTAAGTGGTGAGAAACAGGTAGCTTTACATAATTTACTTTTTTTTATTTATTGACGACGTGTGTAGATAACTTTGTAATGGCCTGTTTACAAAGCTAGCGGTCCCGGGTTCGATTCCCTGTATGGGCAAACCTTTGCGTGATCAGCGCGAGAAGTTCCTCACTTTTGGATGTTTTCTATTTATGTTGGTGTATCTCTATATCACTTTGTTAATCATTGTTCTAGTACTCATAGTTCAAGCCTAGAGCTTGGTTTGGGACTAAATCAATTTGTGTGAGATTGCCCCCTGATATTTAAGTAGTTTTTTATTTATTTATTTTAAGCGATTACTTAAATATTTACAGGTATTATTGCCCTTGTATAAATCCTTGATGTTTATTAATTACGTTACGTTATAATATGTTATATGTGGAAATACGTAACCTCACTTTTGCTTGCCACTTTCTTGCTTACTGTCTTAGGTGGATACAATACACAATATATAATTTATAAAGCAGAATTCATAATTGTTAATGTATAGTTCGAAATATCTTCAGAATAGTAAAAACCCGTGTACGTTTTCACAATATTACCTATACTGTCCGATCCATTCATAATGTATGACAAACTTAATTTAAAATTACAAAAATATATAAATAATGTGCTCACTAAAATAATCATCATCATTATCAGCCGCAAGACGTCCACTGCTGGACAAAGGCCTTCCCCAGGGTTCCGGGGTTTCGGGCAGAGGACCGATCGTTGTGGAAAACCCTGGGGAAGGCACTAAAATAATAGCATGGCTTAATTCGATAAACCTCGAGTTAAACATAAAAAACCAAGCTTATTAAATTCAGGAATCATAAATCCATCCCTTTGGCTTTAAATATATCAAAAGCTGGTACTACCATAGAGGAAGTCAGTAGTGTAAACTTTTTAGGTGTTAAAATAGATTCATACTTAAATCGGAAGGCTCATGTAGATCAGATACACAAGAAGATTTCCTGAAGTGGCTATGTCCTGCCAATCCTCTCAGAAACATGCTGAGACCGAATAACTATAAGTGCCTATTATGGAAATATATATCCTTTACTTACCTATGGGATCATTTACTGGGGTAACTCCGTCGACGTAAATAAAACTTATGTATTTCAGATAAAACGTACAAAGACAATCTTTCGTCTGCATATCAGGCACACTCTTCGAGAAGTTTTTCGAGGAAAACGATTTGTATGATACGAACGATTAACTGTTGAAACTGTTTATTGAATAAATATTAATATCTATGTACACAGGCGACTAAGGGAATAAAGGCTTGTGCTGCTATTAGGCGATGGGCTTACAATCTGTCACTAATAAATACTGGTAAACATCTTAGCCTGATTTTACAAAATGTGATTACAGAATTACCAACAAGTTTTTTAGAGTTGTTGGTATTTCTGTAGCTCTACCTACCCCACTCTGAAAATGTAGGCATGATTGTACGTAAGTATGAACACAGTTATGCAATTAATTATTGTTTAGTTTAATTAGGCACACAAAAGTAGCACAAAAAATACATTGGTTCTTTCTTCTTTCTACATTCTTTTGTGCCAAATATACTTTAAAAGCACAAGCAAACTACCAATTTCTCTCCGTCCACCTTAAGGACTATGAAAGCCTTACTATGTAGCCCAGTTTACCGGGTCAACCCTTTGACACAGACTTATAGCAGTTATTCAAATCAATCCCTTTCAATCGAAGGTCGAAGTTTGAATGTTAGATTCTGATGTAAGATTTTTGTATAAATAAAAGTATATTTAAAAACACATTTTTGTGTGTATACGACATTTTTTTACACAGATGAATTACACGTGAAATTCTAGGTAATACATATTAAGTTAAATGTTCTCGTCACATTTTTATACATCTCCATGAAAGCAATTTTCCAGGTCTCGATATTTTAATGAAGACGTGAGTAAAGTTAGAGTTTGAGTAATGAGCCGCCCGCTTCCATTACCAAACACATTACTGTTAAGAAACCCGCCGAGTTATTAATCGTAATCTTTATTACACATGGCACGCGATACCGTGATTCCACTAAAAGCATCCGAGCATAAGCATACTCTTATGAACGGAAATACCACACGCATTTTCTATCGCGAAATTTCTATTCAGAAGGCGTGCCACACTGAATAGTGTTTCGGATGCCTCAAAGAAATATTTTCGGGCAGAAAGGCACTCGTGGGAAGGCATTAAATATTCACGGCAATATGCCGAGCGCACGCTCTCAGATAACTTATGCAAATACACTAGTTACCGTGTTTTAAGGCGTCATGCCCTCACTCCTGCAATACCGCTTCAAAGGCGAATAAGAGAAAGCGGAACGACATCATTCATTCCGGTCGCAGGTGCTCTTTTTTTGCTAAGTATTAAAGGAAATGTAATGAATGGCTCAAGGTAAACACCTTTTCACACAAGATACATTCTGTTACCTCAGCCATTTCGCGTCCGTAATGTTTATATTAACAGAATGTCGCGCAAAGAGGCCGTAACAATCTTAGAGCCTGTACGGCGCTGGGCTAAAAGGTGCCCTGTAAAGAATATTGGGTTCTCTCATAGGCTATTCAAGTGTCAGCATAGGAGTCCTCTTTCAGTCCTCGACGTTAACGGGACCCTTATCACCAGGCGTTTGTTTGTCCAGTCACGTCGTCACAAAACGTAAATAGAAAGCCTCTTGCCTAGGCATCAAAGTGTCTCCTTGTAATTAATGACGGTTCAACCGATACAGTCATTCCTGTAAAGTTTACGGAATAAGCTGGATTCTCGCTCAGCTGCGAACCGTTTCGGTATTCAGTGTCAGAGGTCTGAAAATAATAATGCGGAGCAACTGAGAAAGGTGAGACAAGTGGATGTATTCTGTATCGCAGACATACATCATCTTGCGCTCACTACCCCGCTCCACATACAAAGGGTATTTGAATAGATACCCCACATCATTGCGTCGTGAATTGTTCATAAATCTTCGTATATGCCGCCTTTTGTTTAGCCGGCGGCGGCACGTGAATGCCCTCTCAAAGCTTAGGCAAATTCCGAATCCAGGTTCTCCTCACAATTGGACGGAATTGAACGTAACGTAGTGCTGTAATTTATGAGGTTACTTTGAACCATGGAAACTTCCAAACGATTTTCAACGCTGAAATCCTGTCAGTTTTGGCAACACAAAGTCAACCTTGTACAACATATGGCATTAAATACTATGACGCACAATAAGGCTACGCTTAAATAATCATAAACATATTCACGCACTTTACATCCGACAGTGATGTGTGAACTCATTAATAAATGGGCGTTTCTCACTTTCAGAAAATCACTTCTAAAATTGAGCTCAGGCGGGCGTAAATAGTTAAGTGGTTAGAGGAAGGAACTCAACTGACGCGCACTTCGCGGCACATCACGTATTACCGAGCCGGCGGGAGCGTTACAGGGAATTTAAAAGGAGAGCCAAGTTGCCGCCAACTCGCCGCAAGTATCTACATTAATTTAGACGTTCCCGGGCTCAGGCGTCAGGCCACACGCCCAGACTTCTGTACAACTCCTAATTTATGAAATCTCAGCAAGACGGATTAAGTTAGTATAAAATTATTACCATAATTTCTCACCAAAAACTTCCGAGTGAGTTTGCGCCATGAATATGCAAAGGGAAAGTTCACACGGTGCCGACTTTTTATGAGTTTTGGCGGCCTTCTTGTACTATTGTCGTAATTTATATTTTTCACTTCCTCGTTCGTGTCAGAAATTAGTACCACACTAAACATAAATTATGGGTCCCTGCTCAAGTGTACGCGATATTTTATCCTTATTACCCCACCTATTTTGGATTAGGTGTAATTTAAACCTTAACGTTGGTGCCCTTGTGTGGTAGACATTTAAATGTTACCTGCGGTAATTTTAGTACGCATTAGGCTTACTCATATTCATACCTATTTAGCTAATGGTTACACAAGTTTAATTATTAAACATCAACTCAGCTAACGTCTAAATATATTTAAAATACCTTACGTGGTCATGGTTACGAATTGGCCGGGGAATATTACAGTTGTCATAAATAAATAAATATCACGGGACAATGTCACACAGATTGACCTAGTCCCAAACTAAGCTCTAGGCTTGTTCTATGGGTACTAGAAAACGATAAACATACTTAGATATAGAAATAAATACTTAAAAACATCCAAGACTCAGGAACAAATACTCGTGCTCATCACACAAATATCTGCCTTTACCGGGATTTGAACCCGGGGCCGCCGGCTTCGGAGGCAGGGTCACTCCTAACTAGGTCATCGTGTCGTCAAAGTCGTCATGTAATCAAGGATAATTAAAAAAAATAATTATAACAGTGTTTTGTTCTGAAAAGATCATTATAATTAAACTAGTTTGAGCTACGTAAGTAGTAGTTCTAGACCCTAGTCCGTTGGTTACAATGTAAAGAGTCGCTGGCATTAAATAGTAGAATTGTGATCTTTTATATACGTTTGCCTAGTTGGTAGTGACCCTGCCTACGAAGCAAGCGGCCCTGGGTTCAAATCCCGTTAAGAGCAGATATTTGTGTGATGAGCACGAGTATTTGTTCCCGAGTCTTGGAAGTTTTCATTGTATTTAAGTAAGGTAAGTTTATCGTTGTCTAGTACCCATACCACAAACCTAGAGCTTAGTTTGGGACTAGTTCAATTTGTGTGACAGTGTTCCGTGATATTTATTTAGTTACAAAAGTCAAATCCCAGCAGATGTCGTATACACCAACACTCAGCAGCAAAGTTTACCAAATTTAAAGCATTACTTGAGTAACGATAATCGACACATAAAAGGAACTTAGAAGTAGCAGCTGTTTTGCTCGTCTTCTCAATGAGTTCACTCAACGTCGACGATAAGGCACACGATGAGTCTTTTCAACGTTTCAAGTTATCCGTGATCGCAAACAGGAATGAACTGACACCTGAAAAGCAACCGAAACATTTCACCAGACTCCTGTACATCAAGATCTTACGGTGCAAATCGACCGCCTTAAGTAAATGGGTACACTCTTAAAAACAAAAGTTGTCTCTCCTGTGGTCAATAGTTAAAAGCTTGTATGCATATAAGTTATGTTTTTATATGATAGGTCTAAAGCAGTTCTGAAGGCGTTTTTGCGGGAATGAGCTAAGCCAGAAAATTAGGCCTTGAAAACGTTAACTTTTGGTGTGTCCACAGGAAAGACGGTAACCTAAATCTGTGTATGACCCAAATACTTCTAGGAAAATAATATTTGGTAAAAAATTGGTTCCGTATTTACAATTCTTTGTATATTTAATATATACGGCGTTAAAAGTATTTTAAAGAGTCTGTAAAAGTACAAGTTAAATTGATGTAATCCTACTTTCTACGGTACATCGTAATTTTTCAGTCCAGTCGAAGTCATAAATATGTTTACACTTTAGTACCTTGTCACTTTCATTATTGAGACAATTTCATATATAACATATATTTGACTTTGACTGTACAAGCCTAGAGCTTAGTTTGGGACTAGGTCAATTTGTGTCAGATTATCCCCTGATATTTATTTATTTATTTACATGACGTATTGAGTTTCTACCATTTTAATAGAAATCACTACATAGTATAGGTATAAAACAAAGTCGCTTTTTCTGTCCCTATATCCCTATGTATGCTTAAATCTTTAAAAGTACGCAACGGATTTTGATGCGGTTTTTTTAATAGATAGAGTGATTGAAGAGGAAGGTTTATATTTTATTTCGCTCCGGATTAAAGTATGTATAATACTTTAATCCGGAGCGAAGCGAGGGCGGGTCGCTAGTTATAATATAATTGCGAAAGTTTTTAAGGATATTTAGATATTTGATTGTTTGTGTCAATCACGCTTGGACGGCTCAACACATTTAAACTAAGTTTAGCAAAACTAAGTTTAGCACCCAGATATCTCGTGTCCGGCATTAAGACGTTCGGATACTTAGTGTCCCGGAAAATCAAATAGTTCTCGAAGTAAAAGCAGTAAACAAGATCCACATAGAAACCTACTAAAGGGATGGCGAACCGATGGCAGTCGTGCCATTAATGGCACGCAACACAATATGTTAGGCACGTCACTGATCACAAAATTAGTTATGCAATACGAAAAAAAAATGCGAAGTAGAAGTGGAAGAGTGTTTACGCACAACGTAATAGTGAACTTTGTTGATAGAAATTGTACATACATAACATAAATAACGTCACGCCTCCACTCCCAGAGTGGGGCAGGCAGAGCTACAGAATACCAACAACTCCAAACTTGTTGACAATTCTGTAGCCACATTTTGCACAATCAGGCTAAGATATTTACCAGTGTATTAGTGACAGGTTGCAAGCCCATCGCCCAACAGTACTACAAGCCTTTATTCCCTTAGTCGCGTCTTACGACATCCACGGGGAGACATGGAGTGGCGCTATTCTAACCCGGCAGCCACATGGGCACATGAAAATTGTATTTTAATATAAAGTGCATGCATTCTGCTAAAAGTAACACCTTACAATCCTAACATATGTATGTTATTTGTCATCTAATCTGCAACAACAGAAGTCTCACTAATTTTACTTTAATTTAAATAACGCGTTTTAAATTGAAACATTGTAAAATTCTCCTATTTTTTAACCAACTTTATTAAAAGGAGGAGGTTTTACGTTTCATTGTCACCAAATCTGAATCTGATGAGGGATCAGTGAGGAATCGATTGAACTCCTCATATATTGTAGGCAAATATATAGCGATTTTAGTATTTTTAGTAAGAAGTCTAACATTTGCATTCAGAAAGTATAATTTGGAGAAGTGGAACTGATGATGAAGACCACAGATGGCCATTGGAACTCCTCAACGGTACCTATTTCAAGGGTTGCGTTAACATATCTCGATTAAGATAGTTAAGCGACTAGAACGAAGAATATTTACTTGTTGAAATATGGCTATGACTTTCCGGCGGCGTTGCTTGCGGCGCGCTTGAAACTTAAAGTTTCTTATCAACTAATAAGTGGGAGTACGAAACAGCGCATTTGTGATCACTAAAAAGTTTAAAATAAAATAAATAACTTCTTTTAAAAGTTGTAGGCACCTACTTAATAGGTTAGTCGAACTGAAGTCGACGACCACAATATTTTCACAAAAAGCCGACTTCAGTTGGACTAACCTAGTAGGTAAGTGCCTACAATTTTAAAAGAAGTTATTTTTTACGTTTTTAAGGCGGTTTTTTGTTTTTTTTAAACATATATTTTTTCATAGTAAATAAAGAATTTTGAGGTTTGAGTAATTAATGTTATTATTTTCCCAGTAATCACAAAGTTAAAACTATTTGATGGCACGTCTGTGACCTCAATAAACATTTCTTTAGAAAATGGTACGTTGATATGAAAAGTTTAACCGTCCCTGTACGGTCAAGGACTTTAATTGTTATGCCAGTATGGAACCCTGTCATAATGACAGCGTTAATCATTAATTTCAGCTTTCTTTCATGTAGTTTGACGCTGTCATTATGTCAGGGTTCCATAGTGGCATAATAATTATAGTCCTTGGCTGTACTAAGCTATATTAAATCGCTTAGTTTAACCACAGCTGCGTCAGCCCTTACTCTCCAGCCGCAAAACGATTGCCAGCAATTGGGTCATAACAATAAAAGAATCAAGCACCCTAAGCACGTACGTAAATTTACCGCATCTCATTCCGCGTCTAATTCCCATGGCAGCCTGAATACCTGGAGAAAATATAACTCGATCATTTGTCGGCTCAAGTGCGTCCCTGCTTAGAACCCGGTGCCCGCGACAGTCAAAGAGTAATGCGAGAGATACTTTGCACTTTGATCTACGGCGCCTTGCGACAGAAATGCTCTTACGCCACCCTGTACTATCTCCTCTATGTCGCTTAAGTGAGGAATTTTTGTACATTCCTCTGTGACTTCATTTACGCGGCGTCAAAAGATTATCTGCTGCTGTTTAGGATATTATTTTATTGGTGTATATACAAAGGCGGGGTACTTTTCGAGTTTTAATGGAATTGTATGTATAAACGTGTGTAAACTCTTTAATACCCATAAAATCAATTACAATTGCCCATAAAACCAGGTACAATTTCGAAATTATCCTTTTAAGATATCTCTTTGATCCAGTTAGCCTAACTATGAGTAAGGAAACTGTACTGTTTGTTATCACTGTAAAAGCTGAGAGTTACAATGTAAATCACTTTATAACATAAATACAACACAAATAGTATTGCTTTAGCACACAAATAGAGCGAACAAGTTGTTCATCTTATTGAATTAAGCGTATGGTAGCATACATATAACTCCATTAAAACTCGAAAAGTCATACGTTTGAGAGCTTTTAGGTTGTTAATGCTAGTTATTCATAAACGTATTTGAGAGTGGTGTAATTATTGTAGTATTTAGTGATCAAATCTCATGGAACAATTAGTTTCAAATTATTATTATCATTTAATTTAATAAGTAGATTATCTTATTTAGGTCCTAATTCTATACTTGAAATTATCTGTAACATTTATTTTTTTATTAAATTAAATGTGTTTATAACAAAAACTAGATTCTACATTCAAAAATCTAATTAATTTAATGGTTTTTTTTGTGGTTACCTGCCTATTAAATATGGTAACCCATTATTTCATCGAATTTCGCTTCATCAATTGTATCATTCATACAATTTTATTTCATCGAACGCTGTTAATTCAAACCAACGTTTTACAAATAATTCATTTCACAAACATGTCATTTGACAACCCGCGTTTTTTTCCGACACTGTAAATAATTCTGGATTTATTTCAGGACCATCGTGTAGAACCCTATAGGTTAGGTAGATACTTTAGTTTTATAAAAATCCTGAGAGTAAGTTAGGTTATAAAGCGAAAAAAGTGGGTTGGCAAATTAATAGGTTGCGAAACTATGCATCTGTCAAAGAGGTCGGTAAAAAGGCTGAGAAACCTTATGTGGCGAGAAATACTCTTCGATGAAATGAAATTTCTGCGTAATGATGCGTTCGCTGAAAGGTATTTTGACTAATAGGTACTCATTAAATATATTTCGTTAATGTCATTCAAATTCCAACACAGGATTTTTGGCTTTACGTTGTCACCAAATCAATACAGAGCCAGTATTTAAATGCTTAGGTAAAGTATGCATTTATAATTAGCACATACATTCCCATAGTCGTCACGGAATATTCGCATAATATCGAATGCAGCAAGTCGAACCTTTTTATGAACTATTAAGCCTTAATGACAGCCGTAACCCCGTTGCAACGCATAGCATTATAAAGTTGTTCGAATCGCGAACCATTCGCTCGCTCATTACTGTAATAGAGCTATTACGTTAAACACAGACGTGGCAACTACTGGGGCGCCAATAAAGATTCCTCCATAGTTCGTAACGGGGAAATACAGTTATGAATTATTAATAACGTCCACCGGAACAATGAAGTTTACAATAAACTCGTAAATGTGCGGGTTTCGGTCAACACAAAGTTTCACAATCGGTAACTGGACGCCGCCCTTCGGCATCCGAACGATCGGTTTTCCTGCAGAAACTTTTGCCCATTCGTTGTTATGTTTTTCATCCGGCGAATGAAAATATGACCCAACGAAGGAAGTCTTATGAATGAATAACGATGAATGAAATATTATCTGCCCAACCTTATACTTTTTAGTACTTCGAAGTATTAATGCAATATAAATTGAGCTCAAAATAACGATTCCCCTTTTCGAACTCGTAATTACAAGGTAACTTTGCGGTGGTATTAAGGATTCATCATCTCCAGTATTCGTAGGACCTTAAAACTTCTTTTAACTTGAACTTTTAATTAATTTTACGGTTGGATTTTTAAGCAGACACAAAAGATTATTCAAGGCTTCAAGTTAGGCAAGTTTTTCATTAGGGTTGTTAAAGCAACTTGGGATATTAGGCTCGACGTTCTAATTAGTTGGATGTGTACATTTGAAGACGTATGCGGCACGAAAGGAAACTTTTTAATGCTGATGAGCTGCTTCGGGCCCTGGTTGTAACTGTAAATTCTAAAGAGCGCCACTCACGTTCAAATAAATTGACCAATTTGCATGATGTAGGAGATTCTACATATCACGGTCCAAACATGGGATTTGTCTAGTTACGATGTGGTAAATAGCACATGACCCATATCCTAAGAGCGGTAGCAGTTTTTATCAAACGCCAACAGTGATCTGTCTTTGGCGGTAATCAATCAAACCCTACCACCAAGGTTTATGTTTCCATTTAATATTACCCGTAAAATTACCCACTCGTGTATAATTTGGGTGTCTATCATTTCATCAAAACACCTTTCTTCGAATTCCATTTCATCGAACGCTATTTTCTGCAGAAACTATAATTTTTTCAGCTGAAAATCTATATTCGATGAAATGATACATTCGATGAAGTGATGACTTACAGTATAATGTACGTAGTAGACGCATTAAGAGATGTACTCTGTTTATTCCAAGCACTGATCATGATTCTTAAGAACATAATTTCCTAACAGTTTTCAAAAGTAACAATTTAGTATGAAAACAAAATTCAACAAGAATCATTACCTTTGTATGTATGTCTAAATATATATTTAATATTTTATGTTATAAATAGAAACCTAAACTTAAAGGTTCCTTGCTTGTTCGAGGTCTGTTTTGATTATCTTTAACGTCGACCTAATCAAATGTTCCCGTATCGTGTACACACGTTCATTACTTGAAAGTTTGTGTTGTCGTGTCCCTTGCGGTAACTTCACCCCAGTTCCGCCATTGTGCAAACTGATACCGCAACAAGTATGACGAAAGCCGCGAGACGTGTGTGTTCTGAGTAGGTACTGAAAGTTACGTGCAAGTATCAAGTTATTTTGACGACGCACTTGTACACGAGTATAGCTAAAAGTTTGAGTATTTTATGTACTGGGGGTTATTATGACATAACTATGCAATTCTGTTTGCGCTCAGAGAAAAGGACAGAGCTATATAATAGCCATAGTTCTGTCCTTTACGCTCACCGTAAAATGAACTGTATAGCTACCTCATAATAACCCTTCTGGCTGTTGTTGAGCACCATTTACCGCATACATTAAATTTGTACTAATGTCTAAGGCTAAAAAGTAGTGACTTGACTTTATTTATTTAATTTGTTGCTACTTTTGTATTGTTCTATGTAAAAAAATATTATTATATTTTATTTGTTGCTGTGAATAAATGTTTTACTTTCTTTCTTTTTCTTTTTTTCTAAGCTTTAAATTTGTTTTGACAAATTAATTTAATTTCTATATCCTTTTTATCATGCATTTACCACTTAAGCAAGTCAAATAGACAACAATTATAACCGTGACTGGTGTCTGTCAGTTTTGTTCTGCGCTTCTATTTCTAATGGTCTTTACTCCTATTCCTATCGTATTGTTAACATTATGGTACCTTTTATTAACTTAACAAAAGCATGCGGCCGCGTCATGAACAATATAATTGCAAAAGAGGTAAGAGGCATAGAGGCCCTCTCAAGTACAATAAGCACTAAGTAATACACCTAAGTAAGACTTATTTGACCCGACATCGAATCCAAAGTTTCAACCCTCAGTATCGACATTCTGGGGGGTTATCATGAGTTAGCTTTGCAGTTCATTTTACGGTCAGCGTAAAGGACAGAGCTATGGCGGTTATATAGCTCTGTCCTTTTCTCTGAGCGTAAACAGAACTGCAAAGCTAGCTCATGATAACCCCCCTGATGTACGTTTGAATTGGCCGCACGAAAAACGTTAAAACAAAATTCCAATTAAACGTTCTTCGCAAAGAACGTTCGTTATTTAAAACCAATTATTTGGATTCAATGGAAGCTGTGCTCGACACTTTTCCACCAATTTCGCAGTGAAACGTTTTGCGTGCACACGTTTTTTAACCAATTAAATCGACCGGGATACTGTTTAAATAAAAACTATTTAATATTTATATTTTTGTGCAATAAAGAGTTTACATACATACATACATACTATTAAATACGAAATATTTTCCGCTACGGTTACAAATAATGAACTATTTAAAAATTGTTTACCCTTCATATTCAAGTAAATTAAACTAATAATAGCCACATGTTAGTAACGGCTGTTTATTGCATTATGTAACTGATAAATAAGTTTAAAAGGTGCCTACTGAATTACAGTTCTTCTTGCATCTGAAGGTAAAATAAAGTTTTATGAAACACCTAAGTACTAGAACATCATGTATTCAAAAACGTATTTTAAAATTAAAACAAATAGAATACAACTGAGTGACCATGTTTGTGAATTTATACATATAGGCTCTCATATGTATAAATTCACAAATATGGTCCTTGTCGCGACTAGCTGCGGTTCGCTATACGTCCACGTAGATTACGATTATCGCTATGTCCCAAAAATCAAAATAGCTTATGTGATAATCCAGTGTATAAGCGAAAGCGAAGCGAGCGTGCGAAATTTTATCCAAATTTGCCCAGCCGTTGTAGCGTGAAAGAGTAACAAACTAACACACACGCACACATACACACACAGACACACACACACACAAACTTTCGCTTTTATAATATTATTAGGATTAGCAAATAAATTTTTTTGACAAGCCCAAGATATGCCAACCAGTAGACAAAAAAAGATAAGACAAAAAAATATATATTTTGTTAAAATGACGATAGTAGTAGTTACTATTAACTATCAAGTGGAATATAGAGAGTGGAGTGTACTTTTATTATTTATAAATTATCGTTTACCATTTATCATTATCATTTTATCATATCATTTTACAAGTGAATATATATTTAAACGAAAGTTACGGTTGAAATATCAAAAATTGGTTGCATATAGGTTCGTATAGAGCTTTCGGCAACTTTCAAATTGGGAAGATGGCCGATTAAAAGATGTCCGGCTTTTACTTTTGATTTATTCTGTTTACTAATTAACTCCCACTCACTTGACATTCACGAAAACACTGCGGAATACAACGGTGGACCGCTAATAATAAAAAAAGAAGAAGAACAAGGTTCGTATACTTATCAATATCACATTAACTACGGTATACGAACACGAAAGGTCGTTAAAAACTTGCTTATTTTTTATCAAGTTTTATTTTATAAACTTTGAATAATTAAAACGGTGGGATAGTAATCGCTTTAATTAAAACAAGAATCGTCAAACACCTTTCTTTTATTACAAAAAGAGAATTATCCGAATTTTGGCAATCAAGAGTTTAAACAGGACTTAATATTTTTTCATTGTGCCTACATTCTTTGACAAAAAAAATATTGATTGTGTACCAAGGGTGAAAGAAAATCTCACGTTTAATCTTAACAAGGTACACGATACACCACCGGCTCGAATTACAAAGGCGTATTTCTGTTTACAAAAGATTTGTGAATAAATTGAAACAAATCGCTCTCTTGGGATAAAGTGACCATATTTATTGTTCTAAAATACGTTTGTTTCTTAACGTCCAGAAATATTAATTGTGTTTTCAACGAGAAATAATAAGAGTTAAGTGATTCATCTCGTTAAGATTTTTACTCAGAATCACCTAACTGAATGTTAAAACGAGGAAACCTTTTTATATTAAAATGTAAAAATTGTTTATTCCCTGATAAAAAAGTAAAAGTTTCTTAATGGAAAACATCGTCGGTGGAGTATTATATTAAATTAAAATCTGAATAGCTTGTTAATAATGTATATTGTTTTTTATATTTATTACGAGTATAAGACTGTGTTGAAACTAAAATATTTTTGCGCATAAATATAATGCTTACAGTAACTATGTACCAACATAAACATAAACATATTTATGTATAAACATAAATTTAAAACAATAATATTTGTAAAAAAAACACTTATGCCCAGAATTAGTGTGCTAAATTTGGGGAAAATTCCAATGAAAAGCCGTTTACTGTGACTGACTGTGAATAGGTTTATGTATAAACCGTTCATGGTCCAATCCAAAATATCTGAGAATTTATAGTCACTGAAAAAAATCCCTGAACTATGCGACTAATGGGCATTATTTCGCAGAGTTCTCTATCGGATGTCTAGTGATTGTATTTCCCAGTTTGTTTCAGACGGAGGACTGCTGGATACATCGTTGCCATAAATTAGAAGCAATGGCGTCGCCCTGCTGTGAGTTTTATTGTGATTTATGTATTCGATTATCGAGCAAACGACTAAACTGGAAAGCGTTTTGCCGCTGTAACGATGTCATTAATATTTTATGTGAGACGCAGCTAACCATATATTCGTTGATTTGTTTGGTCTTTATTTTATTTGTTGCGTCATGTGTCATCACGGATTTCTGTTTTGTTTCCGTTAGTTATTTGCCAATATTTTTTTATAAAACACCTCTCATCTTTTTATCTCTAATCTTAAAGTAAATTGGTGAAAGTATGATAGCAAATTTATTTTATTACGCATGATAATCTTAACATATTATTTTAGTTGATATAACAACATTATTTATGGCAACCATATAGTTATTATTTTAATTTAACGAAATATTTGATTTCTTATTTTAGATTGTTTTTAAATATTTAGAATACAATTAGTCAACAGCATAAGTTTACCTAAATAAACAAGTAAAACCCACATGTTTTTGTTTATAAGGACAACCTTAGGTCACGGAATAAAACAATCTATTTATACATTCATCTTTCGTTGTCTACGGAAAACCAAAAGCAGGCTTATTGATACTTACACTTAGCCAGAGTTAAAATCATTATTGTGCACTATTACTCTTTCACCCGACCATTACCCGAACCGGTCGCGTGCCGACCAACAGTTACGTAATAAAAACCTATATTTGATAACTTTAATATTCAAATATTTCGAAGGGGCAACGGTTCAACAACGTTTATCAATTTCACCTAACCTGTTTCATTTTAAACGAATTACTCCGATAAAAGCGCCAGCCCCACTGAGAATTATTTACCGAGAACAAAAGCGACACCCACCTTTTCAGGCAGGTGTCTGAAATTTGAAATTCATTGCGTCGTAAACAAAAGGACGATTTTTAAAGCCTCAACTAAGGGGAAACGCTTTTTTTTCTAGTGCCGCATTTTAGGTTAAGCTTTCCTCTGTTGTGATAGTAAAATTCAAAAGCTGTAATCAAAAGAATGCTGAGATTTATTAATGGAAAAGGATCAAGTCAATGAGGAAGGTGGAGATGGTATTACTGAAGAATCTTTATTTCTTAACTACTGCAAGAACTAAGACTGCTAGGTCCGTTTTGTCGGATACATAATAAACCAATAAATGTCCGCGCATATTAATACTCTCCCCATTTTGTGATCGGCCTTAAATGATCCAATTACGAATAAAATCTTTTTTAACCTCTTTCAGTTTGGAAATAACAATAAATTTATTTAATAACCAGACTACTAAGTATTTACAAAATATTTTCCGTACGCTACGTCACTTATTTATTAATATAAAGCTTGCCTTAATGAGAATGTTCTTTTAAGTTAATTACAGTTCATGCAATGTTCCAGTCCAAAAAAGATCTTCGAACCCTGTCCTACTAACCCAACAGTTTATTTCAGACAGCTGCAACCCTCCCAAATATTCTCAACTGAAACAAAACTTGGCCCCGTGATTTTAACGTACTAAAAAACGTCTCGCTTTGCATCAAACGTGCATTTAGATAAAACCCGCATTTAATTAAACGAGTCACTTAACCGACTATTATTTAAGAAGATAAGTAGCACTAAGCTCGCGACGAGAGCCCGCAGAGCGTCGGAGGACCCTCCCCAGAAACTACGGGGTTTTTTAAAATCATATTAATTTTCGCCAATTTATAAGAAGGCTAAGTAGTTGCAGTTTTTCCTCGTAATTAAAAGTACATTTACAGTTCGATAAGTAGAAGTATTTTTAAGTTTAATTTATTTGATAGAATTTGACATATTCAATAATATTCATCGTATTCTTCATATAACGTATTCTTCAACAAAAAAATATTATCTTGTATCAAAGGTAGGTATTACAGATTTCTAGAGAAATCTTCATCCTTACTAATAAATGTTTTGTAGTCAGTCAATTTGTTCGTCCGGACATGGAGGTAGGCTTTTTTCCCAGACATTGTTCAGTTACCAATTTAAAATTATCGATAAATACCTTCTGCGCGGACAAAGTCACGGGCAAAAGTTTGGTCGGAAGAAAATTGTTACTCCATCTTTTTAACATAAGCTACGTAACTGTTATACGACTAATATACGTGAAAGTACGCTCATATTTACTGTGTGTGTTATGTACGCTTCGTGTGCTATTAAAGCCAACCTAAATCATAATTTGCGTGTGTTTAGCCTGATAATTACAGTCCAACTCGTTTACTCGCGTACGTCAAAAGGATTATTCTCTGTTTTCAAAATGCAAACAATAAATACTGATAATAGATAGTTACCCTATCACGACTTTGTTTACTCACCATCGCGATGGTGCCCGTCAAAGTGTCTACTCCGCACTCAGTGGACCTATTATGCTATTGTTTATCGATGTGGATAAAAGTGGATGAAACATCTGTCGCTTTCTGAACAATAAGTAAGTGCGAGAGTGACGGTAGCTGTATCCACATTTATCCAACGCGATAAAGGTGACATAATACGAGGGCAGGTAACGTTTTGCAACGTTGTCAAAGGACCATGAATGACTCTTAAGTTATAGGTTTAAGGGTTAGATTGGTTTAGTCAGGTGAATGATTAGGTTTGTGCGATAGGTGCGATAATATAAACGTGTCGGGCCGTCAGGCCCTTGGGTGGCTGACGCGGACTTTATTAAACTTTGTCGGTCCGAGATGACGGGTCTGGGGATTTGGTTTGTAATTATTATTTAAATGATTATTTCGCACAGGATTTGTATGTTTAATGTGTTTGTGTTAGGTATTGAATCGATTTTGATCACAAAAAATCAATCAAAAAGAAAAACAGTTACTTTCTTAAAAAACTGCAAAGGATACGCCGGATGTATAGTGGTGTCCTCATTATCTATTACCGTGTGTGTGTCTTGATTGGTAAAACAGTTACTTGTCGTTATTAACTAATGAAATTTGTCCCGCGATATTTACAGTTCAAGATTTAGCTAGTATTCCCTCAATACAAGGCCTAAACCATATAGAACTTGAAGTTATTTTGAATGGAAGTTTTTTTTTTTTTATCCTGCATTTTTTGTGATGTGCTACGAGTAATGACAACATCGATCGTTCGGGTAACCGCGCTCGTAAAATCAGCCATTGCAACCGATTGCTTTCTGCAATTACATTACAGTCTGTGGTGTCTTCCGAATTGTTAATTGTAAATAAGACAGTGTCCTAAAAAAGGATACCTACAAGACCACGATTTATTCGTTTATCATTGTTTTTAAACTTGAAATTCTAAACTTCGATCATGATTGTTAAGAGTTTGGCTACGCAATGTATTTTGCTACTTATTAACAATTTTTTAAACATTACCCATTATAACAAGGGCGTTAATATCAAGTTCTTAAACCGAATTTTACAAAGCGGTTTTTATGCACATGAAAACGAGGGAAGCACAAACAAGCGAAGACCATGGATGGGAATGAGCAAGTCACCAATCGATCGAGTTGTCATGGCTACCACAGCCGCAGTATCAAGAGCCGAACACTTTTTCCGCCAGTCACGAAGCTTGTTTTTTTAATTGCTGGAGTGCTTTGTTTATTACTTATATTTTCTACGTTACATTTCGGGCAGCCGCGATTCTTAAGAATGACTTATAAATGCGTACGAGTTGGGATTTTTGATCCGTTTTATGTATGTATGTTACCGAAGCTGTATTCTACTTGGTAAAACCTTATTGCTTTTGAAATATATCGTATTGTACTCGGCCGCCATTACTGTCAAGTAAATAAGAGCTATCGTAGCGTTGACGATACGATAACATGTCAAAAGTAATATGGTTTTACCGAGTGGAATGTAGCCCCTGTTAGAGTGGACCTGGCCAGAAAAGAGGGCTGTTATAAATTTGACACCCTTGTCATCTGCGTGTTGATCAATCAACAGTGGCTTGATCGTCCCTAAACGAATGTTTCGATTTCAATAGGTATGTTTGATTAAAATCTAGTTCAATCGTTATGATTTTTAAATAGGTTTTATGAAAGGCCGTTAAATGGGCCGAGCTCGCTGCCACGAGACAATTTTTGACATAAGGTCGGGACTCTAATTTCGTTAAGGTTTATAATAAGATTGTGTTTTGTGTGATTTGAGTCATTTTATTACTAAGCAACATTAATCCCTGGGTGGCTGTCATTATTAATAATTTCATAATAATATTTGACACTAGTTCCCGTTTGACGTCATTTGACACTAAGTCCCGTCGCAGCGTGTTCGGCCCACGTCATAAACCTATTTCAAGTTATATTATATTATTACTTTAACAAAATATAAATAATGTTATTTAATCATTCAATACGTCCGGTAAACCGACTTCCACTCGCAATGCCCGCAAAATGTCGCGAAATGTCTTAATTAGAAAGCTACGTCGATTTTCACCGTCAGAAAGTGGCGCAAACCGAGTGTTTACTCGCGTGAGCCTTGTCGGTTTCACGCCCCCTCACGATACATATCGAACGCGATATTCCGAAGAAACTTTTCATGCCTCTTGCTTTTCACTCGTACCCTACCTTATAGAGAAGGATGCCGTGGGCTATGTCGACTCGATAGCGGTGTCAGGGTAATTTATGGGTTCGAAGGTGAAATAACCTCGATTTTTAAAAGCATGACTAATTGGACCCACTCCACTGGCCGTGTAGCCGTAATGTAGCCCGACGTGATTACTGGAGGCGTTTCGGCCGTGTTCAACGTATCGCCGCCGAGACCTATTTTTGGTTTATTTAGTTTGACGTGTTCGGGATGCTCATTAGTTATTGTGGATGAAACATTTAATGGGTCGTTGCAGTAAAAAAATACTAACTCACGACAAAATTCATAGATTTTTCTATTATATTGGGTTTCACCATAGTCCAGGTTTATTATAATTAATTGGGAATCTAGAATTTAGAGATATATACATACATATAATACATAACACCACGCCTTCATTCCCAAAGTGGGGTAGAGCTAAAGAAATACCAACAAGTCTAAAAAGACGTTGGTAATCCTGTAACCACATTTTGCACAAGTAGGCAAAGATGTTTACCAGTATATTATTATTATTGTATGATACCTATTTCTTAACTTAAATAGTGCAATAAATCATATTAATACATTGCATGAGTTCACGGGCTTATTGCCCTAAAGTTACTGCTCATTAAGGTTTAAGTGGTGTCGGTATTATAACATCTGTACATTTTTACGATCTTTTCTTTGATGGGTTGTTATTTATAAACTATCCGTAACACCACCAAGCAAAAGAAAGATTAAAGCACTAAATACTCTCGTTTAAAAGACCACTGACTTGCACAAAATGTTTTTTATTATGTTTATAAAGATAAAAAATGGTAGGTACCTACAATGTTTCATTGACTATTAACAATAACAAATTTTGTATGACATCTAAATCGTAAAACGTAATCAACAAACGATAACGTCTTTGTCTATAGATTGTTTTCTACTACCATGGTGTCCTCTAACCATTATAGCAATAACACATTTAATATTATAATAATCTTCTACCAAATACTGAAAACATAAGACGACTTTGTTGTCTATCCGTCCGTCCATCTGTCTGTCCAGACTTTTTCTCAGAGCGGCTGAAGCTATCAGGCTGAAATGTTGAATATTTATAGTATTTAGTAGTCCTAACAAATCCGAAATGATATTTTGTTTCTCTCTCTCTCTCTTTCTCTTTGTTTCAGAAATACCTACTTACAGATAAAAATCTCAAAAAGTACATGTATAGACTGGTGATTAATCCATGTCATGCACACTTATGGCTTATTTGGAAAAAAAATAATCTCAAAACGGAAAGACAACAACTCAGTCTTGAGGTTGGTAAAGTAGTCTGTCGACAAAAAAATAATAGTACAATTACAAGTGAAAGCTAGAAGAGCGGTAGATAGGTCTTATAAACAAATAAAGACGAGACGCAGCAGCAGGACCTAATTGCATTTGTAATATTTCATAGAAATAAGACTTAGGTGCGGAACCCTCAGTGCTCGAGTTTGATTCGCACTTGACCGTTTGTTTATTTGAAACACAAAACTTTAGGTATTACGTAAAATACATCATTCACAAATACCGGGTCAGTACAAACATTAAATATTTGGTACAAAACGTTTTAGTTTTATTAAATGTTGCAGCGATTTTTAGTGCTAAAACAACAACGAAGTTTCAATGGTTAAAGTTTATTTTTTCATTTTGAAGTCAAACAAACATTGGTGCAATTTTGGTTATTAATACACTGGCAGGAAATAAAGGATCAGTCTGTAGAAAAATCGTTACAACGTGACTTCATTATATGGATATAATAATGTATTTAAGAGTGATATTTTGGAAGCTTGGTACAATACAATACAATACAATACAAAACACTTTATTGTCCACCAAACAAAAACGTTGCACAGAATTTGCACAATTTAGAAGACCCACATACCTGCAAACATAATTTATTTGTAGGCATACTTGAGTGTACTTATATTGTTCTCTGGAAAAAGTTATAATAACTATGGGCTGAAATTCTACACGGGAAAAACGATACGCCTTTAACGTGTTTCCGTATTGTCAAAGCTTATGTAGAGTCGAAGACACTGTTAACTGTACATTTACAAACGAACATAAACCTTATCGCAACGTATTAAAGTCTTCGGGTGGTCAGTTAACAGTGTTTTCGTGTGTACTTGACAGTAATGGCGACCGACTTAAGAACAATACTGAAACACGTCAAACGCAATATCGTTTTAACTCAGTTGAATAGAGGCCCAGTAATTCATCCTTACAAGTAGGTACCTAAGTGTTAATATTACTTTAAGCATGATTTTTATGAGGCTTCAAAACGTGCCTAAAATAAGCTCAAAAGACATGAATATCAAATAAAACCAAACGTAATTTAATTCGGCTCGATACTTAACGAAACGAACGCTTGCCCGCAGTCGAAAGATGGAAATTGTTTTATGAATTTCATTTTACGTGAGTGGAATTCGGCTCGCGTTGTGCCACATTCCGCGATGTGAACGTGTTATTCTAATCGATACCTACCTATTTCGAATCTTTCAGTCGTTGCCAAGGGGCGTTTTCATCTCTCAACGCGTTGCATTTTCCACATCAGGAAGGTAATGTGAAATGTAAGTAGGAATTTGTGAGTAAAATGCGAAAGCGCGGTAATTACAACGAAATTTGCAATTACATAGGCCTTTGGTGGTTGCTTTTGAGTTAAACTTAATAATTTCCTTGACTTTCACGTCAAAAGTTACAGAAAATGCTATGGTAAGTTCATCTACCGTGACTCCACGTTTTTGACAAATGCCACGTCAAAGTACAATTTTGTTAGTTTTTTCAGCAGTCACGCGAGGCGGGACTATTAGTCAGAAAGTGTTAACAATTTCTGATATTTAAAACATTTTAGCGTGACATTGTGACATGAAACGCGCTAAGTTTAAATTTTAGATCAATCGTTAGATTCTCCTTATTTGAGTCCATGTAATATATATTATATCGTATTATATTTTATAATGGTAGGTCAAGATTTTTATAATAAAAATAAAGATTTAAGAGTAGAATAAAAATACTTATATAAAAAACAAATATTGTAAAAACCTAACCTACGGGTGCCGCCGGCGCCGGTAGCAGGGCAGGGCTCAAGCTACCGGTAGTTAGGGCTGCAGAGAGACGAACCTCCTCACAATAAGTGCCGTGTCGAGGAGTAAGGTGTTGGTCGAGACTCTTCGCTATAAGTTATTTATTTATTTATGTATTTAGTATGTGTGGTGTGAAACTGTGTGATAGAGTAAGGAATGAAAACATCAGAGAGAAGTGTGGTCTGGAAGAAGATGTAGTGACTAAAATTGAAAAGGGCATGCTTCGATGGTTCGGTCATTTGGAAAGGATGGATGAAAAAAGATTGACGAAAGAAATTTACAGTGCTAAAGTGAGTGGAAGGGTCGTAAGGGGGCGCCCTAGGCGTACTTTTTTGAATCAAATCGGGGAAATACTGGAAAAGGGCCGAATCTTAAGTACCCGAAACCGACGTGCATGCATGACTCGATGTATGAATGTGGAAGAAGCGAAAGAGCTTTGTCAGGATCGTAGCAGGTGGAAAGAAGTGGTCTCTGCCTACCCCTCTGGGAAACAGGCGTGATTTATGTATGTATGTATGTATGTATTAATTATTACACATCTTACTTATCCTACTAATATTGTAAATGCAAAAGTTTGTGTGTTAGTTTTTTACTCCTTCACGGTGTAACGTCTGGAAGGAATTGGACGAAATTTAGAATGGATGTGTGGTTGCTGGGTTAGAATAGTGCCACTCCATGTCTTTGCGTAGATGTCGTAAGAGGCGACTAATGGAATTTGGGTTTATAGTACTGTTTGGCGATAGGCTTACAACCTGTCACTAACATACTAGTAAACTGCTTGGCCTGATTGTGCAAAATGTGGTTACAGAATTTAAAACAAGTCCTTTAGAGCTCTTGGTATTTCTGTAGCTCTGCCTACCCCAGTCTAGGGATGATGGCGTGATGTTATTGTTATTATTAGAATGGAGATATCTTATACCCAGGATCAAAAAATAAGCTACTTTAAAAAAAACTGAGGTAATAAAGATAATTAAAATCTACGCAGACGAAGCCGCGGGCAGAAGTAGTATTAAATAAATAATAAAATATGAATATTAGGGTACAATCTTACACCATCCTAAAACAAGCTTTAGGTTGGCACAGCACTTTACAACGATAAACATACTTTTATTGTAAACATACTTAAATATTTGGACGTCTAAAGAGAAAGAGTCAGAGAGAAATAAAATACTCGTGCTTATCACATAAACATTTCGTTCTAAGTAGGAATCGATTTCGGGACCGTTAACTTCGTAGGCAGGGATACTACCAATATTGCAAAGTGTGTTGGCATTACTTATAGAAGTGTAATTATACTAGCTTAAACAAATGTATCCTTTGAAGACTGTAAGTCATTCCGTCCAATTCTAAACGTGCTTACATACTCTACTAACCCTTCAAAGCCTGGATATCACAAAAGGTAGATAATAAAATACGGCAGACCGCGGCCGCAGAACGCTGCGCCGAGCCAGTGTCACCAAACCTCACACTAACTAAAGTTCTTAATTAATTATCGGTCTCGTACAAACTTGGGTAATTAATAGGAACGTGGTCCCCTAAGCTTAGATAACCCTTTGGGAAGTTCACGTATTAATCCGGCCAGGACACAATGAAAACTTTCTCTCGAACAAAAGTTGGATACTTGTCTATTGAGCGGCGACACCTCCTGAAAACTTTCTTAAGACCAGAATCTAGTATTATGCTCGTTCTCGGTAGTATAATTTCGAGGCACAAAAGAAAATAATAATAATAATAATAATAATATCAGGGGACAATTTCACACAAATTTACCTAGTCCCAAACTAAGCTCTAGGCTTGTACTATGGGTACTAGACAACGATAAACATACTAAAATAAAGAAATACATACTTAAATACATATCTAGAAAACATCCAAGACTCAGGAACAAATACTCGTGCTGAACACACAAATATCTGCCCTTACCGGGATTTGAACCCAGGGCCCCTAGCTTCGAAGGCAGGGTCACTACCAACTAGGCTAGCGTGTCGTCAAAAGAATGTACACATGTATATTAGAAATATTTTAAGTTCTGTTTTGCTCGTCGTTACTCTTTGAGATTCTATTTATCGCGCTTTTCGTGCATGTGACTTTTCACCAAGCGGCCAATTTGAATTGAACGAATTGAGTTGGTGACTTGTGATACACACGGTTGCTTTGATCTTCCAAACATTTCAGAAGCATAATAAAGTTTGAGTTATATCTTAAGAAGTTCATATATTTTTAATTAAAATGGTCATTTGCATCGTTTTATCATGATCTAATTAATTTTATCGTTTCCGAACACAGGGTTCAATGTATTCAATCATTATAAGCGGCCAAATTGAGTTATACATTATTTTAATGATAGATTCACATAATAACTAAACGATAATTGGTGTGGTCAAACTTTCCTAAGTTGAGATTTATTTTATGAAGGTAATTTATTTGACAAACGGCGTAAAATAATAGACGAAATATAAAACAATAACTAAAAAGTTAAACAAAAAATGTATCTATACTAATATTATAAAGAGGAAAGATTGGTTTGTTTGTTTGTTTCGAATATAAGTAATATTTCTTATTATATCATTTCACCGTAATATAAATTAAATAAAGCGTAAACCATATAACGCTTAGATAAGCTGCATTCTACGACAGCTGGCGACTTTTGAAAACTTACGTTAATCCATTTTCGAGAACTATAACGTTTTCAGAATGCATCTCGACTTACCCATTTGATTATTTACCAGGCCCGGCACACTCCGCATTTTAGGCGCAAACACATCAGCGAGCATCTCTGGGTGTGACTTTTGTATGGGCTGAATATAAACGTTCGAACGTTAATGCGATAGAAAGGAAAGCACGGAATAGGTACGTTTGACCTACCTAAACGCTGTTTTGTTAGAAAGAGCGCCATCTGTCCTTGTAAAGTCACATGGGGCCCTGGCCAAGATGCAAACGCTCCTAACGTTTTTCTTTTCTATCGCTCAAAATGTATGGGATAACAGTTGACCACGTGGTTTATCGAAACGCACGAGAATGTCATCCCATATATTTTGAGCGATAGAAAAGAAAAACGTTAGGAGTGTATGCATCTTGGCTAGGGCCCCTGGGCGTCTATTCTACTGCGTCATGACAATATCACGTTTGAAGTGTTTTAGAATCATTTATGTCACCGTTGCCATCATTATAAATGACATAAGAGTTATTAAAACGTTGACATTACGGAAAAATGTCAAAGACGATATCATAATTACCGCGTAAAATCCCAGCCCAGCAATAATACGCTTTTTTGCCGCTAGTTAGAGACATGTCACAAAATTTTGAGCCCAATGTTGGTGATTATAATGTATTATTATATACTCTATGGTTCTACCAAGTGCTATGCCAAGCAGCATATAAAATTGTTCGTACCGAAAGCGTAAAATTATTTGTGTATTACCTGTAGTAATAACACCTGTTTATCAAAAGCCACGGAGCTCAGCCGCGCACTGTGTCTCCGATATTATCCCGTCCATCTAGTTTAACGAACCGTTCTGCGACTTTTTTGACTTTGTACACGTAAACAACGGTGTTTTAGTAAATTCACCAATCTGCACCTTACGCACTAGTGTTACGTTCGACTTTCAGGAAACGATTTAAAATACTCGCCTAGATTTATATGAACTTTTTGGGCGCCCTCGTTAGTTGCAGTACGTCTTCGGCAATAAAATTATTCTAGGTTTCATTCTTGATTCCGGAAAATATGGTGTAGCTTAAAGTGGTCGTTTCTCATTTTTATGGCAACCACAGCTTGCGAGTAATACTGTTCTGAAGCGGTAAGATTTTCACGATCATCCCTGTTAAAAAAAAATCTTCACGTTTTCTCAATATGATTTAGACGTAGTTATTGTAAGCAATGACTACTTTTTGGTGTTAGTACAAAAGTAAAAAAAAATAGGTATGTCTTTACGATTTTATATATAGGATGTTTGTATTTGTAGTTCAATTTTAACGATGACTTTGTTACAAACCTAAAGTTACCTAATATTCAAAATCAAAAATTTAATAAATATGAAAAAAATGAATATTTTAACAAATAAAAAAGTAATCACAATATTACATGCAGTAAAATTAAATCAATTAATAAGAGTAAGTAGTTTAATAGGTATATATTTATAAGTAACTTGCAAAATGTGTAAATATTAAATTTTGATTTTATTTTACGAGTATTTTATTACTTTGTGGGGTAGGCAGAGCTACAGAAATACGAAAACTCTAAAAAGACTTGTTTATAATTCTGTAGCCACATTTTACATAATCAGGCCAAGAAGTTTACTACAATACTACTAATAGAACTACAAGCCCTTATTCCCTTTGTCGCCTCTTACGACATCCGCGGGAAGACGCGGAGTGGCACTATTCTAACCCGGCAACAACACGGGGGAAAAATAATAAAATAAATTAATAATAAATCGTTATTCAAAAAATATCCCTTTCGCTGAAGATGAGGGACCCCTTCAGAGATGCCCAATAGCCTCAGTCTTTCGCTTTTCGGTCCTTGATTTCCCAGCGATATCTATTATGCAATCTGCCCATCTGGTTCTAGATCTTACTCTCTTCCTCGTCAGGCCGCGCAGGAAATGGAATACTAAAAATGTATTCCATCGTGATTGAAACATTTGATGGTTACGTATTATTATTACAACATGTGGAATACTTGCGTTTTATGTATTATTCAATTTCTTTCAAAGAAAAACAATTTAATGAGAGGCGTCCCACTTTTATATTTAATCTTGTGTACTTAAAAACTAACATTACAATTTGAACGTATTTAATTAGACGTAATGTAACGTAAATAGAGGGTTTTATTTTGTAAGTTAGTTTTCATTAAAATGTTATTGTATAATATTTTTTATATTTCTGTAATAATTTCTTTATAATAACGGAAGAGTTATAGAAAAAAATAGCAGGAAAATAAAGGCGAAACTTTGTAAAAATAATTCTAATAATATTCATTACACGTATAATTTTGATAAAGTTTTAGCTCCCATTTTGTGTTTTAGTTTAAAGTTAGTTTACAAAAACCTACCTATAGACTATAGAAAGTTTTAAACAGTTTTACACACTTTACAAAAGCATTTTGGAAGTTAATTAACTGGGAACGCTATGTAAATAGGCAAAATAAATACTCTTGTCACCGCTAGTCATCAGAAATTAAGCAAGAAAAACAAGTCGACGAAATTTCAGGCCAAACCTAATTAGACTTTCTTTATACTACTAACTGGTTCTCTCGATATTTTAGTTTTGTTAAGACGAGTCCAATTCGGACATGCGGCGTCTAAATTTAAATTTAAGTCTAAAATTTTAGAATTTTAAGTGTAATTTTAGAAAATCCATAGAGAATGTAAATTTAAATTAGGATTAGACGCCACTTGGTATTCGGATGCACATTACAAACGTCAAATTACAGATTTTAGCTAAATTTTCTGTTAATTTAGACGCCACCTAAACAGTGGCGCGGAAAATTGCTACACGAAACGTAAAAAAAAAAAACTGGGTCTAGTTGAATATAGGTAGGAAAGTTACTAATTTAATTCCAGTTTTACACAATTGCCGAAGTCCTAAAAAGGATTGTGTAAAGAGCCGTTAAAATAAACATTTGAACAAATGTGTCTGCTTGAAGTGTCCGCAAAAAAATGCAAAATAGTGCAGTGATGTATTAATTATTTGAAATGAAAAGTGAACTTAACAATGAACGTGAAAATGTTACAAAGAAAATATGAACAATCAAGGACTTATTTGCATATGTTTCGTTGTGAGAAATATCACGAGGGCTGCCTTCCGAGTCAGCCCATAAAAACGTTTGCTGATTACCTATATGGATATTAGGTATGATCCTCGACTATCAAAGGTAAATAAGTTTATATTTATGGAAATACTACTGAGCTTTATTTAATATTTTGTTAAATGTTTTACACCTCTACCTGCTAAGTACAATACAATACAATACAATACAAAACACTTTATTGTCCACCAAACAAAAACATTACACAGAATTTTCACAATTTAGAAGACCCAGGTAAACAACAGGCGGTCTTATCGCTGATTAGCGATCTCTTCCAGACAACCTTAGAAGGGATAAGTAAGTATTTATTTATTTCATGATAACTTATGATGTAGGTAGGTATTTACTAATAAACAGCTAACCACCAATTTCTGTCTTTCTAGTGTTCAACAATGTACTAAAGTCAACGATGCAGTGATATATTTCACCCATCTTATAAGATAAACACCAGACAAACACAGGGAAAACTTTACCAGTACCCGTGACCAGTACACAGGAAACTTGATGTGATGTTATGAACTACCCATATAGAAATGGTTAGTACTTGCTTAAGTATTTAATTGAAATTATTTTATTCTCTAAGCTATATTGGCACTTTTCAAGTTGTGTCACCTACCTAACACCTATTAGTGCTTTCTAAAAGATAACTACTGTTGAGACAAAGCGCTGAATGTAAATTACCACTAAATTGTTTTTTTATTATCTTCTTACTAATTTCTCCATACAAAATTGTTGCGAGTTGGTAATAATAATAAACATAGTATTAGTTAACTTGAAAATAAATGATGAACTCTTTAAATAGGTATGTACGGTGCACAGTTATAAACCTTTCAACACTTTTTATATTGTAGGTCAGTTCATAGTTGTTCATAGTTCATAGTTGTTCATTTCAATTTAATAATAAATACATTGTGTTTGAAATATAGCCATATATATGACTAGTTTAGTTTAAAAATTTCTGCCAATTATTTATACTTATATCATACATTAATATTTCAGCCAAGTTAAATTTTGTTGCTTACATAAAGTCAACTACATTCTGGGTCAGTTTAGGTATGATGCTGATACTGAATTCTTATGTGAATTAAAAAAATAACCATTTAATATTATGAAATGTAAAGAACATTCAAACATTTATATTAGGTTTACATACCTACCTACTTAGTATAAATACAAGCAATAGATCATTTACATTGCTATGTAACTACATAGGTACCTACCTAGTGGTTTGTTTCTCACATGTTTTGTCATTTAATTTGTGAGCCAATCTGCTCACAAAATTTGGATATCTTTTTTTACCACCCGAATATGAGGGGTATACTTAGTTGTATTTGTTGATCATGGTCAGACTAATATAGTTTAATGATTTAACTAAACACATAATTCACTTAAACCTATTATTTTCTTTTAATGTGTTAAACTTGTATGACATTGAGAACCAGCAACTTTATAATATAATTATTTTTTCAGATTATGGTGGTGATATCCTTGATAGAATGCTGGTGAAATAATGGATGATGCGGAAAAACTTATAATTAATAATGCAGTTATAGAAGAGGAGTAAACAATGCACTGTGTGCAGATAGTGTAAAGTGTATTTCCAAATTAAATGTTATTGTTTATTAATAATTACATGACATGTTTTACTTATATTTTTTGAAAAATAAAATAAATAAATATACTAATAGGTTATGACTGAGTTTACTGTTTTAGATCTCCCACACTTACATTCTTAGAGTACAGGTATAATCTCAGCAGTAGAATGAGGAATGCTATTCTATTCTGGGCCTCTATGTATCAATTGAAAGATATGGCCTGTGAAGCTGCTTCAGCGACTGCCCTTGACAATTTGTTGTTAGTGGTCACATTTGTTGCCCGTGTGGTTGCCGGGTTAGAATAGTGCCACTCCATGTCTTCCCGTGGATGTCGTAAGAGGCGACTCAGGGAATAAGGGCTTGTAGTATTGTTAGGCGATGGGCTTGCAACCTGTCACTAATACACTAGTAAACTTCTCGGCCTGATTTTGCAAAATGTGGTTATAGAATTATCAACAAGTCTTTTTAGAGTTGTTGGTATTTCTGTAGCTCTGCCTACCCCACTCTGGGAATGAAGGCGTGATGATATGTATGTATGATGTAACTGTTCAATGTCACTTAAAATTATGTGTAAGTAGGTGATATGTTTGTAATGGTTGGCTGAGCTTGAGGTACCTACTTATCTGAACCCATACGGTACAGTCCAGATCTAGATACATACAAAGCCTCATTCAAGTGTGTCAAGTGCGTTTCCACTGGCGAGGTGAACCGAGACGGGAATTCAGATTTGTATAAGCAAATCCTCGGACATCCTTGGCGAAAATGGTCTTTGAATTAAGTACCTATTTCAATGACGCACTGCCCGTCTCGCCTCTTCTCAGCGGTGGAAATGCAACTTTTAAATATTCTAATTTTCAGCTAAGATGCCAATAACACTACTATTCGTAAGTAGGTTTGTTTCTCGTACGTGATATTACTCATAGGTACAGTTATTTTATAACACGAAAGTGGTCACTAAATTCAACCTTGACGCTCAAAAGATAAACTTTTATCAACCGCATTCGCGAGGAGAACAACTATAACACAAAAACAAAGTTTCATAGTTTTTTTTTTGCAAAAAAATGGTACATAAAATACAAGTTCTGATTTTTCAGTTTCTAACTTTTTACTTGAATTTAGATATTAAGTAAAGATATTATTCAAAATGCTTTCATAAAAACAAAATTTAAAAGTAATTATAATCACTTTTGTTTTAAATTATAAAAAGTCTTAAATTTCGCCGATAATTATTTTTTGAGGTGGCAATGCATAGATCGCTGTTTAATTTAAAAGCCTCTGTCAGATTAGTTTAAATTTAGGAAGTGCATTTCCGAATACCGATTGCGTTTAAAATTGTTTAAATCGAGTTTGACAGTTGTGTATGCGTTTGACGTTTATAAATTTAAATTTACAGACGTTTAAAATTAGACAACGGTAATCCGAATTGGACCCTTAATTAATTATTAATTAATAAATTATTAATTAATAAATTATTAATAAATTAATTATTAATTAATTAATTATTAATTAATTAATTATTAATTAATTAATTATGAATTAATTAATTACATGGAATATTATGTTATATACTTTGTAGTCGTATTTAGGCAGATTTCGTTACGAAGTGGAAAAAATCTGGAATCGGTTACGTGCGTTATTGAATCATCTGGGGTTTTTTAAAAAAATCATCGGGCTATAACTGCTCTGTAGTTGGTCAAAGACTCTCACCTCCTATAACAAGAGACCTCTTGTAAAGTTATAATTTTATTTGTTTTAAACAAGTTTAAATTAATTCCTACGGTCACACTCAAAGTGATGCCTAGGGAATGTATCATTATGTTTATCATTTGCATCTGGGTAAAGAGAGCACAATCACGGTTATTAACATAGACAACAGACCTTGGCGTAATTTCAAGTGCGGTTGTTGTGTGCGGAACTGCAGTTTAATTGCGTCACATAATTGCTACTTGGTGATGCAAAAGAGTGACCCTTATCGTGAATGAATATTGTTATGCTGAAATTATTTTGCACTCATTTTCCCGCGAGTCTTGTCGCGTAGAACTTGTTTTTAGATATTTCCATGAAACTACCAAGTTTTATTTTAGAACCACTTGCAGAAAAAAGATTAATCTACTTTTCAGTGTCAATTCCATACATTTTGTCAATACTTAACTTTACAAAATACTAAATGTACACAAATAAAAACTATACTTATTTATTTACTTATTTAAACTTATTTGCACAAAACAATATATTACAAATGGCGGACTTAATGCCCAATAGCATTCTCTACCAGTCAACCAGTAGGCGAAACAGAAAAAACTTAAGGACCAGGGTCTCTATTTTACTGGGTAAAACCATACTGTTTTTGACATGTTATCACATTGTCAACATTACGATAGCTCTTATATACTTGACAGTAATGGTGACCGAGTTAAAAACAATATTATACGACTACATGTCAAAAGCAATATTGTTTGCCGCGTAAAGTACGGGTGGTAAATCTACATACAGTAATACCAGAGTATTTAAAGCACTCGGCAGTCTTATTATTTTTTAATACAGTTGCTCAAAAAATTGTACTTCTCGTAGCTGTATATCGTGCGGAAAGTTGGATATTTCGCACCAGTAGTGTGTTTTACTTTTCCAATTTTTTTTAAATATAATTTTGTCTCAACTTCCAAGCCGTGCATCCAACCAAAGAGTTTGCATGTTCAACCACTCTTTGATTACGTCATTTAGTATTGAAACTAAGCATACAGGTAAAATAATTTTAAATTTTAAAATTACATATACATACATACGTAATCCACCTTTTTGCGCTTCTGCTGATTAATAGAGTATTAATGCTTTTAGATTTTTAAATATAGGTAGTTAAATTACTATGTGATATTTTTTTTCTTTCATTTGGCTGAATATGGTTGCAACCGTTGCCATGTCATAAAGTCTGTGTTAATCAAAAGTTAAATTGTCTCTTGTAATAGTTTTATTTACTATTTTATTTTGTTTTATTGATATTTTTTCGCAAACGTATTAAAAGTCGTCGATTGATACACCTGCGGAACTGTCATTTTAACTCGTCCCGAGGCTTGTCCCTCGCTTGCAACTCGGGCCAAGACACCTTGGGACTCCTGTAAAATAACGAACTTTCCGCACTTGCATCAAAATGTACTATTTATTACATTCTCTTTGGCAAATCAAATATCATACTGATAAATGCCAGAGAGTGTAGAAGCAATAGACAGCCGAGTATTGTTAATACACGTGGATCACAAAGAGGAAATTAATAGTTGAGTGACTTGACAATTCCTTTTTTAATTTTCAATTTTCCCTAAAGATGGAAATGCTAAATTCATCTATATATATAAAACGCAAAGGTGACTGACTGATTGACTGACTGATCTATCAACGCACAGCCCAAACTACTGGACCGATCGGGCTGGAATTTGGCATGCTGATAGCCACTATGATGTAGGCATCCGCTAAGAAAGGATTTTGATAAATTCCACTCCTAAGGGGATAAAATAGGGGATGAAAGTTTGTATGAAACTTACGTAAATTCATTTGATCATAGTAGCTCCAATCTTCAATTTCAGTTCAATCAATCGAGAATTTTCGTAAGTTTCATACAAACTTTCATCCCCTATTTTATCCCCTTAGGGGTGGAATTTATCAAAATCCTTTCTTAGCGGATCTCTGTCAATTCTCGATTGATCGAACTGAAATTGAAGATTGGAGCTACTATGATCAAATGAATTTACGTGAACCGATTTAGATAAAATTTGATATACAGATAGTTTGAGTCCCGGAAAAGAACATAGGATAGTTTGTATCCTGGAAAGTTGTACAGTTCCCGATGGAGTAGCGATAAACGACTTCTACGCGGACGGAGTCGCGGGCAAAAGCTAGTCTTGCTATATAAATCGTAACTTGCCGAAAATTAAATATGAAAATGATGATATAAACTTTCCTTATACGAATTCATCCTATCTCCTAGAAGTGGCTATGAATATAATTTTTCATGTACATTTAATTAGAGAAGAATGTGTTGTCTTGCATTACTACCCAGTAAAAGTGTGTGTAATATTTTTGGCTTCTGAAATTAAGCGGCACAGCACTAATTATTCACGAAAAGTAAATTTAATCGCGGCATCGAGGCCGCGGTTTGAAATTAATTAAAACCTTTTCTAATTAATGACTCCCGTCGGTTCCCAAATATTGCCAGCGCCGTGATGAATCTTTAATAAAGCCTGCACTAGAAACAATGCATAACCCTACAAGCAGAGCACGTATTGTTGTTCCATTTGAACCACCATCCAATTTAAATCTTGGCTGTAAAACTGATATCCCATTCATATAAACTTTTGGCAAGGGATTATTTTACGAACCGATGCGTACTAAAATTCTTGGAATATATTTCAGTTCGACAATTCATTTATAATGAAACCGCTTTTGACGTATATCAAAAACGCATTAAATGATTTGTGGTATTTAAACCGAAAGCAATGACCGATTTGCCCCGAAGGCTTGTAAATAGCAATGACGGGACGTAAATTTAACGTCCCCATTTTGCAAGCGTTTAAATTTAAGCTTAGTCATAACGTTGGCTTAAACAGTTTTACAAATAAATGAAAACTGGATATAAAATATTCGTAGGTGCCGTTTCTATTTATGTAATCAATTTATTTGACAAACAACATAACAATAATACACGGAAATTAAAACTAAAACTAAGCTCAATTAAATTAACTCTAAAATATAAAAATTAACTTGAAAAAAATGTCTAACAATGGCCGCAAAAGCTTAGAGCATCCACCCACCAAGGGTCTCGACGCCGAATGGAATAATGTTATATTCTAGACTGAATCAGAATCAGAATCAGAATAATCTTTATTCAAGTAGGTTTACAAATAATAAACTCTTTTGAAACGTCATAGTAGCGACTTAGCCTAAATTGACTGAGACTACTATATTTGTCTACTTCCTTAGTTTCAGCAGCTTTGACCGCCGCACCAAATCTATTGGAGGTTCGGTAGAGATGTGACGAGGCTAGCGTGTCTAATCAAGTTGCATCCCACATTAGCACCTGCCCCTTAATTTACGGAACCAAAGACATCCCGTTAGGTCTCTCCCTTACCATTATTTCTGGAGATGCTGGTCAGCTCTAATAGGACCAGTACATTAGTTGAGGTAAAATAGCGACGGATGTGTCATTAAGAGCCGTATTAATAAATTCATTTTGGCCGAGATGCCCGTCACAAGATACGCCAAAGAAAATTTCAAACCATTGCATTGCAATTGAGATCAGTTTATTAATACGGCCCTTAGTGCGGCGGGTCTTGAGAAGCGGCCAGCACTTCTCTGGCAAGAAAGTCCGTTCAGTCGTTCGTCAGTTCTTCTTCTTAAGCAGGGAATCGACAGTGAATTTACATGTACAAATATTAAATTTTGAAGCCAAATTTTGAGTTATACGATTAAAAGTCAAACTAAAAATTGCTCGCCCCAATTGATACTCCTGCTGAAAACCAACATTAGATGACAACCTCATTTGATCGGTACATGAACTTCGTTCGATCAACTGGAGAGGATAATTTAAAATTACAGAAATGTTGTTTTTTTTAATTCAGACAGGGGGTATCCTTAATTTACAGAATTAAAGGCGTTTTTAACGTCAATTATGAGTAACATGCTCAGGTAAAAACAGCGTCGCAACCTCCTTTAACGCAAAGCCTAACTGAACAGATTCAAAAAAAGATTGTAATTTTAGTAAAATATGTCTAACTGCTATTTCTATTCATTATTATATTTACCTTCAAACTGTGTCTTATTGTTAAAAACCTTTAAAGCGTAATTATAATAGTGCAGCATTCGATGGCTCCCATTCCATGCCTGCTTATGCATGGAATGAGGGCCATTTAATGCAGGAGTGACTAGTCGATATTGTCCTGGGAACGACGTGGTATTGAGGCGGCTATGACTAACTACATATTGTCCGTTTATGCTTATTACCGACAGACGCCAACCATTATGCAAACAGACAGCGTAATTGTTGCATACTGACGACAGCTTATTCGATGCTATCAAGACAGGCAAATAGATGAGAATTTACTGTCGTTAAATTTCACATATCAAACATAAACGTCTGAAAATTTACAATAATTTGTGGCTTTCCTACCGGTTTCAAAATAAAGAATTTTAGTTTACTTTCTTTATGGTGGTAATAAAATGTCAAAATAAAAGTCGGCATTTTCCCTATAGCATGTTATTTTTACAATATTAAACAGTCGAGGCTATCCTGATTGCAATTGAAAAACCGACATTGAATACATGTACTTGGATTATAATTATGTTAAGAGTATCTGGTGTACCAACGGATGACTTATAGTCTAAAAAGTTCGTAATAGTGCAGTTTTATCAAAACTGACGTGAAATATCTAAAGGCAGCTCAGCGTAAATATCACGATTTAAAATTTGAAAAATACACACTGATCAAATGTTATAAATTAAAACCACAGCGAAGTGTAAACTATGTTTTTTATGGTACGGAGAAGGCAAACGAGCGCTTGACAGATTATAATCTAAACCCTATAATTTTAAAAGCATCATCATGAAGAGAAAATGCTTTTTGTATCACCAGAATAATTCTTTATTGCAAACGCGATGTTTTTAAGAATCTCAAAAAAGTTAAAACCTAATCTAAGTTTGTTGCGAGTTTCTCCTCTAGATTAATTATTATTTGACCAAGACTGGATGCGGAGGTATCAGCACTTGTCAAAGCAATACATTATCAAACAAAACTTACATGTGTTTTTTCTTTTTTTTATTCCTATTGGAATAGCAACTAATTATATAATTTGCACTGAAGAACATAATAATATTATTATACGTACTATAAACTAAAGAGATGACAAAATGCCAGTGTAATTAATTAATATAATGACTATCATATGTGTGATGTGTTTGATTAACACTATGATGTTACGAGCCAATATTGGAACTACTTGATACGCGCAGTTCAAGTTCTGAGCATGTTTGTTCAATATTTTCATTAAGTTATATTAATTGTTGGCTGTTATACTTTCACTGCTTGTTGCTGTTGAAAGCAGTCAAAACTTGTGCATTACAAAAAGTACAAAGGTAAAGAAATTAGGTATGTTCAATTAAAACATGTTTTTAGTACGTTTTAATATTATTATTTAATTTAAAGCAAACTTAGTTTCTGATTTAACTTTTGAATTTTAATGTCGTCCTTTGCAAAGTTTTCTTCAAGTTGCGGGCTCGTTTTTACTAACTTGTAAAACTTGAAACATATTTATTATTACTTAAACTCTTGGCTTTGTCTGCGAAGCATGTTGAGGAAACTCGACAGTTCATAATTGTTATTACCGCAGACTTTGCAATCCATTAGCTTTTTCACCTAGCGAGATGAGAATCGGGGAGGAGAAGGTTTACGCGCGGCCCTACAATAAAATGGACCGTAAACCACGTTAACACGTTCATAAAAAGTGAACGAATCCGTTTAAAATAATGAAAAGTAACGGTGATGGCGCCTCGTTGTTTATAATAATGTTTGTTCCAAATAAATCTCCTTCACCCCCTGTTCTCGAACTTGCGCCACGGAAGTTTTGAGTGAAAAATTACAGTAATAATTTTCGTAGAACTGAGACCGTCTTGGCGAGCGTCCCTGTAATTAGATCCTCGGCTGAACCCGAGTTTCTATGGTCGTTTTTACAGCGCTTTTGTACGCTGGTTAAATGTTTAAAGTGCCGTAAATGCGTTATGGCAGTTTTGGCAATAAAAGAGTTTACCACACACGTTAGTTATTTGTCGACTTTGAGAAGTAGTTGGTTCTCGTTAGGCCAAAATGGGACATTATTGAATGAATATTTGAATTGAATTTGGGACTATAATGTGTAAAACTTAATACGTTATAAATATGCTAGGATTATTTCTTGTTATTATAACGCCGATTGTAAAAAGGCTGTCAAGACAGTATCGGTATAAATTTCCTTGCATCGTTGTTAAGTATGATCGTTACACAGCAATACAACGTAAGCGAAACGATACTTTTTATAAAACTCGATCTGATTTACAAAAGTTGTGTTATCTATGCAATCGAGGGACACGACGGTCGATTAATGAGCATAAATTAACCAGCTTGAGCAGGAAATGTACTCTCTTATCTGTGTACAGATAATAACGAAGTTTAATTAAAACTCGGGCGTAGCAAGTCCACTAGCCATTAAGAGCGACTAGCGAAAGATTAACCCTTTTATCTTAGCCCGCTCAAAGGTTACAAGTAGACGCTTGGTTTTTAAATGCGTGGTAGTTTCTTTAAAGTTTTTCTCTATTTAATATTACTCGGAAATAAAAATAATGATGCAATTGAACATTTTTGGTAAAAAATGTCTGTAAAATTTATCAGTGTGCAATTCCACACAAATATTCACATTTGTTTTCTATTAGTTGCGTTAATATAATGGTAACCCGTTTTTATGGAGTTTCATTTCATCGATGGCTATTTTTTGCTGACATCATAATGTTTTGAGGATATATTAAACATTAATTACGTAGGTATGTTAGGATAGACTTGAGACTAGCAAAAAAATAAATATCATGCGGCGAGAAATGTCTTTCGATGAAATGAAAACTCTGCGTAATTATATAATACATTATTTTATAGGTGTATGAAATAATAGTTAAGTACCCGTTAATAACAGCAATGTTGAATATAAGTAGGACGACACGTTGGCCTAGTTGGGAGTGACCCTGCCTTCGAAGCCGGCGGTCCCGGGTTCAAATCCCAGAAAGCAAATATTTGTGAGATGAGCACGAATATTTGTTTCTGAGTCTTGGATGTTTTCAATGTATTAAAGTATTTATTTCTCTATTTAAGTATGTTTATCGTTGTCTAGTACCCATAGTACAAGCCTAGATCTAGACTAGGTCAATTTGTGTGGCATTGTCCTGTATAATAATAATAATAAATAATAAAGTAGGGCATCGGCCCGATCGCGTCGGTAAAGTGGTTTCCCTAGAATTTTTCATGTTAAAATTAAATACCGTTTCTATAACTTTTCAGACTTTTGACCGTGCCGATTTTTCCAAGAACTGAATATCGATATCATCAGGCCCTATAGCCGTTTCTCTGAATAATAAATAGTAGCCAGTGCAAAAACACAAACGTGTCGCGTATTTCGATCACGTTCCGCCGAACGCAGAATTCGATTTGCAGCGCAAAATAATACAATTTTGCGTCGTCGAGCTGGGTATCGGTTTAAGCAGAAAATTAGGTTGTAACCTGCTTTAAGTCAATTACATTGACATATCCTCGTTATAAAGGTATACTTTTGTGATTTCAACAGAATCTTTTCGAATCACTCCCCAACTGGGTCACATTGAACTCGTAATGAGAGTGGAGTCCTTTGTATTTTTTTCGAAAAGGTAAAATTGTCGTTTACCCTGAAGTTCGTCCGCGTTTATAATATCTCTGGAGACAAGAAAGTCTTCAAATTCGAGAAACAAGCGCTCGTGAATAAACAGAGTTTTTGACAGCCGCACAACAAGAGTCGTTTAACTTTTCATATCAACTTGAGATTCGCTTGGAGGATACTTTCTGCAATATCATATTATAATTTGTGTTTTTTTTTGGAATTTGCTCATGTATCTATTTTATATCTTCCTTGGCCAATTTTAAATGAAATTTTAGGTTTAGAACTTCTTTTTTATTAGTTATTTTTCAAAAAAGGTACATGCGTTATTTAATAATTACAAGCTCGCCAAACAGTCACCCAGTTTGTAGGCGAGCACTTTTCGGAAAACGGGATGAATAAGGTCGTTTTTATGGCATTCAAATGAGATGTAACCCAACGAGAATGATTGTTCTCATATTTACAAAACTTCTTAAGCTAAAAAGTGATTGTAATTAGGCAGGAGTGGTTAACGTTTTCTATTCTCATAAAGGTCATTTTTTAAGTTAATACCAGTGACCTGCCCGCTATAGCGAAACCCATTCCCAACCCAATGTTTATAAGATTCAAGGGGTTTCGAATGGGTTTTATAAGGGTTTTACTTAGAAAAGCCATATCGCTCAAAAGCCGTTCGATTTGCTTTTAAATCCCGCTATCCCGTTCAAGGGGTTTCGAATGGGTTTTATGTTTTTTACTTAGAAAAGCCGTTTGATATGCTTTTTAAAGCGCTATTTATAAGGGTTATTTGTGCTTTAGCTGTTAAGGTTTCCCTTATAGTGAATGGTTAGTTAAACAAATAACTAGTCATATATTTTGTTTCAAGAGGTTATTTTTTCAAAGGCTTTTATCGGCGAATGGGTGGGCGGGTCCCTGGTTAATACAACGCACATACTGAATATAGAAAAAAACAGAAAAATAATATTTATTCACTGAACACAACAAGACACATAAAAAGTAAAAACAGTAAGTAAACAAAACAAAAAAAAACATAGTGGTATCTCAGAACATTATTTAATGCTTTAAAATCTAAAAAAAATCTTTTAGTATGGTGGTAATCTTGAAATATAAGTGCTCTTATTTTCATCCGCAACATTGCTAGAGTTTCCACGCAGAGCGACTCGAATAATCCGACTTCGAGAACTTTCTAATAACGCCCTCTTCTTAGATTCATTGCACCTTGCAGAATTTTTTAAAACTTCAGCGAAGCTCTTAAGATGTTTGTGGAACTTTTCGAATGACATTAATCTCAGTAATTTCTCGTCGCATTTAGAAAATGAAACTTTCTTATTTTATAGTCTGTTGAATTATTTTTGAATCTTCATTACTACTACCTATATATTAAACACAAATGTATAAATATCGTTACGTTGTCACAAATGGGTAGTTTTTTACATATAAAAAAAAAGATTGTTACACAAGGATCAATAATTAATAATTCTTAACAAGCGCGTTTTCAAAAATTAAAACGACACATTTTTTTTACAACAATCAGCAATATTACATACATACATAAACTCACGCCTTTATTCCCAGAGTGGGGTAGGCAGAGCTACAGAATTGCCAACAACTCTAAAGACCTTGTTGATAATTCTGTAACCACATTTTGCACAATCAGGCTAAGATGTTTACCAGTGTATATTAGTGACAGGTTGCAAGCCCATCGCCTAACAGTATCTACTACAAGCCTTTATTCCCTTTGTCGCCTCTCACGACATCCACGGGAAGACATGGAGTGGCACTATTCTAACCCGGCAACCACACGGGCAATCAGCAATATTGTATCACATTATATTTATTTTCATATCATTAGTGTTTCACATAAGTAGACGTTAGTAACTAGTAGCAATTCAACAGAGAACTTATATTTAAATTCACAGTGACAGCCGACTAAAAATATGAGAACACTTAGTTGAAGCACTATCTAAGTATTTAAGTATTCCATTTTCGTTTCGTCAAGAGATGCTTTTCTCACAAAAAGTAAAAACAGGTTGCTACGTTGCACGTTGTTAAGTTGAAAAGTTCAGTATTTCGCGAAAGCGGGACGTCGCCGGGACACCGTCTTAATGAACTTATGATAAAGAACTTCATTTTCATGAATTTTACTTCAAATAAAGCAGAATATTCAAGCAAAGTGACGCAAATGTTTTTATTTAATAACGAGCTGGAGCCGAAGAACACGGTCTTCTAAATGTCGGCACTTCATTTAAGATGTTATGCTCCTACAAAATTTTATTCGTCATCGAATTACTCAACACAGTTGACACAGTCGTCAAGTTGTTTTTTCCTTGTGATCTCGCTTATATTTTGAAGAGATTTTCAGACGAAGCACTCGCACGTTTCTGGCAAACTTACAAAGCGACCAATCCGCATTACACACAAACAAATTCAGTGCAAAGCGGTCATCTATAAATTCTACTTAGGTACTTAGCCGCCATCCAACGATTTAGAACTAACTCGTAGTTATAAATTTATGGATACGCTACCGAAAATAGCTCTGCGGCGAAGGCCTGGTGTTCAGCCAAACAGATGAAATGTTGCCCTGCCGCTCCATTAGGAATTAATGGGCCGATTCGAGAAATGTCATCTTCCGGTAAATATCCAACGATAATTCATTTCCTGCTCGACAGCCGTTCAGCCCTGGGATTCGGTTTGTACAAAAACAATGACGTGAACGAGCTCGCCTGCAAATGAAAGTGATTCATTTCGCTAATTACAAGCTGAAAATATGGCTTCATTGTGTAGATAGGTCTCTCCAATTAAGAGATCGTCGCGTGCCGCGCGTCCCAGCGGGATGTTTTCTTAATGAAGTATGAATGCGGTTACATCTTGCGGTAAGTACAATTGAATGAATAGTATAAGAAAATAGGGTATATTTTATATTTATGTGTAAAGCCTAATATAAAATGTAGTTATACGAAGGTTTGATCCTGGGAACTATGTGATCACGTCAGCAACCCGCCATGTTATGGTCAATTATTTTATCGTCAAACAATCGCAAATAATTATTGATTGACTGATTGTGTCAAGATTGATTTTGCGATATTCACACAAGTTTGTAGTTAAAAGGGACATAATCGCTTAAAATTATTATTGGTTATTACGATTGTATTGCAACGGGAGTGGTGCCGAGAATTTAAGTCAATGATAATTCATTGACATTAATTGCTCTAATGAAAATATATATATATGTTTTATCTTTCTACCCTCAATAGTCCACTGATATTGATTTAGTTGGTTTATAACCCGCGGTATGCCGACTTTTGACCAAATCATCATTTGACAAACTATATCATTTTACAAACGTGTTCGTGCTTAAGCCGTTACTTGTTAAAAAGGTTACTTACATAGGCTTATCAAATAAGTAAGGTAATGTTAGACTTTTGACCACAAAAAATTATGAACCAATGCGAATTATTGAGGAATGAGGGATCCCAAAGGCCACCTACTTAGCGCCACAACAGAGACATTTGGGCAAAAAGGGCGTATCTACGTTAATAGCGGGGCTAAATTGCGGCGGGAAGTATCTCTTTGCAAAATAAAAGTTTGTAAAATGATATGCTTTGTCAAATGATGATTTGGTAAAACATTAGTGAACCATAACTCTCAATATCTCTAATGCCTCAGTTTCTTTGACAGTTTTGGTAATTCTGAGAGATTTACCGTGTAATATTGATCTTTCTGTCATTCCTTAGACGCAGCGAGCTTTTACGGTACACTCTCTGCTTTCCAGGCTAGCGGTTTCGGATTCAATGCCCGCTAAGAGAAAATTCAATTTATTAATGATTTTGGGTATTTAAGTATTTATTTCTCTATCCATACCGTAAACTTGTATGTATATAACGTTGTCAAGAACCAATAATAAGATTTTATTTTCGAATGGGTCCAACATTTGATAGATATAGCCAAACATTTATCATCAATTAAACAACATCTTAAATATAAACTTGACTATTTAAACGTGAATAGTGTGATCACCTGTCACTCTTAACTAGGTATCAAAAAAAGTCAATCTGCTATCAGACGTCATCAATAACTCAAGCGAATGGTAACACTAATCCGCAGCTGCCGTGGTACAATTACCACCCTATGTTTGATTAATAGCTACTTGATAATGCCGCGGACACGGGCTGTTGTGTAATAGACGAATGCGTTATACAGCATACATGTGTATAGGTTCTGCCCAATGGGACACACCCGATTTTTAAAACGTGGAAATTAAAAAAATATTTGGAGAAATAAGCTGCCTCAATATTATTATTTCTTGACGCGAAGCGACATCTCTTTACTTTTTTATTATTTTCATACAAATCTAAATAACGACATCATTTGAAGTAAATTTCATAGATACGTAGGTACCTAGAGTTAGCATAGATAACAAATTCGAAACCCATTCGAAGCAGTTAACCTGCCGTGTACGAGTATATAGGTACTATATTACCTATCAAACAATCAACTTTATTTAACTTTTTCCCGACAAACTGGACAGGTCGAGTTTTCGCCCCCTTATACCCCTAAATTTCAAATATTATTGAAATCGTTAGAGCCATTTTCGAGAACGTGATTACAAATAGGTTTATATATACTCGTATATACAAATATTGCTCGTTTTACAATATAAGACAAAGGATAGGATAGTGTTTGATCTCAACTATAAAGACTTACTAATAATCAACCCCTTACTAATAATCATTGAATAACGGTGGTATAGCTACACAATGTGTTGTCCTTATCTGTCAAATTCAAATGTCACAATGACAGATAAGGACAAAACATTGTATAGCTATACCACCGTTATTCGACGATTATTAGTAAGGGGGTTAGTGTTTCCATAGTATGATTAAAAAACCCCCGACACTAAAAAGTCACGCTTTTTAAACTTCTCCATCTGAGTGTCTGTTTGTGGCATCGTAGCTCCCAAACGAATGAACGGATTTGGACGCAAATTATTTTAAAATAAAGCTACATTCATCAGGATGGTTCGTTAAGGAGATATCAGCTCTGAAAGTAGGTGTCGCCGTTATTTTCTAAGCTTTTAACCCTCTAAAAGCTGCATATCTCAAAAACGACTGAACCGATTTTTATAAAACATATCTAAGAATCATCGCTAGAAAACTTGCTTTCATTTAAAAAAAAACCGCATTCATGGCGGTTCATCCATTTAAGAGCTACGGTGCCACAGACAGACACACACACACACACACACTTCGTCAAACTTATAACACTCCTCTTTTTGCATCTGGGGTTAAAAAGATCGCATCTGAACGCTAAATACTTAACATTTTATGCTAGAAAACGTTCACAAACGTTTCTTAACTTTCCCAGCTCGACAGCCGATCGTATCTAGTTTCTTTCTGTTCACAATACACACCGCCATGCTCTAACATAAATCGGATAAAACCTCAACGCAAGGAAATGTACAAATCCAATCTCAAGAGTAAAGGATTCTAGAACAAAAGGCTGATTTGAGAATGAAAGGAATGGGTGTAGTTGCGGTGAAACATTGGCGCGTCAAAATGCGTGACGGGGCGGCTTTTGCGCCGCGGTCCCGAGTCACTCCAATATCAATTTCGCAACCACGTTGCTCCCTTGTACAAAGGACCTCATATCCAAAGGTGCTGCGGCAAATCCCAGGAGTAGGAACGAATATTCAAGTCTTATCCTATCTTATCTACCAGGTGGGCCCTATCGGATACACTTAGGATATGTAGTATAATTACCCTCTTACACACTCAGCTGTTCAAATGTACAGGTTTCCTTAAGATGGTTTTCTTCACCGTAAGTCAAGAGCATCGAATAATGTAGTTTGAAAAGTAAATGGTGCGTGACAACCACGGGGGTTAGAACTCGATATCTTACGATCATAAGTCATCATCTTAAGCCACTAGGCCTTAGATCTTTAAGTTCTGTATAAATCTCAAATTACCTGAAGTTTAACAAAGAAAATAAAAAAGGCGAAACAAATAAACTAAAACCAAAACAATGTCTAAATTTGTTGTTATGTCAACAAAGGCCTCTTCACAAATACATTTTCGTTAAACAATATTCAATTTCATATTTTAATCGTGAAGACAAGGCTATAAAATCTGGCAAACCTTTCAAACAAACTTCTGTGGGGGTTTAAATTAATCAGGAGATTGAGTTTAAGTTGAGACATCAGACCTCAGTAACAAGTTTTGTTGCTTGGAATCGTGGATCCGCAATATGGATTAGGTCAATTTAAAATGATTACCATAATTTCTTATCAAGAAGTTCCAAGTGGATTTCGTCCATGAATATTCAGGGGATTGATTACACGCCGTGTTTCCGGTGCGTGACGATGACGGAATATGTTGGACTCCGCCGCCGGAAGGCACTGTGAACAAAATGACTTCAAACTTTCTTCCGCTTATTCATAATTACCTAACTAATTTTAACTCGCCGTACAAGACACCAATTATGCATTTAAACCCTTATTAAACGTTTGTACCATTATCATCGTTCTAAGCAATTATCAATACCATTACTAGACTATCAAATCGAAGTAGATAATCGTTCCTACACCCATTAAAAAGTTTCTGTAGGACAAAAGCTGAACGGAAACTGGTTCAAATTTGATTTATAAACTTTGAAGGGGGCTACTTAAATACATACATACGAACAGTGCAAGTTAAATAAAAGCTTTAAAAATAAGTCCATAAGCTTAATGATATATTGAATAACCAAGAAAAGCAGTTCCAAACCAACTTTTAACATTGCATTTCAAGAGAAAACTTTAGAAATATTCGTCGATCGATCTCGAATATTATTATTTATTGGGCAACAGCACGCGAAAAGTTTTCCAACGCTGCCAGCACTAAATTTGTAGTAACAAAGTGGGTTCTCAGTTGGCCCCGGGTTACTCCGAGACAACTTTTCCATTTCCCAGTTATGTCGGACGCGACTGTAGAACACACCGGTCGCGACGCTGCCCGATAAATCGTCCGGTCAGCATTCGAAAGCCATTTTTGTGTCGCAACTTTGGCAAACAACTGAGGAAAGTTCGAGAACGTTCTGCCGAGTAAAAACAGTGTCAGTGTCTTTCTATTATAAACGCGTTACGTCATAGCAATTATGCGGAAAACATTTCCGAGAAAGTCTATTCATAAAAGATGTTCCAGAAATCCCTTACCGGGGTGACAAAACATAATTGTGTAACTTTGGCTAAGCCAGTGCCAAATTGCCCGTTTTAATTAAAAAACCGTGCCGAGGGCGCCGTAGTGGATAACAATTTAATGTAATGGCGACATTTAAAGAACTCCTTTATGGACGATACGGCCGCGAACCTGCATAATTAATCAGTTCTCCAAGATTTAATACTTGGTAATATTTTGGAGAGGTTGTGTAAGCCCTGAGCGCCTTTCATAATACATACCAAACTTGTTGGCTGGGGTGGATATTTTTCTAATTATTTGTTTCGAAGCTGCTTTAACATATTATATATTTACTGTATACTATAAGTAGTTCAAACGACAGTAAATATGCGACCTGTCAATATCACGTATTACAATTTATGTAGGTATGTCCGGTGGGACATTCATTCCTACATAATTGTCCGATAGAACAAAATCAAATGACGCTTAGGTTAATTTTAACGTTCAGTTCAAATTCGAGAAAGGGACTTGTATCAGTGATCTACCTGAAAACTAATTTTTTGAGGCATAAAATCATTACACTCTCTGTGATTCATCTGACCATTTAAAAAATACAAGCAGCATTTCTTGAATACAATGAGTTTTTCTTTACTAAAAATAATGGTTTACCTCCGACCTTGTTTTTATTGTGTGTCACCTCACTTATTCAGGACCAACATAACTTGATTTTCCCTTTGTTTACCAGTATAAGGGACTAGAAAAAGGGGTCGGTCTTTCTAATAAAGAAGGAATAACGTATCTCACGCGGTTCCACACTAGGGACAATTTGTGGCAAATCTGAATTTGCCTAAACCCTTAGAAGGGTCCAAGACAAAGACAAAAGGTCGACCTGGTTGAGATTTATGAAGATTGCGTCCCGCTAACATGCAGGTATGCGATATATTCGGATGAAAGAAAAAGATCCGAGCTTAAATCAATTTTATTAAACTCGCTGTAAGCAATTTATAAGGAAACCCGAACAGACTGTGGTAATCTCGTTAACTCAAATTTGCAACAATTTGCTTGATGACATTTAGTTTGTAATGTTGGTGATTTTAACTAATGTAACAGTGAACACATCCAAATTAAACTTTTAAATCATAAATTCATTAAGTAAAGTATAAGGTATGAGAAATATCCCCAATGTATGTAGGTATGTAACCAGCAGATCCAATAATGAAAGACAGCTCATTTGCGTCCGAGCATCCAAACTACATACCACTCCCAACATTTCTCCCAGACTCTGAGACTCCGTCTCTTTTTTGCAATGGTATTGAAACGGTACAATGAAGAGGACAGGATGATCTAAAGTCTCGATTCAAATGAATCGGAGTAACCCATTAGAATCAGAAGTAACGAATATGAAATTGGAAGTCTCTGTAGTCAGGTAAGACTCAATTATCGGTGACGCCGCGTCCATGAATATTGATGATGCAATTAGCATATTCCACGGTGCGATAGAAGCAAAAACTGCTCAGGAACTAGTAAGAAAACTGTTTCTTTAAACAGGGTGTCAATACGTGACTTCACTAGCTACCGCCTTTACTTCTCGGTAACAGCAGTTGACACGGGTTGGCATGTTCGACAAACAGAGTCAACTATTAATAAGGAGTTGAAAAAGTAGATTAAAAATATTTCAAACTAAATAGTCATTTTTGGTAAGACATTTTTAGGCTTCTAAACTTGGTTTTGATTATTTGTTTTTGACCTTAGATGGCAAAAATAAAAATAAAATCGAATATGGTTACCTAGTCTGCTAAACCTATCTTAAAGCAGTAAATTTTAATAAAGTTATGATCGGAAAAAAGACCTTAAGAAAAGGTGAATAAGCAATAGAAATGCATTTCAATGCAATAGCGATGGCAATAATGCAGCTTAGTGAGTCTGTTGTTGGTTATTGAGTAAATGTGAGTGGGCGACGCTTGCGTGGGTTTAGTCTGGAAATAGCGAAGGGTTCATGCAAATGGCGTCCATCACAGCTTCGGCGATTAACGATCGGTTAATGCAGTCTGCACCTCATTTACCGATATACAGTGCAACAATTATTCTTTTATTGAATGGATCTATGGGTTCGAAAATTATGTTGGACTGTTTATTGGAACATTTCATCCTGTGCTGGTCAAATTGCACTTATGACGGCCATGTTATGAAGTGTTAAAATCAGCCAAATCCCAGGCAGTGTGAGGGACAACGTATTTATCAGTAGTAATTACATCACTGTCTTTCTCACTGCTTTCAAACAAACATTCAATGACTGAATCAGCTAACATACCTACTACTAATACTCATTTTATGATAATCTTATCTCAAAATTAAGCCAAAAGATCTTACTGGTAGGTTGATGTCAGATTCTACAATTCGCTTAGACATGACCGATTAAATTTGCAATCTTCCCGGTAAGAGAGAATTTGAAACTTCTGTAGCACTTATGCGAAATTACCCCAAAATTAGAGATTCCCTGCAAATTACTTCCAAGTTGATGGCATAAATCGATTTACTTGTAATGAAATTATATTAAACTCTCCGGAGAATTACTGAGAATGATCCGTTGCACGCATTTTCAATTTAATGAAAGTCTATCTTATTGTCCTGGGCTTGGTGAAAATATTTTGTGATGCTACCTTTTATTATGAATTTATGACACATAATGTTTTAAAAAAAAAACTGCGTAAGAAACAAAAAAAAATATTTATTTTTTGGTAGGTTTTAAATTAAATTATTGCGTTTTATATGGAGATCCAGAATATGAAGCAGTTTACATAATATACACTACCACCATACAACAAACGATTGACAACACCTATTGTATATATAATTTGTTATTTCTGTCATAAAAGCAAAGCAAGTAATTCATGTGATCTATGTCAATTGGATTTTTGATTAATTTATTATAAATATAATAACGTTAGGATTAAAATTTCACACTTACCCTGTTTTAATGTAACTACTCATAATTATTCTGTATTAATACTGTACCATAAATTTATAAAACATTTAAATGACAATAAAATGAGGAGCCATGAAATTGCTGATAGATAAATCGAACACCCTTTTTTGGGGAGTTTCTAGGCAACGCCCCGTATCTAAGCAAGACCTGATATTATTACCTGTTGGCAACGGTGGAGATGTTTGCGAATGAACTGAAATAACTAATCTATATGAAGTAAGCATAACTAAATAGAATAATTACCGTATGAAAATTGTTACTTTTTAAGGTTCTGTAGTCAAACTGGGAACCTTTAAAGTTTCGCCATGTATGTCCGTGCGTCAGTTCGTCCGTCAGCAGCCTAGCTCTGAGACTCTTAGTACTAGAAAGCTGTAATTTGGCAAAAATCTGGAACTCATCACTTCATCGAATGTATCATTTCATCGAACGCTATTTTCTCCTGAAACCATAATGTTTTCAGGGTAACTTAAACTTGAAATACGTAGGTTAGGTTAGGTTAGATGTTTAAGATACCCAGAAAATAATATGGTTTCAGCAGGAAATAGCGTTAAGTAGATGAAATTAAATTCGATGAAACGATACATTCGATGAAATAATAGGCACCCCATGAATATACATATTAATCACGCCTTATTGGCGTCATTAATATGTAAGTGGTAAAATAAAATCTCAAAAAATACCTACCTCCCCTACACGTAACGTGGGGATGTGTTTTTTTTCTCGTCTACCTAAGAAAAATTATCACGACTAAGTAGACATCATGTTCTTGAGAAACAGGCGATTAAAGTGTTTATACCTACTAAAATCATCTAAGACGGACCAACCACCACCAACCACTTGACTTTAAATAGGAAATTAGTTATTACTTGTTGTTTTTTATGTTTGTATGTACTTAACGGCTTCGGAACCCTACACTGAGCATAGACCGACATGCTCTTGCCCGGTTTTTCATATAAGATAAAAATGACTAGTTATTAACTAGCCTAGACGCTTAGACAAGATGCATAAAGCTAACGATAGCGATTTTCGAGAACTGACAAAATGTATGGATTTGACACAATCGACCGATACGATAGATCGTCATTTTACGTTAGCGGTACACATCTTGTCTTGGTAATTGATAATGTCAATGGTGGTGTTCGCGGATTCAATAGCACTTTATGTACCTATTGTACTCGCGGCACTTTACAAGGCCCACACAACTCAGTTCAGAATATAACCTGAAATATGCCTCAGATGCATTATTTGTAATGAGTTGATACCTGTTAAATCGGGCCTTTCAGATAGGCTCCAGTCCAATTTACACTCGGGCATTTTTTTACGACCTACTTTTTGAATAGAATACTTATACCAAAATAAGTCTAAAAAGCAGAAATCTATTACCATCACGACCCCTCGTTGAACCAGGGTCGTAATCTTGAACCGAATCGTAAACCCGACCAAGGGTAACTGAAACGAGTTTGGTTTGTTTTAACAATTCACAGCCACCGGAGTTTTAACCAGTTACGCGAACATCACGTTTAACCGTTACCTCCTCTCTTACTGTGAGTTCCTCTAACATTTTACTGGACTGCTCCGAGAATACCTTGTGTTCTAGAAAACATTTAGCATTTTATTTAAGCTTTTAATTTTGATTTCCTTAATTATAGAACGTACTAGCTTGATTGTCAACGGAGCTCACAAAAATAATCAATTATAAGTTATCTCCTTCTCAATAAGTCAATCAATAAGTTATCTTTAATTTCATTTGTGTTAGAAAGAGACAAGTTAAAGTATATTTCATCGTAGTGTCTTCCTTGTCTTAGGCGTATACAGCTTATTTTACAAAGGAGTCACAAAAAACAACTGCAAATCAGACCAAGTGATACTCAACAACGTAGTTTAATTAATTAATTGAAGCTGAACTAGCGGTATTGGTTTTGTAATTGGAGAAAGAGCTACAGCAAATAATTACGCACTTAGTTATTAAATATTTTAAGAAAATTAGTAAATACATTACTATTATTGATTTATTTGTCGTCAATGTAAGTGAGTTTTCATTTAGAAACCTTCATTATTACTAATAATATATTGTTCACCTCAGCACCACAAACAGGAAGGGCCTCTATTGTACTGGGTTTAAGCGAAATTGTATTTGACGTGTTTTGGTATTGTTCTTGACTCGGCCACCATAACTGTCAAGTTAATAAGTGTTACCGAAGCGTTGATGATACGGAAACATGTCAAAGGCAATATCGTTTAAACCCAGTAGAATGGAGGTCCTTGTTTTGCTGTTAAAAGACAGTGAGTTAAATTCGATTTTAATGCGAGCGTGAGACTAAGAAACTTTTTAATAATTTTTCACAATATAAATGTGGAATGGCGGTCGGTTGGGTGGTAAATATACATGTCGTTTATCAGTTGTCTTTTTTTTGTTTGGAGCAGTTCTAAGTGCAACACGAGACCAAAGTTATTTGCATCTCGTGTCTTTGAATCCCGCACTACACCACCGCGCCTAGAATCACTCGCTTTGCTCAAAACTAAAAACAAAAAAAAAAGTTATTTCTTGCGTTTTTGGAGGCCGTTTTTGTTTTTTTACTAACATTTATTTCAAATATGTCATAACAAATTATATGCCATAATTTTCATATGGCATATTTTCAGTTGACATAATGGAATGTATTCTAGATTGTACCAGTACTTCATTATACCCATTGAACACTCTGATACAGTCTGGGTTAGCTTTTCCAAAATTATGGCTAATAATTGTTATGGCATAAAAAATAAGGGATTATGAACATTTTAGAAAGTAAATATTACCTATGTTAAGTATTATTATGGTATCTAATAAAAAGAAGTTTAAACATTATGACACTAGAGTATGGCATTCAATAATTAATGTGACATTAGGGAAAATGAAGGTCAGTGACCATTAGGGCAAATAAAATTAGTACTATTTTTTTTTATGAACAATGAAGAGACACCATTTATAATCATTATTTTTACATCAAGTAATTAGTAATTATTATTTCAGTATAAAAGACTAAAGTAAGACTGAACATAAGGTAGTCTAGTTACTGTGTATCCAATAGTAATTTGTGCAACAAGAGAGCAAAGCCATCTTTAGCCGACTCAAAAAAAAGGAGGAGATTATACGTTCCATTGTATGTATTTTTTTTTCTTTGTATGTTCACCGATTACTCCGTCAGTTGTGGACCGATTAGGAAATGTTTTTTTTGATTTGATAGAGTATACTTCTGAGGTGGTCCTATTATTACCAAATCTGAATCTGATGAGGGGATCAATGAGGAATTGAGGGAACTCTTCAAATATTGTAGGCAAACATATAGCGATTTTAGTCATTTTAGTAAAAGTCTAGCATTTGCATTCAGAAAATATCATTTGGGGAAGTGGAACTGATGATGAATCCTACAGATGGGCATTGGAACTCCTCAACGGTACCTATTTCAAGGGTTGCGTTAACATATCTCGATTAAGATAGTTGAGCGACTACAACGAAGAATATTTACTTGTTGAAATATGACTATGACTTTCCGGCGGCATTGCTTGCGATGCGCTTGAAACTTAAAGTTTCATATCAACTAATACCTAAGTGGGAGTACAGAACAGCGTATTTATGATCACTAAAAAGTTTAAAATAAAATACATGTTTAAAAAAAACAAAAAACCGCCTTCAAAAACGTAAGAAATAACTTCTTTAAAAAATGGTAGGCACCTACCTAATAGGTTAGTCGAACTGAAGTCGGCGACCACAATATTATCACCAAAAAAGCCAATAATATAATAACCTACCTATTCTACCTTAAGGAAGGTCACCATTAAGTACGACGACAAGCGAAGCGAGGAGGAGTGTTAGGTTAGGTTAGGTAGGACCTTGCAGCGCGCGAGCTGAGCAAGCGAAGCAAGCCTACCGCGGGAACGTCCGGCGAAGTGCCAGAATACGCATTCCGAGTGTTTTATAATTATTATGGCGTCATACAATGTTATAACACTTGACAATAGGGTAAATGAAATGTATGGCAAACGTGTCGTTACGAGTATGACACCTAACCATTATGTCAACTGAAAATATGCCATATGATTATTATGGCACATGATTTTTTATGGCATATTAAATGACGTAAAATGAAATTCGGGAAAATAAAATTATTGCATATAAAATTTGGTCAAACGATAGAGAACCATTAAAGGTTATCCAGAACGCAACTTCAAATAGAACACAGTAAATCTACAATCATAGTATTTTCTGCACAGGCCAGGGTTCAGTATTCTGAATATCAATAGCTTTGTTTCTGGTTTATCAGGGTGGTCGGACTCTAGCCTGTTAATATGGGAATAGTACATTGTTGCCTAGGATAGAAAGTACGTGGTTTATGAACGGAGTCATATAGAGTCCCTCTAGTATACGTGGTTATAAATTGCACTTTCTGCCGATAGCGCTTTTCTGAGCTACTGCGAGGAAATAAACCCTTTTATTATTTATAGTCTAAGTAGTTTTATGACCCTAAACCAGAACAAAAATGTTCATATTTCCGAGCAGTGTTAAGAAAACTAAACTTTCTTTCTTTCTTAACTTACTGCATGAAAGAGGCGAAGCGAAGATAAAAAAAAATCTTGTTTCGTAGTAATAACTTCTATACATAATTACGGCTAAAATGGTACTCAATGTTATTGAGGAATATTGGAAATTATTATTAGATTCGAAAGTTAAGTTTTATAACAAGAACAGTCTCGAATTTTGATCTATTTTCTTTGAATGGAGAAGTTTTTTCCGGCTTCGTTTTATTATGTCAGTGTTTTGTCCCGACAGTGAGTTGAATCGTATTAAATTTTTCTTACCTATTGTATAAATTTTCCAGAAGTCTTTTCTATTTCCGTCAGAGGCTTTTCTCGGTAAATTTGAAACCCCGCAAGTGAGAGGCTGTAGGGAGAGGGGCAGCGCAGTCATTCTCAAGCACCCTTAGCCCGCTGAATAATAGAAACTAGGGTCGAGGACAAAAATGGATCAACATTCTTTTTTATTTTCACCCGCAGTTTACTTTTTCTCACGTCCAATGTTTTTATTATGAAATTTGGAGATTTTTTTCAGATTGTCATTATTTTTTTATAATAATAAATTCCATCTGTCGTTTCATATTCTCTAAGCCTAGGTATATATAAATAAAATAAAAGTAGTTTAGATCATGGCGCAGAGTGTAAATAAAACACAATAATCACAAAAATCTTAACAAATTCAAGCTATGGGTGGCAGAAACAAATAAAACGGCGACGGCAAACCGACGCAGTTAGTTTCAGTATTCGAGTTAAGAGTCCTTCTAGTGGCGCTCGGTTTTATACTTCCTGTATAATAAGGGAGTCGTTTGCATCCCGAGGAATCTTCGCGTTCATTTCCATAGTATAATTGATCGTTTATATTGTGATCCCTTTTTATCTATTTTGAGAACAATCAATGAAGCAACAAAGAAGTTTTTGTTGCAATTTTACGAGGCAGAACTTCCTGCAGGGAACTACCAAAAAGATCGACATGCTCAATTGTGAAACATGGTCGTAAAATTTAAACGCCAAATAAATACAAGTCCATCTTTTTCGTTTTTGTCCCCCCTATGCTCTCACTACATACGAACGGTTTTTACGCGGTTTATAACAATACTTTTAAAATAAAGGGAAGGCTTGTTACATTGTTTCTATAATGGGATGCAATGTTGCAGGGGGGCGAAATTACTGATGGCTCCGAGATTATGCCATATAAATTTAACTATTGTTGCCATATACTCGCAAATCCACTCTGACAATTTTAAGTTACTTTTTGGTATCTGTGTGTCATATTATGGTTACCCTTGTTTGGTCGACTCTCATTTCATAGAATATATCACTTTATAGAATATTTATTTCCTTGATAGGCTTTTCTAGGCGCAGGAGTTTATATTCTGTAAAAATCACATGTGTAACCCAACCTAACCTACGTAATATATATTAAACTAATAAAGCCTCTAGTTGAGTTTTATAATTCTTATCGTCTCGTCCAAATTTTATAATTTTTTTGAGTGCATATTTTTGACCAATTAAAAGTTAAAAGTTCATTTTCTTTGTGTTGTATGCACAGCAAGCCCCGCGGCCATAAAATTATTTTAATCGTATCCACCAAAATTGTGAACAATGATGCAGCCGCACGAACGGGCTATTGTCCACCCAACATCCATGGTATGTGCTGTGGTTATTATCGATAGTAAATGCGAAACCGTGAGTTCGAACTTGCTTACGTTAACGACTTAGTATATCGTGCAGCTTCGATAGTATTTATAGGAACGTAGAAAGGGGGACTTATCCCATCCCCTGAAGATCATTTCCAGTTAACTTTTGGGTGATTGAGGAAAATAAGAAATCAAATCGTGGCAACGAGTATGAATGAGTACCTACAAAACAAAATTTACGAAGACTATATGTACTAAAGTATCGAGATGGTATCTAGGTAAATACAAATACGAGTAGGACCAGTAATTCAAGTGAAAACGAGGTCCACGTCCACAATATTGATCTAGGTCCCTTGAAAATTAGCGTCATGGCACTTCTCTGTGGTCTCTCACGACACATGCTAAGTGGAATCGTTTATTTTACTTTTAGTTGGTAATAAATGCTACCAGTAACTACGGATAAGGTTATTAAGACGTAAGTACATTGCGAAATTAAAGAAAGAGAATAGGTACATAAATAATAAGGCAATTGAGCATGCGGGCTACCAGATGGGAAGTTATCACCACCGTTCATAAACACCAGCGACTCGAGAAGAGTTGCCGGTCCGAAGCCGGTTTATTAGGGAAATGGGAGCTCTTTTCTTGAAGACACCGATCATACAATGACGACACGGTGGCCAAGTTAGGAGTGTGACCCTGCCTCCGAAGCCAGCGGTCCTGGGTTCAAATCCCGGTAAGGGCAGATAATTGTGTGATGAGCGCGAATATTTGTTCCTGAGTCATGGATGTTTTCTATGTATTTCAGTATGTATTTCTCTATATAAGTATGTTTATCGTTGTCTAGTACCCATAGTACAAGCCGAGAGCTTAGTTTGAGACTAGGTCAATTTGTGTGAGATTGTCCCCTGATATTTATTTATTATTTATTTATTTATATCTAACTGATTGGGATTCCCACCGAAGGGAGTTCGTTTCACATTCTACTCGTATTCAGTAGTATAACAAGTGACGTATCGAATACTGAGAGAGGTTCTAAAAGAATAGCACCTATGGATTAATTCGGAGGTAAAGCCGTTTAAGTTATCGCGCGCTGTGAAAAGCCCAGATTTTCGAGCGGAATGAAATGACATATAATTAATGTAATCCGGTCAGAATGCACGTTGGCTAAAGGCTTTTCAATGATAAATTAAATACATATATTTAGGTGAAGCTTCTACAAATTACGTTAGTTGTTTTACAAGTTGACAAATACCAAAAAATAATCGAAGTCAAATTGACCAAGGCCCAAACTAATCACTATAATATCTAAACTTAAGAAACATTGGTTGTTTTGCCCAAACGACTGCAAGGCTAACAGCATAGTCAATTTAAAACCTTCTTTTGTTTATTCTTGTAGCGTGAATTAGTAATCCTGGTTCGTTTATATTTAAAGTATTTGAAGCAGGTACAGGGCGCTTTCCAAAAAGAGTGTACATCGTTAAAGACGAAGTTAAGAAAATTTAACTTTTCCATTTCGTCACGAAAATTAATGTATCTAAATGTATGGCTAATTTTCGTGACGGAATGGAAAAAGTCAAATTTTCTTAAGTTTGTCCTTAACGATGTACACTTTTTTTGGAAATCGCCCTGCAATGAAAATAGCATAACACATCTTTAATTATCTTTGAAAATTTCTTACGCTATTTTATACTTCTAATTCCTTTCATATTCATTTCAAAAGAAAAAAAATATTGCATGTCCTACCCACATCTGGCGTCGGGCCATCGTATAGATATCGAAATTCCATTCAGTTGCGGTGGAACCACTCTCATCTGCTACAGGCAGACACACATATGGACATACATCCAAATATATTTTAGTCCACTTCTGGACCGATATCGGATCAGAATTTAGTTTTGTGGTTTTTGTCTCAGAAAAACAAGTGTCTAACTTTGTCTAAGAATTGCATAATATTACTTGACTTGTCTTGATTGGTTTAAATTGAAACAGATAAAGTTTTATTCTTGCGTTACGAGTACCTGGGGGGTTATCATGACATAACAATGCGGCTCTGTTTATGCTCAGAGAAGAGGACAGAGCTGTATAACTGTAATAGCTCTGTCCTTTTCTCTGAGCGTAAACAGAACTGCATTGTTATGTCATGATAACCCCCCTGATCATACCTAAGTTTCATGATTTTAAAAGTTTTGAAAAGTTATCGTATTGTCAACCTTACGATAGCTCTTATTTCCTTGACAATAATGGCGGCCGAGTTAAAAATAATGCGATAACATGCCCAAAGTAATAAGGTTTTACCCAGTAGAATAAACCCCAGGCCTATATTTTTATGTAGGTAAGAATCTACTTACTGACTTGCTTGATTTAACTTGTTTCTTTAACCTATACCGAGAGGATATCTAACATTATAACCTCATCCATCACAAACAAAAATAATTTGATCGATGATTTGAATAGCAATAAAAAATCAAAATGAATCAAAGCAAAACGTATCCTGACAAACAGGTAAACAGTTTGTATCTTCCACATATATCGTAAGTACTAGGGAAGTCCCACATTATTTTGTTTTTATTTCCGCTTTAACCCGGCGCGGCGAGAGTGTGGCAGGGTATGTCACACCCACCATGTTACTTATTTACGTATATTTTTTGTTTGTGACCTTCAAACTTGTTGTCGTCTTGAGTAGCTGGAGTTAAAAGGGTGCGGGAGGGGATAGTGGCGTGATCGCAGTGACGCGGCAGCCTGCAGTTGAGTAACACGCTTGCAAATCGCATTAGGGTATGTGATACCCTACCACATAGCTAATGTATATATTTCGTGACATAAACCTAGCCTTGCTTTTTCTGCTATTTAAACCTATTTTCTTTGCCACAATATATAATATATATTTCATTAACTCAAAATGTTCCTGGTCGTTCTGTTAGATGCGGAGACTGTCCAAATAAAAAAGATCGAAAGACAAAACACGCATGTGCAAGCTGTGGAAAGGCTATTTGTATGGAGCATGCAACTTTTTTTTGTAAAAAACTGCACTGATTTGAACTCCAGTTCCAAGATATTCCTAAGAGTATTTGTTTCGTTTTTTCAGTTTATATTGTTACTTATTTTATGTTCTATAATAATTTTAAGTTATTTTCTATAAAACTTGTTTTGTTTTTTTTTCGTAATTTTTTTGAGAGGGTACATTTTTTGTTGAAAATTTATAGTCATATGATTGAAGTTTAATGAAAAATAAAAATTGATAAAAACCGCAAAAAATTTACTTCCAATACCTTATTATATTAGTGGTTTTATAATAATTTATAATAAATATAATGATTATTCTTAAGAATCAAGTTTTAAAGCCAAATTTGTAAATGGGTATGTCATACCCTGCCACATACTCCTTGTTACATTTTTTCACCACACTCTCGCCGGGTTAATGTGATCCCCGTGTGATTCGAATAGTGCCACTCCGTGTCATCCCATGGATATCATAAGAGGCATAAAGGCGATGGGCTTGCAACCTGTCACTAATACACTGGTAAACATCTTAACCTACTTACAGAATTATCAGCAAGTCTTTTTATTTTTAGGGTTGCTGGTATTTCTGTAGCTCTGCATACCCCACTCTGGGAATGAAGGCTTGATGTTATGTTTATATGTAAAAAAAAAGTATTGTAATGTAAAAGACGTTTCTGATTCTTGGAAATAAAAAAATAGTAAATCTCAGTGCATTTGCTGGTTTGCGCTATTCCGAGCACATTGGGTACCACGCTCCAGTTCACTGCAAGTCTTTTATTCGACTTAATCTCACGAAATGTGTAATGGTTATTTAGATGAAAGCTGACTAAAGTAACAATTTATTTACAGAACAGCGACCGCTGGGCTCGCGTGGCGGGAGAGCTCTGGGGAATACAAATAAATACGAACGAAGCAGGCTTTTCTTAGCAATTTCCGACGGCCCAGATAGGAGTCAGGGACACGTGAAATCAGAAGTCAACCTCTATCTATGCGAGACGACAGAGGGAGGGGTATTCCGCTCGTGATAAATAGGCATCGCGACGGAATCGCGGTGTCTACCCGGCGTCGGGGAGACATTGTTTCTGGGCAAGCGTCGGCAACACAACAAAGGAAACAGCAAATTGGATAACCTGCGGACGTGTTCAAGAGCACCTAACGCAGTTCAAAAGTATTGATTTGATGCTTAGGGTGTTTCTGGATTTAAAACGGTAGTCACGGTATAACCAAACTTCAATCTTTCACTAGAGCAACAATTTTCTATTTTCTATAAGTCTACAAGTGAAATGTATTGAATCGACTAATATGTGATTATTCTAGTGAGTTTAGAGAAATGAGCCTCTGGTTGAACGTATCGTCCAGGATATTTAAGAAAAGTAGTGCAATAGGTCTTAAAAGAACCTGCGAGTTTGTACTTCCCTCTCACTGATCTAGAAGATACTTCATCAAAGAAAAATGTATATTATCTTTGTTTATAGAATTATGAACTGTCTACCTAGGCTAAGATTTATTACCTTTATAAAATAGTTTGAAACAACGTAACGTGGCACGATCTAAAAGCTATAACGTGTTATTATTTATATTAGATTTTAAAATAAACGCTGGAGACCCAGATCCCTTTTCCTCCACTCTCTTAAATAACTCTGCGCACCCCTTTTTCCCATTTCATAGTAGGCATGTAAAAGTGATACTTCAGATATTCTAAGTTTACATAAGCTGCAGTACTCGTCGGTCTTCAAGCGGACCATATTCATGTTTTCCACTGATATTGTGTAAAAAAGCTTCATCAAGCCTATTGTGGTAAAGCTTAGTCAGAATAGGCCCTCTGATTTAGTGGCTTAATCGAACAACGGTGAAACCTTATTACTGCGGACCGATGGGACCAGACCCGGTATCCCTTGCCTCACTGATCTCGGATTAGCGGCACAATTATATTAAAACAACGTTATTGCCTCGAAGCAGATGCGCTAATTTTACTCAGCCTTTTGTGTTATGATAATTAGGTACTTTTTGTTAGGTTAAAATCCCAACGCGAATTTTCGACGTCCCTATTTGTACGTACGAGTATGTGCCTTTCGTGATTGTGCACCTCACAGTTCGTTTCTAAAACATAAGATATTTGTATTTGTTTTCTTATTATTTTTGTTTTGTGAATAATTATGAAACATAATTATGGATACAAAATAAATTCTCTACTTCACATCATTACTTTTCATGATAATGTTGATCATTTGTTGAAATGATAACTTAGATCTCATGAAGAGAGATCATCCATAAAATGATCATTTAAAAATGTATGTAAGTATATAAAATTAATTATTGCACGAAAAAAAACATTACAAAAATAATACAGAAATAATAGTAGTACGAACTTTTTCCCTTAAAGGGATCTCTTGCAGTTATTTCTAATTAAATATAGCACATTCACGTTAAATAATGTTTAAAGCGTTCGTATTGAGTATCTTAGGTCTATCCTGACATTACAATTACAAATATTTTTTATTGAAATGTTTCTGCCGTACAAATTATACAAAATTTTAATACAGCCAAAGTTAACCTTACATATTTAGGTTCAAATTTCGCCAAAACATTAAGATGAAAATCCTTTTTGCACTTTGCACGACAACCACTTCCATCCTCCATCCCGCTTTATCTGCAATTAAGAAAGACGTGTAAATCTAAGTACCCAATTACACCTGTACGTTCAGTAATGCCTCTGTCACTTCGCGCGATAATACGGCCCGCGACATGGTACCAAAGAACACGAGAGTAATTAACACAGTTGTATGAATTCCCTTGTTTCTCGCAAACACGAAGGTACTACTCAGGCCTGGCATACTATATGAGATTAATCTGAGAACTGTATACTGTGGAGCTAGCATGATTGCTTCGCGGTTCGTTTGTGTTCATGGCATATATTCATACCTCTTAAGAGTGTCTCGAACAGGAGAAAATGGTAGAGTAATTATAAAACAAACGTGAGTGGAAAAAAATAGCACTACTACGGTTTACTCACGTATTAATGTCAGGAAAAATAGATGTCGGGTCGCTTCCTGACATTAATGCGCGAGTCAAAACTTGGTCAGTTTATAAGCAACATCCAGAATTACTGAATCTTAAAAGATTTACTAAAGTAAAAAATAATTTGCTTCACCATTGCAAACTAATTGCGTGAGAGACAAAGTATGAAATCCTGAAATAGATAATTTCAATAGTATAAGGTCTGATAAGTATTGATCAATAACAAAACTCCATTTTAATTATTTTCTCTCGCTATGCCATACAGTTTCTGAAAATAAATTTGGTCAACGAACAGAAAGCAATAGGAAAGCTAACGAAGAAGAATTTAATTATGCATTTCCTGGATAACACTGCTGAAATAAAAAACCAAAACCTGTTCAATTTTGAAATTGCAGTCAAACCGTACTTACTTTAAAAACGGGAACGGGAAACGTGTTGCAATAATTTGAGCCTTATTTTTTTACGAGAGTGCTAGGCCCTCTGGTATTATTTATGAGACTGCAGTGCTCAGGTGATCGTTAAGGGACTCTGCCCTCGTACGTTACCCTGTTACCAGCCTCGTTTTATTTATAACAACCCTTTACACAACCTATTTGAATTACCTTCCAGAGACAATACCGTTATGAGCGCTATAAATAACGTTTTAATTTCATCACAGCTATAAAAAGTAGACGAAAATGCGAATGACCTAAATGGGTATCTGTGGAAAATCATTTTAGGCATCAACATTATTTTGGCTCCATTCTAAGCCCGCTATGGCTCACTTATCTGTAATGAGTATGTAGAAGCCGGAGTTAAGTGAAAGGCATTAACTACTAATTTAATCACAAGATCAACTCAAAGGGAAATTCCGTGGTTGCGTAACTATATCTACCTGTTGACTACGATAACAGCTCCCATCAATTATAAATGGAATTCATGGCTAATCAATCAGGAACTATAACTATCAAGATTGAACTCAAATGAGCTGTATTATTGATCTGGTTCGCGTCTAACTTCAGTACCAAGTTGGTGGATAGGTAGGTAAAGTACTTCTGGTCGACTCCACTGAACATAATCTCGGCAAGTTCCGTTGGTTCGGGACATCGCTTCCCCGTTTCATTTTATCGGTTGTTTGACTTGCGGCTTTAACATCCTGCCAACCAAGACCTCCCTTCGGGAAATTTTAATGCACCTCCCCGAGAAGAGTTTGCATTTTGCAGCTTAGTTAACAACTATTTAACTTGCTGTATTTTAAAGGATATAATTGCGCGTAATCTGTCGCACAAAGTAAAAAGGTCTCGTTTAATTGCTGCTCTAGGCTCCGTTTCGTTTCGTTTCAAGAAGAAGTTAGCGGTTCGTCAGCTGCTATCACAATTCAGAATGAGAGCTTATTTCAATTTTACCCGCTTGTTAGGGTTTCGTAGCCAAATACCAAAACATTATAATTTCGTCATGTCCGTCAGACTGCCCATATGTCACAGTAATTTTACGCAGAGTAATGGGACGATGTGAATGAAATTTGTCAGGTGTATTTCATTAACAGCTAGATGGTTCTGTTAGGAAATAGTATATTGTTGCTGAGGGTAGAAAATACGCAATTTATGAACAAGTCCATTAAATACACATATTGCTGAGGCCGAAATAATGCTTTTCCCTACTGGGTACTGCGAGGATGCTACTTTTTTTAATTACTTATGTATTTATTTAGTACGAAATATGCTCAGAGTATTTTTATTTATATGGGAACGGCCTGTCATTTAAGTGATTTTTTCTGACCGCAAGCCGGACCAATATTACCGAGCAGTGTTGATTGTATTTAGAGAGCGGTAAATAAGGAATTGCAACCGAATCTATTGAAATAACTTTAAGTAACGAGTTTTGTAATCCTAATACCACCAGAGCAAACACAATGTTGTTTACCACATTTGAAATCAATACCTACTTCACAAATAAAAGCAGTTGATATTTTTATCTCAAATGAAGCTTCACATCGAGTGGCATGTGACTCATACATAATATTATATGACAGCGTAGCAAACAAGTCTAAAATTTGACTGATTTCCACAAAACGGCTCACATCGCATCGGATTGGAACAGATTTTACAATCTATAAACGATATTAAATCATGTACACAGTATTTAAAGTCATTACCACCTGACCGCGCATAGCAGTTTGACCGCAGGTGTCTTCTGCGATACGCGATCGTAGCCAAATAATGCTGCGACGCGCGATCGGCTAAGTAATAAATAGACAATAATATTTTTAATAGACGCGATGTCTGCCACCGCATCCGTTCTTGTCCTTTCCGTTCCGATGCGAGCCGTTAGGTCGAAATCGTCCTTATTGCTCAAGTCTTCAGCATAGCGTAAGAGTCTAAAGCTCAAGTTTTTAGTCAAAAAACTTTTTTGTTCCACAAAAACCACAAAAACAATTTTTCACGCTAATCATTTGCAGCCACGGCTACCGCACTGAACCTTGCATTAGGCGTGGCCTTGCATAATCTTGTTTTTTTTTTACTTTTACCTGTTTTGTAGTAGCGTTGCGATTGTAAATAACATGTAATTGTCCTCAAATAATCGTACTTTATTCTTAATCATAATAAGTTTTACAGTGACCTCCACTTTCCACAGTAAGTTACATACATATATAACATCACGCCTTCATTCCCAGAGTGGGGTAGGCAGAGCTAAAGAAATACCAACAACTCTAAAAAGTCTTGTTTATAATTCTATAACCACATTTTGTATAATTAGGCCAAGAAGTTTACTAGAATGACATGTTGCAAGCCCATCGCCTAACAGTACCTACTACAAGCCCTTTGTCGCCTCTTACAACATCCACGGGAAGACATGGATTGGCACTATTTCTATATAACCCGGCAACCACACGGGACAAAAACTCATGTTAAAAAATAATTGAGACATGCTTTTGCTGCCGACTGTATTTTTTCTTACACAATCATTATGTGCTGCCATGGGTCTAGATAAATAAAAAATCCTGTTGCCACTTTGCGATTCCATCATCAGATCAGATGTTTGATACCATTACCGCCATTTTCTTTATCGAATTTGCATTATGTATTAAAGATTTCAACCTATTACATTACGGGAACTGGTTCAAATTCGACTTACAAGGTTTGATTTGAACTTGTTATTATACTGACGAACAACCAGGTGAGGATAAATAGAAACTACAAGTTGCCTTTTACTCGTTCGAGTGTATAGGTAGATCGTGAAAGAAGTGACAGGGTGATTTGTTCGGCGGAAGCCAGTTCCGGCGGCAGTGTACCGGAAGCGACCGTGACCGCTCGCTCGCGACTCCTGCGCGCCGACACTATCCGACCACAATGCTAATAGACTTCCTCTCCTCTAAGTGGCTAAAATGGAACACGTAACAGTTTCCTCGACAAAATTTATTAGCTCAGCACAAGAGCTGATTGCAGGCAAACAAAAACTTAAACACAATGCATATCCTGCCCCTGACAGCTCCTAAAGAACATTCGAGAACAGACTAGCGCGATAAAAAGGGCACCGCTCTTACTTTCATGCTTTATAATTTACGCTCTTCTAGCGTTGCATGTCGTACAGAGCGCGATTTTATCGCGTTTATTCCACAACTGTATTTGGTGGGCGGACTCAGGTGCAAAGGAGATTTAAAGTTCATTGCGCAGTTAAAGGGCGGGCCCGGGCTCATATATCTCGCAAGCGCTTTGATAAACCCTCTACAGTCTACAACAATGCGCCCCCGAGGAACCTTAGAGGTATAATCTTTGAACAACTTTCCAGTTTACAAAGCAGGTGTTCTCAGCACCTCTGGTTTGTCATGTCATAATTTTCTAAGCGAAAACAAAAGTTTCTTTTCGTTAACAGAAATTTATTTTCTTTGATATGCCTTTAGGCGTGAGTTTCGCTTTCTTAATGGCTTTTTGTTGCGGTTTATCCGTAAGTTCCTTTTTTTGCGATAAGCAAAATTGCTGGCTTAAGTTTTATTCGTTCCTATTTTGAAATCCTCGCCCATCACAAATTTAATTGAATTCGTCTGCCTCTAAAATAAGTTATCATGAAAAAATGACATCCTTCGTATTCTTTACTTTATATCTTTATAAAACCAAGCATGTGTTCGATTCTCAGCAAATTCTTTGTTTATTAATAATGTAAGAGTAAAAAATACATTACAAATAATTATGAGTTAAATTAGAAAAATCCGTCATTTTAACTCGATTTTACAAGCTTTTATTTAACTGGTTGAACATTGTTCGGTCCTACATTATGCTGACGATAAAATTAGATTAATTTTAAATGGGCTTCGGAAAGATTTTGCCCTTAGAAGTTGTGTTAATTTATCGCGTTTTTAGTTTATTTGATTCCTGACTTAGATAAGCTTTTAAAATAAGAAATGCAGTTTACTCATTTTATAAACAAAACGTTGCCTCTAAGTAAAACGATCAGTCTTAAACATTATGGTATCTAGGAGCTGATATGATGATAAGGTCGGAAGGAGGCAATTGAAACTCCGTTGTGCTTACTTACTTTTTTTTGTTATTGCATTTTATCATAATTATTTGAGTTTTACTTTTTCAATTTAGTTTTTTTTTTGTATTGACGGTTGTGAGACACCAAGATTCCTGCGGAATTAATATATATTCTTTACGTTTAATCTTTCATTCTGTACTTATCTGTTAGATGTAAGTAAATAAACGTTTCTTCTTCCTTTCTTTCCAATGTAGATCCACCGAATCGGAATTCGATAGCTTGATCTCGATAAGCAGTGATGACTGTACAAGGCACTTCTCAAAAAATACTTTGTATTCAGTAACGTACTTTAAAATAAATAAGAATAAGCATCCTTGATTTTTTTCCAAAAAATTGCCTCTTCTGTGCTGAACCTCAAATTTTCGATGACACGGAAGGGAACCCAATGATTTATAGAGGATGAATAGTTCGTTAACCGTTAGCTCTTGTTGCGAAGTAACAAGGTGTAATTTAAAGCAGTGTTAGGGCAGACTGGGCGATCTCATTAAGCCAACAATAGCACAGACAAGCGATAAATCACGGTATTGTGTGTTACCGTGGCTTGCACGTGGCCTCATTACGGGCGCACAATTATGACGCGTCGATGCTGCCCTAGTACTCCTGGATGGTTATCACTAAACACTGAATTCGAAACTTCGGATTCCCCATCCCTATTACTGCAACTATATTTAGGTGCCGCAACGGTCGCACTGATTAAACTTAGTTACTTAGTTGCATTTAAATATAATTTGTATGTATATAAATATGATTATGAATATAAATGTAATGTGTATATATGTTTCTAAGCAAAATGTTCAAAAATTGTTACTCATAAATCCAAAGTGGGTATAGTTTAAACTCTTTGAACTGAGCTCATCCACTTAAGAATTCAAAGCCATTATGTTATTATATTATTAACCACAAAATAAGATAAGGAGCTGGTAGTAGTTTATAACCGCTAACGAAGGTTAACGTAAATTATCGACTCTATTTCTTTAGATAATAGACTACAAAATACACTAATAGAATAATGGCAAGCATATTTTTTTTGTATTTTACAACCGCCCGACACTTGACAAGCTAGAGCTCGATGAGCTCAGTTCAAAAAGTTTAAATATTTAAACTAAACAATACAAAACAAAAAGATACTCTGTATTTTGAAATGCAATAAATCCACAAAGTAAAAGTAAATTTCCAATACTCGTAAGTAATTATTTTGTTGAATTGTTTTAAATAAATACATTTTGTTCTTTTGACTATTTTTGTATTAAGGAATGTCTGGTATACTGAATAAATACATTAGAAGTTGAATTTGTTTATGTTATTTAATCAGCTTACGGATTTGATCATATTACTTATTATTTAATGGGAATAATAAAATATCGATTTATTCTGACTTACTTTGATATTTTGAGTAAGACGGTATTTGTAAATCGAAACTGGAATACAAATTGTCTTTATTATCTACTTGATTTCCTAGTCTTTTCACTAAAACTGAACACTGAACTGTATATTGATAAGTTTGTACATTTAGATATTTTTAGCAGTAAGTTAAGTAAACTCAAAAAACTATCCTTGCAAAGTACTGCGGAATCATATATATAATATTATTTTTTCATTTGTGTTTATGGGCGTACATGCACATACGTATCCTCTTATTCTATATTTTTATTAACAGCGAAGATAAAATAAAAATGGCATTTTAATATTTAAGTTTAAGTTGTTATGCACAAAAACAATTCTGTAATATTTTCTTTTTTTTTAGGTTTCGGTTTGTAATGCTAGTATTATTGTTAGGAAACTGTAAGTCTACTATTTAAAAGAACATTTATGTATTACTTGCAACTAAGTGAGACTGTTTGTTTCTTTAATAAATAAATAAAAATAATAAATAAAACAGTATACATAAAATTGGATCAAATCACTCGATGAATTTACGGAAATGGCAAAATAAATTTGTCATTTAATTATAACCAAATAAAATGTGCCAAAACATCGTCAAATGACTAAAAAGCTAGGTTAACGCAGCAAAAATCCGGATCTGTGATGACACACAAGGCCATTATAAAAATGATAAGTGGAGACGCCCGGCTAGAGCCGAGTGGAGAGGTAGGATATCGACAGTTATTTTAAAAGAAAGAAGCAATACATTCCTTCTGCCGTGTACACCTTAGTTAAAGATAACTAGCCCAGCAATGCTCCTATAATAACAACCCAAGTTGCACTCTGGGTTTACATGCGACTCGACTTAAATACGATGTTTACTCGAGCGGGCGTAAACTTATAATATAAAGAGAAATGATACCCGAATACACAGCTACAGCTAAACCTTCTGTCTATCCTCTGTCAAATTTGGATGCGGAACAACCTCAAACTCCACACAAAACTAGTTAGATTTAGGAAACAATATGTACGTCATTCAGAATTCGAGAGGATGATCAGGGAGACCAATGCTATTTAGGTAAAATAAAAAGCTTTCACAAGAGTTAACACATAGGGATAATTATTTAAAACGTAAGATATGCTTTATTGTTTTTGTGTTTCATTTTCTCGTATTAGGTTTTACTGCAATAAATATTAAACCCAAAGTCCTTGTTCCAAATTTCAAATAATAACTTAAATTAAACGTTACCAATTTCTATAATACTTCATACAAGCCTTTTTTATGCATTTAAATGTATAAAAACCACAAATCAATACGACTTTTATCTCCTACTTAGTGTAAAAATCTGTGTTTCTTTAAGTCAGATCTCCTATTTAATTGTTAATTAAGAAAAACCACTCGAAATCTAAATAAAACATAAACAAAAAACCACAGAACTATATATATATATATATATATATATATATATATATATATATATATATATAAGTTCTGTGGTTATAACGATATCGTTATTGACGTCGTTATCGACGTCGTCGTTTTAGAATCATTTGGGACTCGGTCGCCATTATTGTAAATAACATAAGAGTTATCAAAATGTTGACATTACGAAAGGCGATATCGTTATTACCGTGTAGAATCCCAGCCCTGTTTTATATATTTAACTAGAGGTGTCTAAGCATTTCATCAAAACACCTTTCATCGAATTTAATTTTATCGAACGCTATTTCCTGCTGAAACCATAATGTTTTCAGGGTATCTTAAACATCTAACCTAACCTAACCCAACCTACGTAATTACTTTTTAAGATGCCCTGAAAACATTATGGTTTCAGCAGAAAACAGCGTTCGATGTAATGATACATTCGATGAAGTGATGATTTACCATTTAACTAGATATATAAGTTAAGCATCACTCACCATCAGCCACAATTTCTTTAGCGTCGTAAAGATTTGTTTCCGAATGTTCCTATCACGATCAACAAAAATTTAAAGCATACACTGCATGCACCAGCATTTCTGTAACAGATATTTGTATTACAGGCGCCGCGCTCAGAACAGACCGCGCCGTCTGCATCGGCATGATTTATGAATTTCATTTCAACTGAAACAACCGGTTTCTTTTCTTCATCTAAATGCCGGTAACGAGCATCTTGCCTTAATAATGAAAAGCGAAAAATTAAAGAATGCATCAGAATAACCGGGAAATTGAAACCACAAACGTTTTTTTATCCCGGAGAATGGCGCCGGGTTGCGCTATTGCGAGATATAAAGATATTTCAATTGAAGCACTCCTTTGAATGGATCGCATTTTTATTAGTGTATTTTGTGCTGCTTTGATTTATTAAAGATACAAGTGAATCTAACGATAAATAATAAGAGTAATATTTAGGTAGTAGGAAGTAAGGGCACTTAAACTTGTTAAAAATGTACCAGCGATGCTCATGAGAAGACCACTGCAGAGAAGAAACGCAAGAAAGTGGTATTTTTTTTAACATATTGATACCTTCGCTTTAAGCATCATTTGTGCTCTACGCGAATTGAAACTTAAGGTAGGGATCAATTTTAATACTTACTAGCTACCCACACTACCAAGCTCCCCGGTACAAAATAAAAAAATGACTATTTTAGTCAGGAATAACGTAGCTTCTTATTAGTGAATGAATTACAAAAATTGACTTAGTAAACACAATTGCACCATTATGATATTATCATAGATCTAATATAGATATTACTTAGCTTTCATTGTAGCTGTTGTATTGTCATTACAATCCTTAATCTAGAATTGTATAAAACAGCATGAAATCGTCCCAGGACTCTTTGTTTCTTACAATAAAAAGTATATAATAAATTTGACAGTGCAAGACAAGCACGGAAAAATAGTTTTGATATTATGTTTTCCTGTATAAACCGTATCTCTAGACAAGTTATAAAATGTACATGTTATTTGTTTCGATAACTTAGCTAAGTTATTAAGTTTCTGACTGAGACCAAGCATTTTTCGGTCATTAGTGACTACTAATGACCGAAAAATGCTTGGTCTGGAAGACTTTGCAAACCACAGCATTCTCTTATGGTTTTTGATCCAACTGCCTTTACGGTCAAAGTAATAGCATCTAACAAAAATGAAATGAAAAAATGATTATTTTTTTTTTTTCTGTATTCTTTCGTATTTTCGCCTAAATCGCGGTCTAAAATAGTAACACATTAAAAGAAATGGCAACAACAAACTGCATGTTGCGTATGCAACATTTTTATTGTATACATTTTAATTTATTTTATTTTATTCTTTTTTCCTACTTAAATTGTTTTTCAATAATATTATTGTACCTACCAAAATCATTAAACCTAAATTATCTTAAGCTCTTCAAGCAATATCAAAACGTTTATCCCCACTAAAATAGTCAGTTAATCTTAGAACTGTTCAAAATTTGCAACTCACTTGCCTTCTAATCGTCCACTTAGCTGCGCATAATTTTGGCACTATTTTCTACTTACACCAGCTACCTATAATAAACCTACAGTCTTAAATCGAAGTTTTTATTACAAAAGCAACGCCTTCAAAACCTCCTCTTCAGCGGTCTGGTTTCGGCGGCTTCATAATGGTCCTTCGCTCCATAAAGAAGAAATAGACTTTGCCATCTTCATATTCGACGCAGCAGTGGACTTTGCTCCCAAGACGAAGATAAAGAAATATCACTTGGGAGTCTTCACATTTCATCGTATTGTCAGCCTTTGCGTTTAAGGCAATATTTGGAAGACTCCAAACATTTAAGAAGAGGTTCCCCAGCGTTTGCCGACGTCAGGTGAACGTTCGTCGGAGATCTGCAGAACATCAAAAAGCTTCCAGAATCATCGGAGTATCATTAATAGACAGAGTGAGTCCGTTCCATATTCCTTCTTGCATCTTAATTTACCCATTTCCCACTAAATTAAGAATACCCCTATACGAACTAGGCATAGTCATCATCATCGTTCATACGAATTTATTTTAACTTTCTACTTACAATTTAAATCTTATAACATAAAACCCTTTCAATCCTTTAATTAATTATTTGTAAATTTTTCCATACTTTCTGTGCCTACATAATCAAGCCGTCTCCAACTAGCCTTAGTATCGAACTTGTTTACTCGCTTATCTATTATAAACCGCATTCCTGCACATCTAGTCTTTTGTTCGAACCCTTAGCAACAAAAAACTGCATTCAGTCGCTCACCGGCCGGCCACCCGTGCATAAGTATAATCGTAAATCTCATAGTCAATCAAAACAACAAGATGGCGGATGCAAAAATTAAAGAGTTAGTTAGGAGGCGTGGCGGGTTAAAATCTAAGTTAACGCAGTTCGGCAATTATTTAAAGATAGTAAAAACATCCGAAAAATTAAGTGAGGTGCAAATTGCCGAATTGGAGTGCCGTCTAGGAAAAATTGAACCTGTGTTTTCGGAATTCGATTCTATTCAGATCGAAATAGAATTGCTCACGGATCAGCCAGATGACGCGGAGCGCGAACAATTTGAGGACCAGTACTTCTCCGTGGTTTCGCTTGCGCGGGTTTTGTTGGCCCCCACCGTCCAGTCTAGCGGTGGTCACGGGTCCGCGTCGAGCGAGCACGGCTCATGCGCCAGCGCCCGGCACGACTTCGTCCGCCTGCCAAAGATTGATCTACCACACTTCGACGGCAGCTACCAGCACTGGCTCGAGTTCCGAGATACGTATATTTCATTAATACACAATAATCACGGCATAAGTGATATAAATAAGTTTCATTACCTTCGTGCCGCCTTAAAAGGCAGTGCTGCCCTAGTCATACAAAGTCTTGATTTCAGTTCCAGTAACTACCACAAAGCGTGGCAGTTATTGTCAGAAAGATACGACAACCCGAGGCTTTTGGTTAATAATCACACCCAGGCATTGTTTAACCTTGAACCTATACAGCGCGAGTCCAGTTCTTTGTTACGTAATATGGTGGATGTAACTAATAAAAATTTACGTGCACTTGCAACGTTAGGTGAGGCAGTGGACCACTGGGACACTATTATAGTATACCTTATGTCTAAAAAATTAGATTTCGTCACACATAGGAAGTGGGAAGAATACAGAAACCAGTTATCGGGCTCTCCGACGTTGGAACAGTACATTAAATTTTTAAATAGTAGGGCAGATTTTCTTGAAACTCTTTATGATAATAAAAATAACAAACAAAAGGCATTTCAAAACGTAGAATCAACTAAACTTAAATCTTATGTTACAACTACTAATACTAAACAATTTAAACCTATTATTTGTCCATTCTGTAAACAGAATCATTTCTTATTTACTTGTGAAGCGTTTCGTAAGTTAGACGTAAATGCTCGCATTAGTAAAGTGGATCAATACGACGTGTGTAAAAATTGTTTACGTCCGGGTCATAGCGAGAAAAAGTGCCCGCTGTCTCATTGCAAGTATTGTGTACATAAGCACAATACTCTTTTGCATAAAAATGTAGAAGCATCTTCTAGCACTTATGCACCCATTCAAGAGACAAACTTTAACGGCAACATTCAAGCCGACATATCTTCACTCGCTAATCGCTCGGTGTTGCTTTCCACAGCATTGGTGCTAGTGTTCGACGCGGATGGAAGACCTCGCGAAGCCCGGCTCTTGCTTGACAACGGCAGCACTTCCAACTTCGTGACACGAGATCTGTGTGGGCAGCTTGGGTTAATGAGACGCAGCGTGAGCTCCACGGTCACAGGTATAAATAATCAAACCTCACACAGTACCGAGTCCTGCGACCTCATTATCCAGTCATATCATAGTGACTATAAGACGAGTGTGCGTTGTTTCGTTTTGCCAGAAATAAATAAATCAGTACCGTCATGTTACATAGATACTTCGCATATACTTATACCTGCGGGTGTCACATTGGCGGATCCATCATTTAATCAGCCCTCAATTATCGACATTCTTGTTGGTGCTGAAGTATTTTGGAACGTCTTAGGTTCCAATTACATTAATTTAGGAAAAAATAAACCTAGACTTCAAGAATCCAAATTAGGTTGGATTATTTCCGGGATTATAATTAATAATAACAGTAATTCATCATCATCATTTTGTTCATTCTTATCAAATCAAGAAGAAACGCAACTTACACGATTCTGGGAACTTGATTCAGTATCCTCAACGCACTGCATGTCTCATGAGGAACAAGTTTGCGAACAGGGCTTCCTCGTCGACACAACTCGCGATCAAGATGGCCGCTTTATTGTAACTTTACCTTTGAAAGAGTCACCGGAGGTCTTGGGTGATTCGTATTTAATGGCCAAACGACGTTTTTTAACACTAGAAAAAAAATTAGAGCGAGACGAAGAATTTAAAAATATGTACCTTAACTTCATGCAAGAATATCTAGATTTAGGTCACATGGTTGAAAATAAATCTTCAGATATTTCAAAACATGACTCATACTTTCTACCACATCATGGTGTTTTGCGCGAGGCAAGCACGACCACGAAGCTTCGAGTTGTATTCGATGCTTCGGCCAAAACAACCTCCGGTAAGTCTTTTAATGACATCCAGATGGTAGGTCCAACAGTACAGGATGATCTTTTATCTATTTTATTGAGGTTTAGGCAGCACAAATACATCATTTCAAGTGACGTGCAAAAAATATATCGCGCTATCCTTGTCCATCCTTCGCAACGGTCACTTCAACAAATTATCTTTAGATTCGATCCATCAGATCAACTTAAAACTTATACTCTTAACACGGTCACGTACGGTACCGCGTCCGCTCCATACCTAGCGACGAAATGTCTTGTTTCTCTTGCCGATCAGTGCCACGACGTTCGTATTAAAGACGCAATCAAACATGATTTTTACGTGGATGATTTCTTGAGTGGCAGTGACACGGTTGAGTCATTAATTAACGTAACTAAAGATGTCATAGATACTTTAGAGACAGCAAACTTCTATCTTCATAAGTGGCAATCTAACAGCCCTGATATATTAAAATCAATCTGTGCTCCAAAGGATGACACTCATAAAAAACTCAACCTTGATAGCACTTCGTCTAGCAAAACATTAGGCTTATATTGGGATTCCACCTTCGACGACTTATCATTCTCAATCGACATTAAAATTCCAAATAAAATTACTAAACGAAACATTTTGTCCGTAATAAGCCAGGTATTCGATCCTCTAGGTCTAGTGGGCCCGTGCACAGTGGAAGCTAAATTTATTTTACAAGCACTGTGGCAAGAAAAATGCGACTGGGATGAGGAACTTCCTCATGCGATTGTAAACAACTTTCTTTCATTCGTTAAGTCACTATCGCATTTAAATAAACTTCATATACATCGTTGGGTTATGTGTGATTCACCTACACAGACTCAACTGCATATTTTTGTAGACGCTTCTGAGCGGGCATATGGATGTTGCATTTATGTTAGAACTGTAGATGGCAACGAGGCAGTGTGTACTCGTCTTATAGCTTCAAAAAACAAAGTCGCTCCACTTAAGCAGACAACTATTCCTCGTCTTGAACTTTGCGGAGCTTTGCTAGGTGCAAGACTCTGGGCAAAGATCATAAAATCACTTACTGTAAGGTTTGATCATTGTTACTTTTGGTCGGATTCGATGATAGTGTTGGGTTGGCTCGCAGGCTCACCTAATCGTCTCAAGCAATTTGTTCGTAACCGAGTGATTGAAGTGCAGGAATCTACTTACGGCCACACGTGGAGCTACGTGCCGTCAAAACAAAACCCTGCAGATCTTGTGTCGCGGGGGGTGAAGGCTGATGAGATCAGCGAATCCACTCTATGGTGGACTGGTCCTAATTATCTCCATCACACAAATATACAGTTCCCCATAGTTCCCAACACACCCAAAGGAACACTTCCAGAAGCGTCATTTCACACAAATATCCAAACAAACACAGCCGCAAATCCTATATCTAAATTGATTATTAATACATCGACCTTCACAAAAATAGTCAGAATATTAGCCTATATTTACAGATTTATTCATAATAGTAAGAACAAAAACATGAAAACCTTATCAACCTTAACTTATAAAGAGCTCAAATCATCAAATATAAACTTATTACGTTTCTCACAGAGGGAAATGTTTCCTTGTGAATACGATATTATTTCCTCAGGTGGAACTTTACCTATTAAAAATAGATTAAATTCATTGACCCCATTTCTTTGTCCGGATAAACTTATCCGTGTTGGTGGTCGTCTTGACAATTCTTACTATAGTTACGATGTTAAACATCCTATCTTGTTGTGTAGCAAACATCATATAACAAAACTCATATTTACAAGGCAACATTTTGCATTATTACATGCGCCACCCAGCTTGCTATTGTCGAGCATTAGGCAATCTTATTATCCATTAGGAGGTAGAAACTTAGCCCGTAAAATCGTTACTAATTGTGTGCGCTGTATTAGATTCAAGGCCAAGCCTCTTCAACCAGTGATGGGAAATCTGCCTACTGACAGAACGCAATTAGAATTTCCATTTTTGCACACCGGAATGGATTATGCAGGGCCAGTGCTGATAGCTGATCGTAAGGGTAGGGGCAGCAAAACAATTAAATCATATATTTTAATTTTTGTTTGCTTTTCAGTTAAGGCTCTTCACTTGGAGCTAGTTACGAGCTTAACCAAGGAGGCGTTTTTGGCAGCTCTCGAGCGTTTCATGGCTCGTCGCGGGAAACCTAAAACGTTATACTCCGACAACGGCACTTCTTTTGTTGGGGCTTGCAACGAGCTTAATAAATTTATTTTCAAAAATAAGTTAGAACTTCACTCGTGTGTCGCAGAGCAGCATAATATTGATTTTAAATTCATTCCGGCTTATGCACCAAACTTCGGGGGATTATGGGAGGCGTCCGTGAAGTTGGTTAAGTATCACCTACGCCGAGTACTTACCTTAACCCATTTAACATACGAAGAAATGAACTCGTGCCTAGTTCAGATAGAAGGTATTCTAAATTCTAGGCCCCTCACCCCTCTATCATTTGATCCTTCTGATCTTTCATACATTTCCCCCTCTCACTTCCTCATTGGACGCTCGCTTCTGTCTATACCCAGGATACCACTCACAGAAGCAAACGTCACACGCCTCGACAGATTCCAGCGAGTTGAAAAGCTCAAACAGCATTTCTGGAACCGGTTTGCTAATGAGTATGTAACTCTCCTACAGCAGAAGATGAAGTGGCGCAGCACGTCGAACGCACTCAAGCCTGGGACCATGGTACTCGTCAGGGACCAAGGCCTTCCTCCTCTCCTGTGGCTTCTGGGGCGCGTCACCAAGCTGCACCCGGGCGCGGACAACGTCGCCAGGGTCGCCGACATCCTAACCAAGAAGGGCATCATCCGGAGGGCGTACAATAACATCTGTCCACTTCCCATTAGTTAATAATCATTAAGTTCTTAGTTATTAATTATTTACTTATGTTGAGTACTCTCAACGCCCGGGAGTATGTTGCGTATGCAACATTTTTATTGTATACATTTTAATTTATTTTATTTTATTCTTTTTTCCTACTTAAATTGTTTTTCAATAATATTATTGTACCTACCAAAATCATTAAACCTAAATTATCTTAAGCTCTTCAAGCAATATCAAAACGTTTATCCCCACTAAAATAGTCAGTTAATCTTAGAACTGTTCAAAATTTGCAACTCACTTGCCTTCTAATCGTCCACTTAGCTGCGCATAATTTTGGCACTATTTTCTACTTACACCAGCTACCTATAATAAACCTACAGTCTTAAATCGAAGTTTTTATTACAAAAGCAACGCCTTCAAAACCTCCTCTTCAGCGGTCTGGTTTCGGCGGCTTCACTGCACGAAGAATATCCCACTGCCAATTAAGAGGAGGCGGAGAACTGTTTTGGGTTTTGCATCCCTACTTGTAGGATACATATTTGTTGTAGCAAAATTAATGCATAATAAAGACTGCATTTGAAAAAACAGAGACATGATTTTGGACAACTTGATTTCCATCGACGCGATGGTCAGCCATCAACGAACGTTATAAAAAACTGCTACCGCTACTTAGGCAGCATGTATAATTCTGGAAACGTGGAATGTAACATCTAGCACAGAACAACAGCAGTATGGAGAGAACAGACACATGACATGTGACATTATTTGGGTGAGGACCAAAAAGATGGACCATAGTTAAGTGCAGTTAACCATACACACAACGAAGGCGAAAAAAGTTCAGTTGTGAGACGAAAAGTATCCTTACAAATTATTGTATGGCTAACTTTCATCGCACAACGGAAAAGTTTCACAGAAAATTTAATTGCGTGGGGCGTGGCCATTTTTTAGTCCTTACCATATGTTAGTCCTACTCGAAAGTTTTAGTTTATAAAGTCGTAATAAGACTTGGGGGGTTATTATGGCATGACTATGCAGTCCATTTTACGGCGAGCGTAAAAGACAGAGCTATATATAGCCTTGACTTGTCACTCAGCGTAAACTGAACTGCAGAGCTTTGTCATAATAACCCCTCAATCCTTACAAAACAAGGGCCGTTACCCAAAATAACGTATAATGTCGCTCAGTATAGCATTCAAGTCGCCAGAATTAAAATATTGAGGTGGATGTGTCGCGTCACCAGGAGGGCTAGCACAAGTTTACCCCTTGTTTATCGCTCGGATCTCCCTTTGTATCTAGTCTGTAACGATAGAGACGAACTAAAAGAAAAAGCGAGAAAATAAAATTGTGCTAGCCGTACAGGCTCGATAAAATGCGCGACGAGTACGTGAGGGGAATCCTCGGACATAGCCGATAAATTGCAGGAGAGTAGACAGCGATGGTATGACCACGTACATAGGAATCTTGGCACTACAACTTTCCACCTTTTCATCTTTCCCTGGTCGTAGATCAAGTCGGACACCCAAAACAAGGTTGAAAGATATATTAATGTAGGACATGTAAGGCATCCGAAAATGATATCAAGGATAGAAAAGTGGAGAATTATAATAAGGAAACCTGACCCCTCCATCACGACGCGGTGATAGCTATTTAGTGAAAGAGATAAGCGGCACGATTTGTTTACCAATACATTATATTGATTCACTGGAATAGAATTTATACTTTATTGCAATAACAATAGCTTAGACTAACGTAAAAATAAATAAATATGACGGGACAATGTCCCACCAATTGACCTAGTCCCAAACTAAGCTCTAGGTTTGGAAACATACTTAGATAGAGAAATAAATACTTAAATACATAGAAAACATCCAAGACTCATGAATAAATACTCATGCTTATCACCCAAATGTCTGCCCTTACCGGGATTTGAACCCGGGGCCGCCGGCTTCAGAGGCAGGGTCACTCCCAACTAGGCTAACGTGTCGTCAACGTATTTCTTTATTTTCAGAATTTGTCCCTATTTAATAATAATTAATGCAGTTTAGAAGATCGTAAGATGTCAAATACACAATGTGGCTTTGAGACGTGATATAAGGCTTGATAAATGCCGAACATTTTCATGTGATCAGATTATTAAGTAAAATCCAAGAAATGTTAGAGAGCTCTCTCAACTCAGGATTATGTTCCCTTTGATAATATTTAGATCCTTTCGAAACCTAATCCTTACGTTTGAATAAAACATTCCACTAAGATAAATCAGAAAATTGGATTCGACAAATTTTCCATTTGCTGGGAGAGCCGTTCAAGTGTCTTCACTTCACTCGTTGATTTTCTTAAATCGAATTTCAATCATAACTCAAACATAACTAAATGTGCGTTCGTATATTGGAGAGTTTGAAAATTGATAAATGTAAAAAATATTGATTTAATTTGCAACGGATAACTTTAGTTCAACATTTTTTTAATGCTGCTCAGCTAACGTAAGATTGGTATCATTTTATGGGTTTTTGAATATAACAAGTCAGTAACTACATTACGTCTTGCCAAATGTTTTTGTAACTATATGTGAGGCAATTCAAACTATATACATGTGCTGTTCGGGTACACTACATAATTCCGAATAGATCAATAATCCGAATTTTCATAATACGAAATTCATTTTGTTTATAAAAGATTTTATTTTTTGATATCGCTTATTAGTCAAACCTAACCTAACCTACATAAAGCAACTAAACTATTGATCTTATAAAAAAATGCTTCAATGAAATATAGATTTCGGAATAATGAAAATTCGGACGAATGAATATTCGAAAAAATTACTTCGTAATTTTGAGGTGTTCCCGTGCTGGGGGGTTATTATGACCTAACTATGCAGTTCTTTTTACGGCAAGTGTAAAGGACAGAGCTATAGCAGTTGTATAGCTCTGTCCTTTTCTCTCAGCGTAAACTGAACTGCAAAGCTATGTCATAATAACCCACCTGTTTACTTAAAAACCCGGGATGTATTATATCATCATACCCCACATATGTTAGGGCATAGGTACACAAATAAAACTTGTAGGCACTTTAAAGTACACCTATCCGAGCGCAAGTAGTCTCTCTTATTATCAAAACCGACGTGGTCGGAGCACGTCCCGTGTTATTTCCGGGAGAAACACCGGAGCAATCAACGGAAATCGACCGTCCTCGCCTGCTCCACTAATTTAAATATTCGACTCATCATTATCGATACCGAGATGATCCAGGGGGTTTATTTCCGAGTTTCCACTGTATCGTCAAGTCAATAAAAAAATCACGTACTTACACCGGTTATACCAAATTCATGACTTAATGCGAAGTACAGAAACGCCTTTTCATAATATCTAGGTATTTTGAAGACGGTTCTAAATTATACCTGGATAATTGTTATAGTTACGTACATGAGGGTAGGTAACTGATATAAATGTACGACTAAACTAATATTTAAGAGTTTGATTTTATTTCCGCACTCAACTAATCGTTACAAACAATTATATCGCACTATAACTCTTCGTAGTCGCTTCGGATGTACCGAACATTATTTTAATAGGCATTCAGGAATTAACTATGTACTTTGATTAGCCGAGGATGGTCTAGAGTATTCGTTGCTGGTTCTATGCATTGGTGCCTCGTTTACAATCGCGATGTGAGGTTTTGGAATGTTCCGCGTATTGCTGTCTCTTCTCAAATCGTTTTATCCTCTTTTTCTCTTACTGAAATATTTGACATCATAATATACTGAAATGTGCTTTCAGAAAAAGGGTTTTAGGTTATGGTTCATTGTACAATGATCTATATCTGATAGAATTTGGCCTAAAATGGACGGAAAACATAGTGTTACGTACTTGGGGGTAGGTACCTACCTAACTAACCATACCTACTCGTAACAATAGTAAACTTATACTAGTACTACTTATGTACTTGTTGGTAGATATTTTGATTAGCTAAATTATGAGAGATTTATCTATGAAATAAACTGAAATGGTATTTTAGCTTGTTGAAAGCTCTTCAAAGGCACCAAAAACACATTTTAAATTTTAAAAAAGGCGTAACATTATTATTATTTACTTGACGCTGGGTCGGATATTTTTTATGTAGGTATAATTAATTTTACGAAATATTGAAATTAGGTTCCAATTTTTATTTACGTAATCTCGTTTCATAACATTTTTTAAGCATTTGCTTTTTTTCTTGCTATCATAACGGGAGCAACGATTTGGGGTGATTTTAAGTATTTATTCATTCGGAAACATATTTTCAATTCAATTCAATAATTTATTGCATATCACATTACAATTCAAGGTTGAACAAAAAGGAATATCAACTAATTTATGTCTAGGTTACATTACTTAAAATATTATTTTTACTATAAACATGTTATTGCACTTCTTATAACGTAACTAAGTGGTTTTCAGTGGGGTATGGTTTATGAACTTTCATGAAAATAATCGTTAAAGGTGTAATAACATTTACCTATAAGGAACAGTTTTAATTGTTAAGTGAATGCCGTAGGTTTTAAATTAGGTAGGTGGTTATAATGTTTTAACATCATAATTATGGTAGGGGCTATATGCTACTATTTTCATTCTGGAGACGGGCAATGTAAGTTTGTTGAGATATCTATCGTTTCTTCTAATATCTGTTTTAGGCGTGAGAGATCTAAATGTTTTTTAATAAATTTACTCGATTCAAAGATGTAATGGATGTTAAGGTAAGGATTTTAAACTTAAAGTAAGATCGACAAGATTTCATCTGGCCAACGTTTGCAAGTATTCTGACACATTTCTTTTGCAAGATAAAGATGGTTTGTACTTCAGAACAGTGTCCCCATAATATGAGGCCGTACGACATCCTTGAATAGGCGTAAGCGTAGTTCGTCGCGAGAGCCGCTTGGGTATCGGTGACGCGTTTTAGGTGCTGGAGTGCGTAGATGAATCAAGAAAGTTTATTTGATAGGTTTTGAATATGTTGTTTCCACGTAAGATTAGTGTCCAAATCCACACCCAACAAATTCGCGGAAGTTACAGTCGTTAATTTAGTGTTATTATGAGTATAACATATAGAAAATACCGGTTTTTGATACGGTTTAAATTGTATAACTTTTGTCTTATTCAGATTGAGCTTTAAATTGTTTGATTCTAGCCAGGTTATAATTTTGTGTAATAATTTACATATTCGTTTTCGGCCTCGGTAACGTTGTACAGGGAAGTAGGACAGAAATGTCATCGGCAAAGAGCACGCAGTGGTTATCTAATATAGTTGGTAAATCATTTATATAAATTAAGAAAAGTCAACCCCTAAGATACTACCTTGCGGTATAGAACCTGTAACAAAGACTCTGTCCGATCTGATGTGTTGAATATTCCCCATATCAAAATCTGTGAACTCTACATCAACATATTGTGAGCGGTTGCTAAGATGTGATCCACTCATGAGCTAGTCCCCTGATTCCAGAGCTGTATAATTTGTCCAACAACGTTTTATAGCAGACTCTGTCATAGGCTTTGCTCATGTCGAGCAGACATTGAGTGCTCTAAACCTTAGTGTCATAGTATTATTATCCATTATGTGGTATAACTTGGACATTCTCACCATTTTCAAGATGGCAACTATCAACAAATTTCAAACCACGGGCTCGTAGATAACATGCATTATAACAGTTTATTACTCGTATATGCCGCGTAAGACATTGTTAAGTACTTGAGAACATTATAAACCATGCAAGAGCCGCAATTAATGGAACAAACAAAATATAAACCATCTGTGATTGAAGGAGTTCTAAAACTCAAAAACACGAACAATTGTTAACACAAGTATTTTTATATACCTGCTTACAATCTCTTAGTTCTCCCATTAAAAGTTGCTTTTTCCAATCGACCTTAGAGCATAATTCATTTGGAAAAAATATGTAACCTCAACTAGTTCAGTGTCAAAATAATTTGCAATGTGTCTGGTAGTAAACTCAATTGTCACGGTGAGAAGGGTTCTCTGGCGGGGTTTATACCGACCCAGCACGGGAATCACTTAAGCCTGTTCATTTATCCCATTCGTTCTCTACATCAAGGGATCGACAGCGGTTGACTTTCGACTTCGTATTAATATTGACTATTTAAGTTCTTTTTTTGCATGGAAAAGGCAAACAAACAATCTTATCATACCACCTGATGACGTTTGCAAACTCAAACCTAAAACACCAACCACAAACCCTAAAAAAGGGAGGGATGCTGTGTTCAAAGACTTGTGTCCGACTGTGGAGCCAAACTTAATGTTATCAGTTTTGAGTTCATGAGAGGATTTCAAAACAAACTCAACATTATATGTACACAATTATTCTAGGAACACGAAGTTTCAAAACTCTGAAGAAGTGTAGACAACAGGGGTAGTAAAATTTCATAAAAATAAGAATGTCTACTTGCGGACAATACTTTTGTTAAGCAAACACACTATCGCTAAAGTATTTTAAAATATGCTTAGATGTAATATGTCAGTGTGACATTTAAATTTGACAGAAAATGACACACACTTAAACTGAAATAGGTATAGTTTAGCATAAAGATGACTCCCCATATAACACAAAGCGGTATTGTAGTCACATTCACGGCCTTATTCATATTTTTATACGCCTGTCAGTCCTGTAACTAAAATGTTGGTGTTTAATGAAACTTCTTTCAGAGTTTACGCGCGAAACGTGCAATAACTGTCAAGAGTGCGATACAGCCCCTTCCACGGCTCTTTCTAGCGATATCTCAAGTTATTTATGCCTAGCGGCCATTGTGTGTTTATCGCCTGTTCAATAATGCAAATTGAAAAGATTTTTTCATAGCTATTATTTATATTTACGCCCATGGGTGGAGAACGTACATTACAGTACAGAGCTTTCACATTTAACTTAATATTTAAGAAAGGGTTTTCTTGAGCAACATTGTAGGAACTGAAGGTAAACAAAATGAACTGGTTACAAAAACGAATCAAACAAAGGGAAAGCGGTTATTGTTCGATCTGAGTGGTAACGAGGTAAGCGTTTGGTAGCTTAATAGTTATCGGAATTGATAATTGCATGTTGTTTTGTTGTTCTTATGATAATAAGAGTCTTGGCAGAATGATTCATTGTTTAATTTAATGAGAAATAACCTCCAAAACAGTAAGCAGGCAACAATATTTCTATTATATTTATGTTTAGGCCCAATGACAAAACCAAAGATTCTGTTCAATGTGTGTGGTATCAAAGAAAGAAAGAACAGAAAAACTGAAAAACGAAACAATAAATAATTTCTGTCTTAGTGTCATATCATGCAAGATGGTCCCAGCTCCGCATGTAACTAATTTTAAGTCCAGAACTGGTCGTCAGTTAGGCCATTTAGTGAAATCACGGCAGGTCACTGAAAATAGAAACAAGAAAATCAACAGAAAATAAAACGATAATGAAACCTTAATTATTAATTTGAAACTCACACATTTTATGTCAAATTATAAAAAATCCCTGAACTGCCTATCAGTGTGTTCGTCAGTAACTATTGGTGAAAAGAGGCCCGAGACAAGATGCGTTCGCTGAATAGAAACGCTAGTTAGAGAACGCATCTTGGCTAGCGCCTAAGGGTGGGTAGGTAACAATTAAAAGACCTATGAGCGCCGTAACATTTTTAAGCAACACATTGAGATTACATTCACACAAACAACTTGTAACTTATTAAACAGAGCCTTGAGTGTAGAATGCTGTTCACGCGTCAAACCGTCTTAAAAGCTTTTGCATCCATGTTATTTCTGCGAGAAACGCAAACGCGCTCGAGACGATTTTGCGACTTACACTAAAGGCTCAGTAGTGTCTAGGGTCATCAATGTAATGACCCACAAGGTTTTGTCCAGTAACTTATTAGAAAAATACACAAGTAACAGGCACGCAGGAGGAGAGCAATATTACTAAATACCTTTTCTCACCCGACAAAATTTTACTGTATAATGTATATTTTTACCAAACACGGGACTATGGTAGTCCCGAACATTTGGAAGGCGTATATGGCGTATATAATATGTAATACAACTTTAATTTAGTAAAGTGATGGGACACCAACCGGCGATTGTCCCTGAGTTCACAATATAGAAGTATGCTCCCACAGACAACTACCGATTTGTGTAGGACTATAAGGATGAAAAAATGAATAATTTGTTATATATATGAAATAATATGGATTGGTGAACTAGGCTATTGATGACACTATGTTGTCTGCCTGGCCAATGCCAATTACGTCGATTGAAATGGCAGAGGGTGACTCGCCAACTCAATGGAATGGGCCTCCCAAAATACCAAATACATGGCAGAAGAGAGGCAGCAGCTCCAGAAGGGCTAAGCGTGGAGAGGTGTTTCTGGACTTTAATCGACCATAAGGTACCCACTCACCACTTATGCAACACATCCGCCCTTCGAGCATATACCTAACTCTTGCGACTCCGGCAGTGTATATTTATTGTTATATTTTATTTTTTAGTGAACCACATTATGTTGGCAAGTTTGCTTATGGCACAATACTGTACATGAAAGACCCAATCCCAAAGGCTTGTTCAGTCACCATCGTATGTGTCGGAAAATATAAGATTTTCAAATATATCTGAACCGGGCCTATTCATAAACCCCCTAGGGCTTAGAGCGTGTTTGGATACAATTGAGCACCTTACATGCTCTAATTTATTTTATGACGACTATTCTATTCAACGAATACTTTTATAACATAGCAAACCTTCTTTCTTTCTAAAAGACTCAATACCAAGTACTGCATCTTTAACAAAATTCCTTTTTAGGGTTCCGTACCTTAAAAGGAAAAACAGAACCGTTACAGGATCACCGTTGTCGGTCCTTCCGTCCGTCTCGGGAACGCGTGGAGATATCAAGTTCAAATTAAATCCATATTACTCAAGTCTACAGTCCCTTGCAGCTGTGAAAAAATTAAACAACCAACAATTGCTAATGCGGTATAACTGTGATTACTAATGTCGGACTTACCCAAATATAAATTTGACATATATTGTTAGTTAAGAGGCATTTGCCATTGTTGGTTACGCAGCATTGCAGTTTCATCGACGAATTTTATCAAAACCTTTTATCTGACTCCCAATGGGGTAGGCAGAGGCTATAGAACGCCAGGTGCACCTGTCTAAACATACAACTTTAGCTTCCTCTACATTCATCAGACTCTTTATGCACGTACGTCAATTTCGGGTGCTTTTGATTTGGCCCTTATTCAGCACATCGTGAATCTGATCAATGTATGTGCATCTAGGGCGTCCCCTACCGACATCTCCACTCAGTTTCTCTCGCCATACCTCTTTCGTAACTCTTTTTCATTCATCCTTGAAATGAAAATTCTTTAGAAATGTTGATCCACCTTTATATGTACGAGTAGTGTAGCAGTTCCTTAACTCGAACATGACGATCCTGGTACGTGAGCTCGCTCTCTATCGGATTTGACCCGGCACTTTGTGGTGTAATGCGTTTGGAGACCGCAATTAATGTATACCACATCAGTGTGGAATACGGCACCGACGTGAATGGTGCTGGGATAATCCAGCAATTCTATATAGGACACTAGCGACCTGTATTCGTTTCGTTTCGGTTTATGTTAGTTTTCTGTAACACCCGTATATAAATCAAAGACTTCCGTGAAAAATATCTAACCGATGGTGGTAATGGTTCTTTATGAAATTATCTATGTTTTAATATATTATATGTGTAGAAGAGACTTGAAGGGAAATCCTTTGAGAAAACTGGAAGCCACTTAAATCGATCCATACATTCTAATTACAACATCATCGTATAGATTAAGTTGAAGCGTGTGTTCCAAAATTCTTAATTTTGACTCGAGAAAATCTGATTAGAAATACTCTCGATTGTCAAGATTGTGTTTGGGGTTATTTGACGGCATTTTTGACTCAAATGACTAATTTAAAAATCTTACATAAACCTCAAAAATTACCCAAAATTTGAAACACAATGACAAAACAGGGAAAAAGACAATGTCGCACCAAAAGCTTAATTAAATCCTAAATCATTCCCCGTCACATTGGCAATTACAATAACAGTGACGAATCTCGAATTTTGCGGGATTTGATTACGAATAACGAGACGTAATCGCGCCTGCGGGGATAGAGACAAATGTCGTATTGGTTGCAGATTTACAACGCGGCTAGCGCCATCTGGCGGGCCAATTTATGAGTTTAATCAGCCCCGGAGCCCGATGCGACTATACACCCGACACCTCAATTGTCATACCAATGTTTACTTTATTTCCAAGCCATAAGGGTTAAACGGAAAGGTTCCCGTGCACCCGTGCCCTGAATTCCAACAGTAATATCAACTTTATTTCAACGGTGTAAGCTAATGGTAAAAGATTGGAGACCGAACAGTTGATAACGTAGGTGCCGATAAGTCTATCGTTATTGAAGAACGTATGATGCTGACGGTAAATAAAAATATTGATAAGGTTTTACTTACGATTATTAACGATGAAATAGAATTAGACATTTCTAGAAACCTATAAAAGCGATGCATAACGTTAACGTTAACGATTTTCAAAAACGGACAGGGCCTAAATTCAGGTGCGTTAAAACGATATCGTATTTGACTCGTTTAAAAATTGTTTATGTCACAGTCGCCATTATTGTAAATGACATAAGAGTTATCAAATCATTGACAATACGGAAACAGGTCAAAAACGATATCATTATAACGCACTTGAATAGAGGCCCTGAATGTATGAATAAAGTAAGCTGACGATCTATCACGCCGTCAATGCAATTACTGTCTCATACACTCAATCCTTATTGTAAATTATGATTCTGTTTACATAGTTCCTTATGCTAAATGTCGCCAATCTGTGTGTCAGTTTAATGGCAGCCGATGCGCTCAATATTCTAATACTACTTGTTAGGTACATAGATACTAGTTAGTTACTTATTCAAATGTTCAGGATTCCTCACGATGTTTTTCTTTCACCATAACAGTATTGGGTTATGTACCTACTTTGGTTATAAAAACGTTGTGTAGCGTCGGCGGCTTATGTCAATTCCATACCTACATTTTTATTTGAAGCGAGCTTTGCTATTTGAAAGACGTCATTATGATAATTAACGTGAAAGTACACAACATGAATAGAGTTAAGTACATTCAGACTTCCATTACATTTCGCGTGTATCTCCGAAATCTGCACTGAAACTTCCTTTCTTTCACCTTATCTTATCTGTGTTAATTTTGTAAAGACTTTGTTCTCGCTACGGAGAAATGAAGCACCTTGTTGAACTTTCCGCCTTAAATTACATTCAAAACATGCACAGTAGCTTAAAGACGGAGCCTTACTTCTTAAGTCTTTGTGATATTTTGTACGTTTTTGTAAGTAACGAAAATGGCGTATCTATGAATATTTAATTTATTCATAGTCGTATTCATTTTTGAAAACAGGGATTACCTATATTGACGTCATTTGCTGATATTTCCTACGATTAAGTTCCGATACGCAATCGCAATAACTTCCAATAAACTTATAAACCAACACAAATTAGGTTTGTTCCACAGATACGAGATAAAAGTAGGGAAGATGAAATTACGAGAGCATCCCACACGAACTTGGCGCACAGTTTATTTGTTTTCCCCTCTGTACACGAGTTATAGCCCAACTTACATACATACGTAACTTGTGCTAACTTTGCGGGGAACTTAAACGAGCACAATTTAAACTTTAAATTCATGAATTTCATTCAAAGAGAATAATTTAAAGTGAATGTTGTTCTGCGAATGAAAGCGCGGAATCTTTTAAATGAATATTGTTTTAAGGCAACATGGCGGCAACTTGAAATTGTTGTTTGCTTAGGATTTCAAGCACATAATATTTAAGAAGAAATTTCATCACAATCGCATATGATACAAATGCTGCATACAAGGGCTGCATTGCCGGGTCAGTCTGTTTGAAATGCTTTGTTACATTTTTAATAAAAACCCAGCAAGAGAATGTCGGACCATACTTACTCAGTGTAGGCACAAACTATCCGCAAAATTAAAAAGCCTGAGCTAAATTTTCTGTTTAAGTTTTTTGGTTTTTATTTAAGATTATTTTTATTGGGTAGAAACAGTTTTTAAATTCGTTATTATTTGCTTTCATTTCAGCAATTTTTCTCATTTAATCACTTGGACGACTACGTTAATGAAAATGACCTTTTTCGAATTGTTAAGTTTTGCAATAATGGCGGCGAAAACCTGTTAGTTAACATGCTCTTGATCGTTTTAAACTCGTAAATATCAGGCTCAAACTCAGATAGCATATGTCAAACGGTCCTATAGGTACATTATTTTCTCTGTCAGTCCCTTTCTTCTTAATTTTATTTTGCATACATTTTTTCCAAATGTTGCTAACAAGGTAACATTTTTTTGCCTGGCGCTCCATCACAGTCGGCCGCACTCAGTCCTCAGATAATCAAGTTATGACGTAACACAATTTTTCACAGCTGCAGCAAGAGTCTACCCTGCGATTTATAGAGTGTGACGTCCGGTAGGATCTTAAAAAATGAGGCTAAAACACAATAAACTTTCCATAAACTTGCGGATAGCGATACTGTTGAATATCATGGTTATGGTTGTACTTTCATTCACTTTAAAGGTACGAAGGGCCTGTTTTACAATCGACAAGTAAATTTACCTGTCAAATAAAGATAGCCCTCTCTCCGTCTATTTTCAAGTGCAACAAAGGGAAAGGGTTAAATCTATTCGACAGATATGCTTTACTGGGACTGAAACAGGCGGTAGATGGAATTGCAACAATGTAAATTTACAGATATATTATAGCAAGACTAAAACATTTTTTTTAAGCCATGCTAAAGACAAACGAGCACACAGACTACTTGGGCTGAGACTCATCCGGTAAAACCGTATTGCTTTTAACATGTTATTGTATTGTCGACGTTTTGATAGCTCTTAGTTACTTGACCATAACACGTTAAAGACAATATAGCTTTACTCAGAAGAATAGAGACTCTGGTGGTAAATTAAATCTGTGATCATAGACACTATGGAATAAAACCCCCGGTCATTATGATGGTGGATGGGAAAACATTTCGCCCGCGAAAAAATATTTCTTCTGAAAGTTAGAAATTTCCAGATAAACACCTAGTATGAAGATAAACACGATAAATAATTGTAAAGTTACACTTCAAAAAGCAACCCCGCATTATTTACCAAAAATAACAACCATGACAACTCTGGTCACTCTATTAAATTATTTTATTAGTTTTATACGAGCATCCACAGTTTAGTTGCAGTTCAGCATATAATTATCCATTATATTTACTAAACATAACAACATAATATCACGCATTCTTTACCAGAGTAGGGTAGGCAGAGCTACAGAAATACCAACAATTCTAAAAAAACTTGTTGATAATTCTGTAACTACATTTTGCACACATAGGCTAAGATTTTTACTAGTATATAGTGACAGGTTGCAAGCCCATCGACTAACAGTACTACAAGCCTTTATTCCCTTAGTCGCCTCTTACGACATTCACGGAAAGACATGGAGTGGCACTATTCTAACCCGGCTACCACTCGGGCTTTACTTATTACGGGTTATATTTATTTTTTCTATAAATATCCACACATCTTAGCCTGATTGTGCAAAATGTGTTTACAGAACTACCAACAAATCTTCTTGAATTGTTGGTTTTTCTGTAGCTCTGCCTACCCCACTTTGGGAATGAAGGCGTGATGTTATGTATGTATGTATGCCAAAACGTATGTAACGCAAATAGCTGTTACCTTCGCTTTATAACGAAATATCCCTAAAAGCCAGTGCCTTCAGCCACTGACAAATAGTGTCGAGTAAAATTTTCCAGGCATATTAAGCAGGCGAACCATACATCAAGTTATATAGGAATACGAAGATTTCCCCCGAGACGGGAAGCGATAACAATGGCGGGCATTTCAATGAAATTTGCATTAGAATGCGTGGTGAAATGGTGCAGCCTCCGTGATGAACGAGAGTTTAGTTAAAATCGATTTAAATGTCTTTATAGTTACCGTGCAGAAGCGGGTTCAAATAAATGGCCGTAAGTTTAGGCTTTGGGGCCATCTTAAGACCTTGCTCATATGGTTTCTAAAAAGGTTGATCTAAATTAACAATGATACTGAAATTGATAACCACTATAATGAAAAAAAACATGTGAACTTTGAATTTTACATCGCTATTAAAATCTTTTACTTACGGTTACTATAATAACATAATTATTATAATGATGTCGCGTTTTGAGCCGGACCCTGCGGATAGATAAGGCTTACTTCGGGTTGAAATTTGACATTCGCCCATACAAAATGTGTCTATACTACATAGAATATAGGGTTTGGCCGTTAAGTAGTTAGTGCTGGTTAGGCCTCAATTACAAAGTTTTTCTCACATAATATTTACCACATAGTTAAGTATAATTTATGTAACACTGCAATTTAACAATTTAATAAAAAAACCTTGCATTAAAGTGTTCGTTCTCTCTTCTAAATAACTATCTGTGTCGTCTGTCTGTGAATGAGATAAATGTTTTTCAAATAATGTTAAAACACTAACATTTATGGAACACAAACACATATTTCCAACGAATGTATATATCATTTGGAACATTTCTCATCATACATACTCGTAATTGGAAACCCTCGAAGTTTATTACCGCGGGTCTCTTGGCTATTACGTTTTCAAAATATAAAATAACAGGCTAGATAATTTAACCCCTGACGAGTCAAAGGAAAGGATAACGAGTTTAGTTATAAAATTATGGATGGTACTGAAAAATTCTGTTTAGCGTGCATAGTCTGCTCAGCTTCAAAATTGGGGTCCCAGTAAATACACTTTTTGCTCTAGATGCAACATACTGCATGGAATTTTGTTCACTTTAATTAAGGACTTTAAGGTTTCTAGTAATCCAATTAGTTGAAAAAACTAAAAACGTACCATTACGAAGGTACAGTACTCGAACGATAATATTAAGCACTTTTGTGCATTGTCATAAATCATAATAAACTTCAAACTGAACATCAAATAACAAGCATGATAGTGACAGTGACATTCTCAATGACTAGATTCTAAGTATGCTTCACATTTTTATTGAGTGACTGTTCATCGTTTGAATACTTTAATTGTGTCGCGGGAAAAAGCTAGAACAATTATATTGCGAGATGGGGTGATGACAAAGGCTTCATTACGAGTCCTCCGTCGCCCTAAAAACGCATATTTACCTCGTTAAATTATCGGCATTCGCGCAAATTCGGTAGCTGGCTCAATGAGAAACAAATGTTAGCTCATACGGGTCGGTAAATATTGTATTACTCGTACTAATGTTGTTCCCGCGTTGAGTAACAGGCACATCGCCTGCCTCACTTTTGACATGCTTTAATTGGTCATTACTGGTTACTGTGATAAGAAAGAAATACCTCAAGGGAGTTGAATCATAATGAATCATTAATACCTTCTTCAGTATATCGAATCGATGTAGAATCGGTAGTAAAATTGATATTAAACTTTCTTTCTGCGTGAAAATCTTTCGTTATCCCGTTGTTAAATTTAAAACGATAATTGGAATCAACAGTTTTTAATAATCCACGGTTAAAAAATTACACAGACATGTTTTTTTTTAACTAGGTATATAATAATCGTGATCGCGGATATATCTTGTTAAAATTCAATCTAAACATGGAACTTATCGGACTTGATTCATTGGTGTGAGAAGAGATTGAACCTACCTTTCCTTTGTTTAGAATATCCAAATATCTAGATGCTAAAAATTTTAGATTTCTTAGAGAATTTAAAAATAACATCTTTTTTAATCTACTACGACGCCTCAAGGCACAAACTCGGGCCTCTGGTGTAGTTTTTTACGGGTCGTTCAACTGGATCAAGGTTTCCTAAACTTTTTGGCATCTATCCTCTTTTCATGTTATACAAGTAAGTGGATTAGACCAGCATTGCATTATTGTAAAGATAAAAAACATATGCAAATATTAAATATTTTGTGACTGAATAAATGATAAAAGTATAAAAAAACATAATGTGGGTTTTACAAACTTTAAACACTACTCGTACCAAACAGAAAGCAGAATTATAACTGTACCAGATTCTTCATAACTAAGATAGTTTAAAAACGAAACCAATAATGACAAAACTTGAACAAATGCAAAACTAATATATTTAGAGCGTTTCGTAAAACCTAGCTTATTTCATCCAATCTAAAGCCTAAGGCAGAAAATCTTTCCTTCTAACAAAACTCAAGTGCAGCTCTCGACTGTATCCGCTATCGTCCCGTGTAGGGAAGTGCATCATCACAAAATTTCATATCAAACTCGCCCTTATTCTCATTTTACTGCACGCTGAAAAGGATTTTATACCTGCGTGATACGACAGACTTTCCTGTAAAAAAAAATTAATGGTAGGATTTCGTTTTGCATATCTGGCAGTCCTCCAAGTCAAGTTGCATGTAATAAGTGGAGTCGCGCTTCGTTATCCGACTGCAGGACCAGGCTAATTGTGTACTCATCATGCTAAGAACCCTTGTTAATAGTATGAAATCGTAACTGAAATACGATACGATTACTGAGACTCGTGCTCTACTATCGAATTGAGAATTGGATTGGTTTGGAACGTGCTCATATGCTTAGTTGTGAGACCTGATTACATGAGATTGTACTGTCGAGGAATTTGATTGTTTAGTAGTCTGACATAATACGTCAATTTCCCGGGTTATACATTTTTCACGTGTTACTTTGGGAAACTTATAATATGGCTAATTGACGTATTATGTCACTCAGCACACTGCTAAACAAACTATTTACTTGACTATACAAACTTGTGGTGATAACCTCTCATTAGGTTACTGTTTAACTAATTGATGTTTTCGCATCGCTACAAACCCCCGGATACTAATACTAAACAATATATTAAAACAATCTAACTGTTTTAGCTGTAGCTAATAAAAGAAATAAGCTAATTGCACTGTCTTACTAATTCTTAAATATAACATTAATTTGAACGATTGCAAGTATGCATGGATGTACACCTAGAAAATTCTGATTCAATTAGAATACAAATACTAAATGTCCTGGATTAAATCATAGGATAATTAATTATTTATCCTTGAGTCTCCGTTGGAATCACGTTGGACGAGTTCTACGCGGACAAAGTCTTGGGCCAGCGTTTATAGTAATCAAACTAGACTTAATTAATCCACGAAAATGGCATTTACATTTTGTAATATGAACAAGAAGAAGCAAAGCTGGCGTAAACTTACAATGAGCTTTAAATATTAATTACCAACATTAAAGCGGCGCTACTACAAAAGAAAGTCTTCAGCCTTCTTAGACGCCAAAATGTTACTCACACGTCCCGAGCACAGCAGTAAACAAATATTTCAAAGTCACTAAGACAATAAGTCAGTACGAGTAAACGAGAAACACGCACACACCTTAAAAGAGTAGTGGTGGCGGGGGCGAGACGATCCGCGCCCGTGACGTCGACTGAGTCAATATTGACTCCAAAGAGCATCTCACGACTAATCTTATAGAAACTGTTTGCTTCCACGATTGAAGGTTCGACGCTCTTGCGGAAACTTTCCGCATTTCAAATGGAATTTGCATATAGGCTACGGAGCAATATTTCCGCCACGGACCCCATTTGAATATTGCTGACAAAACGAAGAAATCGAATATCCATCAGAATTGCTTCTTTGGGAACGCTGCTACGTTTCCTCGGGGTTTCTGCTTATGTGGAGTTGTAGGTGAGCTTATATGTAATGTTGCTGACGCGTAATGAATTTAATGTTTCCATAGATACCCGGCGGCGCGTGAATTATCTGTCTTTAGGATTATCCTTTTGAATTTGAATAACTCAGTAGTGTTACATATCGTCGGTCTAGATGTGATACCTCGTAACTACTTTTTTTTGGTAAAACGAGATTTTGATGCAGAAGGTTTCCTGCATGATGCAGGAAACCTTCTCACACATCACATCTAGACCGACGATATTATTTCTTAAGATACACACACTAAAATAAAATATCAACTACAACAAGTCTCAACTGCAATGTTGACAATGTTATGGCAAAAGGCTCAGAACTCAGCATATGCTGTGAGACTGGGTCTACAGAGCGCTTTTTTACAGCTTGTACCTCCCTATCAATGTGTGTATATAAGGCTTAAAATAGGTCGTTAACGGAAATTGGATATTTAGTCAGCTACCAAAATTCAGCCGAATGTGTTTTTAAGCGTATCCAGTTGACGATTTTTTCCGTTTTTACGTTTCTACTACTATTTTTACTCAGGAAAATGTCTTTAATAAGAGGCCTGAACAACCTTGTAATTCACATTTGAATTGTTTAATGTGATGAACTTTATTATTATTATTATTTGTATGTCTTTACCAGTCTCGAGACTATGGGAGTCCCGGACCTTTAGAAGGTGTACATGGAGCCGAAGCCAATACGTAAAGGCCCTGTAGACACTTTAATTTAGTAAAGTGACGGGACACCAACCAGCGATTGTCCCTGGGTTCACCATACAGAAGTATACTCCCACGAACAACATTATAATAAAATATTATTTGACTGACTGATTTATTAGGAGAGGTTTTTTAAATTGTTGTATTGTATTTATTTATTAATTAAGAGCCTATTTATTTACGTTCAGACCACTCGCCAAATTATTTGGCTTCGACGATAGCGCGCCCAAGCCACACTGCTAATGCTGAGTTTGTAATTTTGGAAATTATTTTGACGTTTTTGTATCTGTTTATAATAAAACAAATTTTATAAGCTAAAAGAAAAATATACGAATGGCCGATGTTTGGCAGATTTTCTTAATTAAGTGCCTATAGGAAAGTTCGTGAGAATGATCCCTTGAATAATAACAAATTAACTAATTTGAATAAAATTGAACATACAATTTCCGCCCCAAAAAAAATATTTACGAAAAGGAGCCGCGGAAAAAACCTTTTTATAATATGTTTGAATATCGAGTAAAAAAGTCTAATGTAGGCGAAATTGGCGTGACAAGCGCAAAAATATACTTGAACCAGCGATAAATACGCAAATATTTATTTGTACTTTAACTTATAATCGTGAATATTTTCACGAAACACTAGATTACAGTTTTACCGTTCTCATAAATTATTATTAAACGAAACATCCACCAAAGCACCAATTTGCATACATATTGTTGTTTTAAATTACAACACACGAAATATGAATCTTTGCGCGGGTAATTTAATTGAACTTTCTGAATTTTAAATAAGGTCCGGTCCGCATACATTTTCCCTATTTCATATTATTATCACTATCTGGAAAACTTTTGGCGTAACTTTATCCGTTCACGATTCCAGAATAGCAGAGAGAATTTGCGGTTTGTTTGGATTGTGCACAGTGAGGCCGCCGACGCAGTATTTATGTAGCTGCTGTAATTTTGTATCCGTGGCTCGCTGATGTAGCTAAATTCGGCTGTGAAGTTGCTTGATGATTTACATGTTTAATCTTGACCACAAACTTGTGTTTCAGAGATGTGTCTCTTGGGTCGTATAATTTATCCGTTATTACTGCTGTAGCATCGATTATCTTGAATAATAGTGTTAGGTCAAGTACCAGCGAAACTATCGTGACGTTTAGTAATATAATTATTTGAACGTTAAATTTCTCCCCGACACTACGAAACGAATTAAACAGTTGTGTTTTGCAACTTCGATTGAGAAAAGTAAATACAACATGAAGATAAACTTATGAACATACTCGTACTCGCAGGTTTAACGTTTTAAATAAGGTCCCGAGTAATATGCAGATTGTAATTAGCTCTATGGAGATTATCGCGCAAAAAGTAGATGTAACCAGCTAATACTTTAACTGGACACAGCAGACTAACTAATTTAATGTTTATCTTTCCTAACCTATTATCCTTCTGTCACACGGTATTTTTAGCAATTTGGAGAGTGACGTAGGTAACACATGACATTGAATAGCAATGAATGAATGAACGAAATGATCTACGTAGAGTAAAAACCTCTCAGATCATTTAATTACCGGTATACCTTGAACATTATGGCAAAATTTATTTAATTACGTTTCTGAAAAGAAAACATCGCAACAGATGTTCTGAACTCACATAAATTAATTATTAAATATTGAAAATTGGCCGATCAATGTAAATTCATCTTTTAATTATATCAAAGTTTTCAACTAGATGGGGTAAATAAAAAATAAGTTTAAAAAACTTAACCCGACTACAAAAAAGAATGAAACAAGTTTAGACCTTTGTGATGTTTTAAACTACATACGAGTAGTTACCAAAATGTGGTATTCGCTATCTGATAAAGAATATAACCTCTCCTAGTGTTCGAATGATCACGTAGAGTCCAAATTTAGGAATTTTCAACACATTGGCAGCAGGCATCACTTCTGAGTGGAACTCCATCCATTATGATCGTCATCCTGTCTACTAGCAAGCTATTAAAAATATTGTTTGTAGTAGAAGGCTAGAAATTATTATAGCAATGTGCATCGCAGTTTGGCCATTAATAATTGGTACTTTTTCGGTACATACTTGAGAAAAAATTACAGAAACATTGCTTACCCATACCATCTACAATCCGGTAGCGGAAATATTATTAATTGCCTGTGAGCGTCATCTATCGGCGTAGTTGGAAAATAATGATTAGATTAGATTAGATTTACAGGGAAAATTCTGAAAACTATACATTTGTCGTAAAATCATAAACATAAAAAATAAAGTCTTGTAATAAATGACACAAACATTCTTTACCTACGCCATCTACCATCCGGTAGCGGAACTAATTACTGGACATGTCACAAGCGTAGTACCGCCACTGCCCGCTATATGATCCTTGAAGTCTACTGATTACATTTTTTTATTTCCAGCCGCCATGTTTAATTTATAATAAAACAGACCTTATTTGTCAAAATCGGTTCATTAGGAACGGTGCTAAAGTGGAACATACATACATACATCATACATATATGTATACATACATACATACATATATGTATATACATACATTTATAGAAACATACATAGGGCATCAAAATCATTACCCTTCCTTTGTTTCGCTGTAGTCGGGTAAAAAAAACTAGCATCTGCCCGCGACTTCGTCCACGTAGACAAAATACAACTCACAAACTAATAAAGTTCTAGTACCTATCTGTAAGACAAAGACGAACCCGTGTCCTCTTATTCATAAACGTACATTAAACCTATTTAAAGTATGCTTTAGGTCAAATTAAATGTCAAAATTAAAGATAAGGCATTAAGTATAAGGGATGCTCTAAGCATGCTTTATGCGTTTATGAATAAGAGGGTAAGCGTCATCTGGTTTAATACCATTTTAATTAGTGCTTATTGTGTACTCATCATGCTAAGCACCTTTATTAATGAATATGTAACGTAACTAAATACGATACTATAAGTAGGTAACTAACACCCGTACTAATTAATTTGCCTTGAAAGCATTCAGCATATCATTTAATCTAACTGCGCTTCTTACTGCAGCGCGAACTATTCAGATACATTGTAATGATTACATTTTGCTTCGTTCAACAGATTACGCAAATTTTCTACGGAAACATATATTACATAATATTACATTAATAAAGATAAAAATGACATGTAAATAGGTAAATAAATACGATTTAGAAACGCTCTATATACTTCTATTATTTGGCAGCCTGCTAGTAAAAATCTTAGCGTCATTTGTTTTGTTTAAGTAACATAACTTCTTAAGCTGTCGTTACATCTAAGAATTATAAATTTGGCCCCGCCAAATGATGAGGCTTAAAGACAGCCGCAGGCTTTCTGAAATTAATGAACGTGTAGCTAACAAAGGGAAGAGGGAAAATGTTCATTACTTATTTCTCCCAAGTTTAATCTGTCGGATGGTGAAGTCGGCAAATGCTTCGTTTCAACATCTTTCGATTAAACTTTATTAGCGTGTATACAGTGTATAGCACACTTTAGACATGATTATACTACCTAGATATTGGTTAAACAAAAAATGTCTACATTTCCATTTTAATTGTTGTTAAGTGGTGTATTGTTCCGAGCCGGGAAAATACCTACTTCCTATCTAATCCTTACGCCATGGGGTTAATTTCTTACTAAGTAAACGTACTATGTTATTATTTCTGTGATTATAGTTATATGTACTAAAACTAAACATCATTATATTTAACGTGCTTATATGTAAGCGAATTACCTTTTGTAAATAATTGCACGTCTAGACGCCATTACTGTTAACTAAACTAACTTCTGTAACTATTACTAAACAATGAACTTAAAACTACAGAACTGCGAACAGCCAGCGTATAAATTAACAGCCGAGACAGGTATTTGACTGCCATGATATAACAAACTTAGTTATTGAAATTGTCAGCAGGTACACAGAGGGGCGGGAGTAGTCGCGCTTTGATGTTTAAGTTCCACGGTTAACGCGAAACTTCCCGCCAGGCCCTAACAATTTCATACTACGCACGTATTATTGTAAATTAATGAACACAGCCATGACGCAAATGTGTTGCCGCAGGTGTTTCGCTAAGAGGACCTTTAATTAAACGTAGAAGTCGTAGAGCTGGCTAAGTTTACAACCACGTCAGTGGCAGCGTAATGAAAATGCATATGAAATTTTATTTGAAATTGCAGCTCATCAGTACACTTGGAGGGCTGCGAACGCGTGCATGGGCAGCCGGCGCGAAACGTGCCCGAGCATTTAATTTGGGTACTAAGCCGGCTTATATCGGTAGCGCCATTTTGAGTCCCGTTTGTTTGAGTAGTTGCTCCACTGTCCAACTTGTCTAAGACAAACAGCGGCGTCTCAAGTTCCCCGGGCTCCTGGTGGTTTCAAGGCCCACGAAGAACGTTATCTTAATTAAGACTGCGGCGAGAAAGTTTAGTGACGAATTTGTTAAAACTTGCAATTTGCCTGCAGCACTTTGATTACAGGGGCTTTTGAAGGCGAACTAGGCAGCGTGTGAATGGATTGAAGCCACAACTGGTTTGGAGTTATCTTGGTGAATTAGGCTTCAAAGGAGAGATTCGCGTTGGGAGTAATCACTCGATCGTATGCCTGCTAATTTCGCGGTAATGTGATAAAGACTTCAAAAGGAGATTGTTTCTCGGCGAAGAAAATTGAATCTTTACTAGCTTAAGCGTTGGTGGCCTAGTGGCAGGGGGTCGACTCGTGGTCGTAAGGTACCGAGGTCGAACCCCCGCAGTGACCATATACCAATGAGTTTTTCTAACTTAAGTTCATAACCCGATGCTCTTACGGTAAAGAAAAAAACATGCATATTCGAACAGCTGAGTGTATACAATAAAATACAAATAGTCTTTATTGAATACCAAAAAAACAGAACACGGAACAGTACATTTAAATTATAAAGAGGGTAATTGCGCAAAAGATCATAAAGGAGTTGAAGTGATCCGAAAAGGCCCATCTGTAAGATAAGATAAGATAACTTTACTGGCTTACACACATTAAACAGTACGCACTATTAACTTACTTAAAATTCAATACAAAAAATACTTTTTATATTTCGTTTCGAATTTTGATTATTGTGCTTATGACATTGAACGTTCTCCGTGTTCCGAAAACCTTATGATAAATTAAAATATGATGCACTCGTATTTCTTCTTTGTTATGATTTTTCGTTGATTTGCTCAATTTATAAAATTCAATATGTAGAGGCTTCATTACAATTAAAATTCTCTTTATTTTCACAGAACAGAGATTCTAAACATTCATTTTCTAAAATCTACAAACCAAATGGTGCTTCTAACACAACATTCAACCAGGTATTTTAAGCAGAATAGGTACGTTTGGAAACCGCATTAAGGGCGCCTTACCGCTATGTCCGAAACAAACCGTATTAAACGTAATCGCTTCACGGCAGTAATCCTGCACGTTCAATGACGAATGGACACAGACACATCGATAATAGGATTTGGCCTCAGCCCAGTACAAAGCGTAACAACCTGTCCGGGGCCAACGTACAATTTGCTTACACTTCGCGTTACGGTATAAAACCTACAAAACTAACTGAATAATAACAAGTGTTCGCAACTACATTTTCCTTTAACCTACCGCCAAACAGCATTTGCATTGTCGTGTTCCGGTGTGCGGATAAGGTAACCAGTGACAGAATAGAGGCATTCCATTTTAGTCCTCAGGGTTGGTAACGCATTGGCAGTCTTAGGATTGCAGTCTTAGGGTCATATTAATAAATATCTCGGCCGTAATCCTAGTGCATCAAAAATTTCAGTTTTCTATAGCTTGTCATTTACTTCGACAACCCATAGTACGCTGTCCTTTTTGACGCATCTTAAGAAACGCACCGAACACGACAAAACGTCAAATAGCAGTACACTATCCAACCTCGACATTGGCAGAATCATCAAACATTGAATGGGCCATTATATTCCCAAAATTGACTTGAATTGAAGCCTCTTCAGACAAGCTTTATACTCGATATCAGTTAATTAATATGGCCCTTAATATTGCAGTGTTATGAATGCAAATGTCTATGAGCCTCAGATCCCACATACCATCAGTGGGCCGAGCACGCTGCCACGGGAGTGTCAAATGACGTCAAACGGGAAAAAAGTGTCAAATATTATTACGAAATTATCAAAATGACAGCCACCTTAATCATTATCGATACTGGGACTTATTCACCTTCTATATGACTAAATTAAACTGAAATTTTGGACACAGATTTTTTTTCTTAAAAGTAGCAGAGATTTTAATAAATAAGCATCTTTATCGACATCTTATTTATCGATATCAAATCCCTAGGACGTCCCCTGAGTTAGCACACGTATGGTTGTCTGTTCTTTTAATGGTATCATCGGACCACCCGCAGCTTGGTGAACTGTGCACACGTATAATACTCGTATAGACGCAGTCATAACTTTCGATTAAAAAACCGGGCAAGAGCATGTCGGACCATGCTCAGTGTAGGGTTCTGAAGCCGTTAAGTACTACAAACATAAAAATCAACAAATAATTACTAATTTTCTATTTAAAGTCAATTGGTGCCGTCTTAGATGATTTTAGTAGGTATGAAAACTTTAATCGACTGTATCTCAAGAACTAACGATGTCTACTTAGCCGTGATAGTTTTCCTGTAAAATTCGTTATATGTTCTTTTATTTAAGATTTTTTGGCACTTGAGTCTAACAAAAATTAGCGGCTTAAAGCTTAATATTTCATAAACGGATTACTTAATCGAAAAACAGGTGTCACAAATCCGTAATATATTTGAAAGACCTATCCAACGACACCCCACACTATAGGGTAGACGAGAAAAAAAATAGATCCCCACGTTACGTGTAGGGGAGGCACAGTAAAAAAAAAAGTTTTTTTACATTTTATTGTACCACTTTGTTGGCGTGACTAATATGCATAGTCATGCCAAATTACAGCTTTCAAGTACTAAGACTCTCTGCGCTAGGCTGCGGACGGACAGCAGGAAGGACGGACGGCAGGACGGATGGACGGACGGACGGACACGGTGAAACTATAAGGGTTCCTAGTTTGACTACGGAATCCTAAAAACCCATGGACCGTACCTAGTACTATATATACTCACTAACCATAAATAAATTTAAATTGAAATATGGTTCTAAATATAAAATCTAGTTTTATGAATTTAAACACAACACTAAAAAAAAGGCAAGCTGAATGTGAAATCTAAAACAATCTCTTTTAAAAGAGTCAAAACTTTTACTCTTATTGTCTAGGCAACAAATCTTGCATATCAGAAAAGGAATTTAATATACTTAATAGTTAAGTATACCGCTCCCGCATGGACTTGGCCCTGCAGCCTTTCATTAAAATAGTTTACTAAAAAGAGTAGGAAAGCTTGTGGGATATTTTTAGGGTTCCGTAGCCAAATGGCATATAACGGAACCCCTATGGATTCGTCATGTCTATCTGTCTGTCTGTCCGTCCGTTTGTCACAGCCACTTTTTCCGAAACTATAAGATCTATACTGTTGAAACTTGGTAAGTAGATAGATGTATTCTGTGAATCACATTAAGATTTTCACACAAAAATTGAAAAAAAACAATACTTTTTGGCGGTTCCCCATACTTAGAACTGAAACTCAAAATTTTATTTTCATCAAAGCCATACGTTTGGGGTATATTATGGATAGGTCTTTAGATATGTTTTTTTTCTAAACTGAATATTTTGCGCGAGAGACACTTCCAAAGTGGTAAAATGTGTCCCCCCCTGTACCTTCTAAAATAAGAGAATGATAAAACTAAAAAAATATATGATGTTCATTACCATGCAAACTTCCACCGACAATTGATTTGAACGAGAACTAGTAAGTATTTTTTTTAATACGTCATAAATCGTCTTGCCGCTACGGAACCCTTTATGGGCGAGTCCGTCTCTGCAGTGCATTGAATTATTTTCGTTTACTAAAATTTTTATTACGACTTTCAGTTCGCTTCAGATACACTATGTCTGGCTTGCTGGTGCCGTCGACAATATTAAAATTAGCGGTTCTTAGTACGCTAGCGGAGAAACGTACATTGAAACATTTTTTCGCACATGTTCCAACTATATTTTGACAAAGAAAGAGACCTCATTGTGTTGCTTTTCTAATCATTACTTTTAGTACCTAAAGTTTTACACTGACAAACCTGCTGATATTTTAGCAGGCATGCTTTTTTTCTATTATTATTTATTTGTTACTTTCAGTCTTTTCGTTTAGCAACTCTTTAGTAGATCCATACATTATCAACTTGTCATTTTATTTCCTGGTTTAAAATGACATCAGAGTTCAAACAAGCAAGATGCGATCACACATGACAAACGGCGTTCCTAGCCACCGTTGTATTTGCGGTCGATCGTGGTGAAGCAAAGAACAATTTATGATCACCATTCATATCGGCCTGTGCCGACCGGGCAATGTACGTTAAGCAGCGCAAATATCAACGAACCTGGTGGTCCAAAAATATACACGCTCTTATGGCTTTGAGGATAGAGTCGCTTGTAGATACATCGTATAATTGGGCACCTGGTCCGGTCGGCTACCTAGTGCTGACTGTACACCGGATTAATAGCGAAGTATTATATACGACTGCGACATGTACTTAATATTTGCGAAAGGGCGAAGTGAAGGCTACAGTTTGACTCACAAGAAACTTGTACTTAAATAAACTTATTAAAAGTAATGAAAATCTTTGGAAACATTTTGACCAAAACTGATTACAATCCATCGGCTAAATGTTGCACCTCTGATGCATTAAATTCGTTTATCACGGAATCAGAAAATTTTAGACACAGTCACGTTAGATATTTTATTCGTCACCCGATGACACGTCACCGGAACCAAGCCAATGGGTTAGTCATGAAACAATAACATGAATGTCATTTCTGTTTGACTACTTCGCCCACGTTTCAAAATGATAAGTTCTAAACCAAATATTATTATGCCAGATCAATCAATGTCGAATATTCGACAAACACAAATCAATGTCAATTTAACACGAAAAACATGTATCTAAAACGGGTTCCCTTCATCTTGCATACCTTTTTTTGGCATAATCATCATTTGGCATACAGTCTTTTTTTCTGAAACCGGATACTTTTCAGGATTATTTTAAATATCATAATACATTCATTTGTAAAATATATATTAGCATAAAACGAAACTACGATAAAAACCGGGCAAGAGCATGTCGGAAACATAAAAACAACAAGTAATAACTGATTTTCTAAAGTTATTTGGTGCCATCTTGGATGATTTTAGTAGGTATAAACATTTTAATCACCAGTATCTCAAGAATCAATTATGTCTTCTAAATCATGATAGTTTTCATTTAAATTCGTTATATGCGCTTTCATTTAAGATTTTTTCAGATTTTTAGTATTCCTAGTTTTGGCTGTAACAAAAATTGGCGTTATAAAGCTTAATATTTCATAAACGGATTCCTTAATTATTAAATTGATTTCATAACCCTCAATAATTTTGAAAGACCTATCCAACGACACCCCACACTTTGAGGTAGACGAGAAAAGAATACATCACCACGTTACGTGTAGGGGAGTAACGCTAAAAAAAAATATTTCAAGATTTTATTTTACCACTTTATTGGCGTAACTAATATATATATTCTTGCCAAATTACAGCTTTCTAGTACTAAGAGTCTCCGAGCTGGGCTGCGGACGGACTGACGGACATAGCGAAACTATATGAGTTCCTAGGTGGACCACGGAACCCTAAAAACGAAAAACTAATATTTAAACTAAACAAATTAAATTACTAAACTATAGGGCCAAATAGCTGTCGCTGGTGATGGTGCCCATTTTTTTAAATCCTAAAACATGTTAACGCAACAACTTAACCATCTACGAACATAATCAGTCTATTCATAAATCCCATAACTAGAATCAAACCACTGATTGAAGACTTTAGTTACACGACCGTATCATTCTGCAAACGACTGCAAATTTACCCTGAGAAATAATTTAAAATTTTGTTCGAGCTATTTACAGTACCTATTCGCAAGTGTAACGGCAAAATTAGTCATGAAGTTCCAAAATTCGGCATGGCAGTATTACATGACAGCGCGCATAGTTAGCTTAGACGTTAAGTTTTACCCACACTACCCACAGTACAGCATACTTAGGACCGTATTAATAAACTTATCTCGAGTGAGACGCCCGTATCACGTTGAGGTAAATAATACATTCCAACTGTAATTTCTGAATAATTTTGAAACGGGCCCTTAATCTGAACGATATCTAATAAAACTATCATAATTATTTTAATTTATCTTTTATTTCTTTAATTATAAAAAAACTTATATTGCAGGACTATTTGCAAAGGTGATCTCTGGGGGAAGCCCAAGTCAAAAAAGTAGGTCATCCGGGTGTGAAAGGTGACAGGGTTGATGATAAAATATGCATCTTCGTTCGCTTATACATCTGGATTAGGGTGTGTTCGGACTAGATTCGGTGAGAGACAATGATGCAATTTAATCCCAAAAGTTATCAGACTAAAATTTTAACTTACGATTAAAAAAACACTCGGGTGTTTTAGATACGAGTAGGTAAGTAGGAAGGAAAAGTCGACAAAAATCATTTAAAAACGCAATGGTTGGGACACTGTAAGCATAATTCGCACTTTTAGAATTATAGTGACCTAATTCAAACATTTTCAGCTTTCGATTTCGAGTCATAAATTTAGTGCTATAGAGACCTAAATCGAAGTTCAAAATATTTGGATTGGGTCACTATAATTCTAAAGATGCGAATTGTATAATCATCTCCCGCTTACTAAAACTTTACCTTTTTTGGTAGCCATAATAAGTTTCAGATCGCTGGAAGTCATTTTTATTACTTTTTCTACTTTCACTAGTATACTAGTAGAAACGTACATTGTGGAATGTTTGGGACCAAATTGCAAGATTTTGTTAGCACTGGGGGGTTATTATGACCTAGCTATGCAGTTCAGTTAACGGCCAGCGTAAAGGATGGACCTATGGTGTTATATAACTTTGTTTTACGCTAGCCGTAAACGGAACTGCATACTTGTAGCTATGCCCCCAGGGCTGACATTCTAGACAGTGAAACAATATTGCTTTTATCGTTTGTCGGTATGTCGTCAACTTTTTGATAGCTCTTATTAACTTGACAGTAATGGCAGCCGAGTTACGAGTAATAACAATACTATAACACGTCAAAGACAATTTATGGTCATACCAAGTTGAATAGATGCCTTGAACTGTAAACACTGGCGCCGATAATTGCTGCAGGCTGCTATCAGATCTAGCTTAAACAGACGCTTCCGCCGAGGACCGTTTCCGCAGGAAACCGGACGGGCGGGGAACGGGGTAAGCGGATTGCTGGCAGCCTTATTATGAAAAAGCTGGGGCAACATTGTTACGTCAACTAAAAATTACCGATCCATTACAGAATTACCTTTACATATTTGACGAGACGTGACGTAGACGGCTCTCACCTAGGTGATTTTACACAAATTGCCAGCAGCACAAAGAGCCATGGAGTGAGCTATGCTGGGAATATTCCTTGAAGATCGGGTTTCAAATACCGAAATTTGGCGTAGAACGAAGGTGGTTGACGCCGGAGAACGAATAACACCACAATGTTACAATTCTGTTTACCCTTGTACGCGCACACAAAATTTATAGATTGATTGATAACGAACCTTTATTGGAAATTGGTAACGTGTAAGGGGGCAGACGGACGAAATTGATTTTCGAATGGATGCCAAAAAATTCATAAAGATCTGTACTGTAGGTAGATTATCTGCCCGATGGGTGGAAGACATGTGTAAAACGGCGTGGAGACAATGGATGCGTTTAATGAGTGGCGTGATAAGGAGTAAGCATACCCTTCTGGATCCCGACAATGTTTTTGCCATAGAAACCTAAAAACCGAGAGTCCGTTATAAAGTACTTTCCTTCCACCGCTTTATTTAAGAATTGTTACCGTATTTCGCTAGAACAAAGTTGATTTTAGCGGTAATTATTATGAACTTAATAAAGTACACTCGGTTTTTCCGGATGAGTTTATTTGCGTGGTGTCAGGACTTAAAGTAAGCGTCCATTAAGTTCTTTATAAAGGATGCGGGGATCCAGGAGGCTATACCCAGTAGTGGCCGGGGTGGATGGAACAAAATTGTATAATGAACCGTCACCACTTGTCTCTGTTGCTCTCACGCAATAATATATAAGAGCGCATGAAAGTCTCTCCAAAATTCGCAGGGCTCCAACATTTAGGTACCTATCAAATGGTCATAGTGAACAAGGCCGACCTGAGAAGGCTTGACGCCATTGGCCTGTACTCTCGCCATGCCGCCTTCCAAATACAAACACCCTAAGCCGTTGCCATGTAAACGGACCAGCCCTGCTCGCCAGGTTTTACTGTAAGTTATAATTCTACCAAAGACGCAAGGCAAATAATGGCCGTTTATATTGTATGGCAACTAACAATTCACGCGCCATCTATCAGCTTCGCAATGCGGAGTAATATCACTATTGCGGCGTCTTATGTAAAGGCGATCTAAGGTTTAATCCTACAGGGTAAAATCATATTGCCTTTGACATTTTATCGTATTGTTTTTAACTCGGCCGCCATTACTGCTCAGTGAATAAGAGCTATAGTAACGCTGACAATATGAAAACATGCAAAAATTAATATTGTTTTACCAATTAGAATAAAGTTCGATTGTTCGCAAACGCTTAAAGAAGGACACTTCACTCATAGCTCAACAATTTCACCTTTTAACGCATGTTGACCGAGTCGCAAACTTAACTCTAACGTTGAACTATGCGTGCTGGTTCTAAACAACGTTATCTTGATTATACAGATAAATGTAATATTTAAATATCTGCCCTCACCAGAAATGCAACCCGAGACAGCTAGCTCGGTAAGCATCACCTCTACCAACTAGGCTTACTGTGTCGTCATTTTATTACATAACTACCCAGTAAAAGGAATGTTGTACTTAAGTAATTTTTAGGACAAACTCAGCGAGAAAATATCGGTCTTCGTTTTATTAAAACTCTGTTTTTATTTTATTTTTCTGCATATCATTTGAAAAAAAATAAACGAACGTAATAGACGGTTCCAGAATTCGAAAAATGGAGCCCAATCTCAAAAACCCATTCTGGAATCCGGGATTCAAAACTATCCAATATTGCATGCCCTAGCGACAACCGTAGAAGCATTGATAAATCCAATTTTCTCATATCCAATGGTCGTTGTGATACGTTTAAATATAAAGACATTCTATTTTTATGCAATTCAGTCCCGTTATCGAAAAATAACAGTATCTGTGGCCATAGACAAGGTGCGTTGCGAAAGCGTTATCGTTATCAAAAATTTATACACCATGTTTTTATTTTTGTTTTGTAGAATTTACGTTACCTAGCTGCAGGACGGTCAATCGAGCGCTCAGACCCATACATTTTGAGAGTTTTCGATTGTGGCTTATGTTAGAGTTAAGCAACTTGAATAGGGCCACTGTACACATCGCGAGAGTTTAAAGTTATGTATCTATTAGTATTAACGCTATCGTCTAGGACCTCTATTCTACTGCGTTAAACGATATTGCATTTGACTTGTTTTAGTATCGTTTTTAACTTGGCCACCATTACTGTCAATAACATAAAAGTTATAAAACGTTGACATTACGTTGGAAACACGTCAAACGCATTATCGTTTTTAACGTGTAGAATCTCAGTCCAGTTAAAGTTCCATGGCAGTTGTAGTACTGAATCGTAGCGGTCGCATGTCGTACATTTTCTCATTTCTAATGTAATTAAATTCGATGAGAATTCAGTTTACATTTTAGTCGCATTGCTATAAAGCCTTAAATTAAATAAACGTTATTTCGGATATCTCGTAGTGTGCTGGGATTACTTCACTTGTCTTTTTCAAATTAGGCGTTTGATACGACTTCCGAAACTACGTTTACTAAAACATAGTTTTGATTAGATTACAAAGGAATATAATAAAGGGATATGTAGTACCTAGCAACATACACAAATGATTTTTTTTAGATCTATTTAGTTAATTACCATAACATTTTTGTATAAGAGACAATCGACTTGGCTTTTATTTAGTTCAATTTAGGCCGCTTCCTGACTTGTCGGTATGCTTGCAGTTAAACACGGAATCGGTAAGGGATTCTAGGCAACCAGGTGGCTTCTACCAATCAATGCACAGCGTTTACGCCGCCTGTACGTTTTACTGCAAGCATACCGACGAGCCAGGACCTTACTCAAAAGTTTTAAAATTTCAAAACCGAATAAATGGTGGTATTGCAAAGTCTCAAAGCAGAAAATATAAGAAACGTTTATTTTATTAACTTTATATTTAATTATTTTATCCTGGATTATTGTATCGCATACTGTTTTAATCTATCAGCATGGGCCCAAATAAATTAAAAAAATTCTACAGATATAGTACACTAGGTTATTTTACCGACGACAGTGTTTTAGTGTACCTCCAATACCAATAAAAGCCCCGAGATGAGGTGATGATTTACCTCAGAATTTTTATCCTTTAATATTTTACTTTATATTATGAGTAAGAATTTTGGTCTTTACCCAATCTGTAACCAATTAACCATTGACATGATCCACCTGCCGTACCTGATACGAATTAAATTGGAACGATTGAGCTTTTAAGTAAAAAAAAAACAAAACTACTGAAAATTATTATTGTTCTTGTTGCAACCCTGATGTGATACTACTCTATTTATCATTATTTTTGTGAAACATTTATTACATTGGACTGTTTTCTGCGAAGTTAAAAAACGTTTTTAATACAATAGTTTACTAGTATAATTTCCACTCTCATTAAATGCTTTTAGACTTATGACAGTCTATTCTGCACGGCTAGCACATGACGGCACGCGAGTTAAGTCGCGCACGAGATAGACTAGCCGTCATTGTCTAATTAGAACGGTCAAAAAAAGACGGGTAGTCTTTCTCGCAGGCAACATAGCTCGCGCACCGTCATCTGCTAGCCGTGCTGACATTTTAGTTAAGACTATGAGTTTATATTAAAAAATGAATGCCCAACTTATTTTATTACGGTATGAAATGTCATGTGCCATATATATTATTAAATATTGACAAACTGCATAGTATTTAAAAAAATTAACATATTATCGTGTATGTGTGGGGGACACTGGTGGATGCTAGGGTGTAAATTACTCGTAAATAACAAGGACTGTATCGACTGTACATTTTAACGTTAGTATTATTAAATAGTATCAGCGATTTCGAACGCGACACTTGTAACATTATACATCATCTATCTTCACTTACACACATTATATTTTACCTATATATCTATCTCCCTCATTGTGATTGTGTTTTTGAAAAAGGGCGCGAGCGGAACAAGTGGCGCCGTCTTACGAAAGAGACGGCAACTAGAGAATCATCAAACCAGGCAAGAGCATGTCGGACCTTGCTCAGTGTAGGGTTTGGAAGCCGATAAGTACTACAAACATAAAACTAACAAGTAATAGGTAACTAATTTTCTATTTAAAGTTATTTGGTGCCGTCTTAGATGATTTTAGTAGGTACAAACACTTTAATCGCCTAATCTCAAGATCCAGTGATGTCTACTTAGTCATAATACTCGTAAGTCCTTTAAAATTGGCTAGACGCGCTATCATTTCAGATTTTTTTCAGATTTTTAGTATTTGTAGTTTGGCTGTAGGAGGGGGACACTTGACTCTAACAAAAATTTGCGCTTTAAAGCTTAATAATTCATAAACGGATCCCTTAATCGAAAAATTGTGCTAACAAATCCGTAATATTGTTGAAAGGCTTATCCAACGACACACCACACTATGGGTTAGACGACTAATAACATACATCCCCACTATACGTGTAGATACACAACAAAAAAAAAAAAACATTTCTTTGTTGGCGTAACTAATATGTATATTCATGTCAAATTACAGCTTTCTACTTAGCTTTCAAATTACAGCTTATAGTACTAAGATTCTCTGAGCTAGGCTGCGGACGGACGGACGGACATGGTGAAACTATAAGGGTTCCTAGTTTGACTACGGAACCCTAAAAATGGCGTTAGAAACTTACTTACAATGTGGAAACTTCGCCAAACCCACCAATTTTGAACTATTGCGGTTCCAGGGTAGTGTAGTGGGGAGTGTAAATCGTATTTTCCATCACATTACACGGCGTGTTTGAGATCTAAGACGCAAAAACAAATTCGAATTCTCCGACTGCGAATTAGAACAGCTAAAACAGTTGACGTGACGGCGCGATGGTGGTCGTCGGAGGCATGAATATAGCACCACGAAATTGTTCGGTGCCCCAAATGAAATTTCAAGTTTCACACAATATGTACATACACTCACATAGTGAATATACTTACTTGTAGCTCAAAGCGCTCCAAAGTAAGTAAATATTAATTGAGAAGTTCGGGATGCGCTTAAACTTTATTCAAAGACAAATACTTAGCAGATGACTTGTAGTTGGGACTTGGGTACCTGGGATTCGAGTGGTTATCCCTTAACGTGATGCTGAGGATCGACCAGCTCTTTAACGTACCAGCCTTACAGGATCCACAACGACCTTAAGAAGTTTTGTTCTGCGTCTTTTCGGAATAAAATTAAGCTTACGCTCCTTAACATAATATTATTATTTATACTCGTGTAGGTTATACAAGTACCATTGTACTGACAAGTAACTTCTCAAATAGTGTGTAAGTATTTTCCTAATTTTTGTTTAATATTTTTTTATGATACGGAGAAGGCACACGAGCACTCAGGCCACCTGATGGTAACTCGAATCTGAGACCCATAGACATTTGTATTCTGTACTCTAATCTTAAGACTGCAACCCCAAAACCTCAAATGAGTCGCCAACCCTGAGGACTAAGATGGAATACCGCATTGCTAGTAATTTCACCGGTTGTTTTATCCCCACACCGAAACACAACAACGCGAATGCTGCTTGGCGGTAGGTTAAAGAAAAGTCGAAGTTTCCACAATGTTATTAGTAAACTTTATTCAAAGACAAATACTTAGCAGATGACTTGTAGTTGGGACTTGGGTACCTGGGATTCGAGTGGTTATCCCTTAACGTGATGCTGAGGATCGACCAGCTCTTTAACGTACCAGCCTTACAGGATCCACAACGACCTTAAGAAGTTTTGTTCTGCGTCTTTTCGGAATAAAATTAAGCTTACGCTCCTTAACATAATATTATTATTTATACTCGTGTAGGTTATACAAGTACCATTGTACTGACAAGTAACTTCTCAAATAGTGTGTAAGTATTTTCCTAATTTTTGTTTAATATTTTTTTATGATACGGAGAAGGCACACGAGCACTCAGGCCACCTGATGGTAACTCGAATCTGAGACCCATAGACATTTGTATTCTGTACTCTAATCTTAAGACTGCAACCCCAAAACCTCAAATGAGTCGCCAACCCTGAGGACTAAGATGGAATACCGCATTGCTAGTAATTTCACCGGTTGTTTTATCCCCACACCGAAACACAACAACGCGAATGCTGCTTGGCGGTAGGTTAAAGAAAAGTCGAAGTTTCCACAATGTTATTAGTAATTATTAAGTTTTCTAAACTTTTGGGAATATTCTGCAACTTGCATGCAGTCTCACAACTCGCAAACAAACATGCAGCGACACACCTTGATTTTCTAAAAAAAACTACACTCGCTTCGCATTACTTGAGCTGGCTCGATTGACCCTGGGGTCAAATTAAGGTGGTCGATCGTAAAAGTCATCGACAAACTAACCTTTATAGTGCTAGTGAATAACGCCACCGGAGCTACACCAAACTAACAGTCATAGTTGAGCCGCAGCTGCGGAAACTACTTAGAGATTCTAGCAGGGATTTGTAAGAGGGACTTAGGAGTGTGACTTAGCATTTAAATTATTTGCTTAATTAATATGAGGTAACGAAATGGAGTGGTGCGAAATATGAGTATTTTCTAGGGTTCCGTACGAAATACCGAAAAACGAAACGTTTATAAGATAACTTTGTTGATCGCCAGCCTTTTTTTTGGTCTGTATAGGCAATTTTTATTCTGTAGCTATTACGGTAAAACTTGGAGTAGTTAGCATCAATTGTAATTTCTTATTTAGGCACCGAACAATTTTACTCGTCATTGAATTACTTTGCTTCAACATAATTGAAGGGGTACCTTTAAATTTAAACGTAAAGGATGTACATAACATACATACATAAAGTCACGCCTTTATTCCCAGAGTGCGGTAGGCAGACCTACAGAATTACCAACAACTCTAAAAATGTGGTTACAGACTTATCAACAAGTTTAGAGTTGTTGGTATTCTGTTGCTCTGCCTACCCCACTCTGGGAATGAAGGCGTGACGTTATGTATGTATGTAAAAAGTATCCTATGTCCTTCCCCGGGGCCTTAGTTATCTCTATAACAAATTTCATCTAAATTGATTCAGTAGTTCCTGAGATTAGCGCGTTCAAACAAACAAACTCTTCAGCTTGTATAGATTTATAATGTATCCGTTACTCTCGCACTAAGGTAATGTACATACATACATAACATCACGCCTTCATTCCCAGAGTGGGGTAGGCAGAGCTATAGAAATACCAACAACTGTAAAAATAATTGTTTATAATTCTGTAACCACATTTTGCACAACCAAGCTAAGATGTTTACCAGTGTATTAGTGACAGGTTGCAAGCCCATCGCCTAACAGTACTACAAGCTCTTATTCCCTTAGTCGCCTCTTACGACATCCACGGGAAGACATGGAGTGGCACTATTCTAACCCGGCCACCACACGGAAAACGTAAAGGATATTTACCCCTTTTAATACATTTTAGGAAATATAAAACAGTAACTTGTAGTTTTTAGGAGAAAGATTAGGGGTCGCAATTTTCATTACGTTTGGTACTAATATTATAAAGCTGAATAGTCTGTTTGTTTGTTTGCTTGAACACGGTAATCTCAGGAACTACTAGTCCGATTTCATTATTTTATTCAGTTTTAGATAGCTCATTTATTGAGGAAAGCTATAGGCTATATATGATCACGCCATAAGGGGCGGAGCAACAATGAAGAATATTTCAAAATCGGGTTTTTTTTTCCTTTTGAGACCTCCCGCTGCGTGCGCTGTGTAAACGGTTAAAGTTTCGCAAAAATCATGTATGACAGATTCCACGCGGACGGAGTCGCGGGTAGAAGCAATAAAAGCAAAAACAAAAACATTGCATTAACTACGGTTACTGTTTACTTAAAACCAAATATATATCTACTAACATTGTTTTACACATAGATATCTGTTATCTACATATTATATTAGCTGGATTCAGATAATCTTTTATGGAATTGTTTCAGCCAAATCTATTTAACATTCCAAGATAAAGATATTCATAATATGGCTTGTTTAAATTTAAACTATTGTTTTCGGACGTCTACGATATTCATTTTATGTTTTTTAAACTTTTTCTATTTCAAAATCAATTTTCTTGAAAGTTTCGAAATTTCATCAAAGTTTGAAAACGGGAAAAAGGCTCTCCATGGGTCACAACTTGAATTCACAGACAGACAACTTCAAATTTGCAGAGATCGAACAGTTCTTGATTGCACTCCGCTGGCGAACTTTTGGAAAATACTTATATACGTTTGTAAGGAAAGTTCGGAGTTTAAAAGGAGTTCGATCGATCTGTAATATACAGGCGGAAAGGTTTCCACGGACATATTTTTATGAGCGTGTCTTTCGGAATTTGTTTTCAGTATTTTGCGTTCTTTTTGACATTTTATTGGTGATACATAAGTTCTTTTAAAAGAACAGAAGCGTTCTGGAAAAGTGGGGATGGTTAATTTTCAGGTGCAAATACGTGTCGTCCTTCCACTTAACATTTTGTCAGAAGGCAAACGATCAAACACCACCTGAGGTATAAGTGATCTCTAAGGCCCATGGGATCTCTCCATGGTAGACTCAGACATGTGAACACGGCCTTTTGACGTGCACCCACACAATAATGCAAACTCTGCTGTCTCTAGGGAGGAACATTGCACATTCGTACCACCAGTAAAACACATTCAACGTTGTAATATAATATAACTTTAAATCAAAATACTTTGTGTAACGTTAAAGTATTAGTATCTAAAAACGGTACATGCGATGTGGTATTTCATTGACAATACGTGCATGTATTTTGTTGGTACATATTAACAAAATGTGTAAAATACTAATTCTGACATAATATGTCTTTATATACACTAATAAGTGCTGTAAAAGCCATTATACGAATTAAGATAACAAATCACAGATACCAAGAATATTCGGCGGAACTTTTTGATTATTCAGATAAAGCATACAGAAACATGTGTATGTAATTAACACGACGTAATCATAAGGTTATAACGCATAGATACTGATAAGTAAACTTTCTTCATAACATCAATGAATCATTTTTAGATATACAACTTTTTTGCGATTACCTCTGAATCATATCAAGAGAATGCCGTTGCTTAAGTATAAAAGCGCTCCAAATCAAAATGAGTCTTTGGTGCATTTAAATTCAGAACGCTATTTACTTAAAGTTTTAAATCGAATTGTATTTGTTTTTGATTTGGGGCACTTTAGGATTTAAGCGACGACCTGTGAGTTATGGCACATGTCATCGAGGTGCCTCTTTTCTCATATTAAATTTTAGTTTCATATACATTATGTTCTGAAAAACTGTCTGCAGGTCTCAAGGAAATGTGTATATTTGTGTGAGATATTAGAAAGTCCTGCTGCTACTTGGTGTCATTACCTTTTAGAAGCCGTATTACGTGCACGGGCTATAGCGTAACCTACGATAAAGTCGTCAAGAAATACCTAATTCATGATTTATGCACAATCTAAATGGCAGTATCAGTTAAAGCTAATATGAGTCATGGATATATTTATTGTACATAATATTATAATCAATTAAATATATCAACGGTTAATTTAAGGGTTCCGTATGAAAACTTAAAAACCGGGCAAGAGCTTGTCAGACTATGCTCAGTCTAAGGTTTCGAAGCCGTGACTGCAAACACAAAAATCTATCTCGAAAAACATCAAGTATGGAAGAATTTGGTATTTAAAGTTATTTGGTGCTGTCTTAGATGATTTAGCCGCCTTTTAATACCGGAATGGTTCCTGAGATTAGGAACCATTTAAGTCTACTTAGTCGAGATAGTTTTCCTTTTAAGTAAGTTGGTTACATGTCCTTTCAGTTAAGAGATTTTTTTAGATTTTTAACCGTAGCAAAAGGACACGCAACTCTAGCGAAAATTACACTTGTCGATTTCCAAAACAGTTCCCCAAATCTAAACATTGATAATAGCATGTACGTTATGTATTTTTAAGATCTATCCAATGATACCACGCTTTATAATATCATGAGTCATGCATGATGTTTGCTGAACTTGTATATCCGATTTTGTTTTCTCTCGATTTAATTTTACAACTTTGTCGGTGTAATTTCATTGTATAACTATGCCAAACTCCACCAAGACCACCACCACCGCTCTGAGTCAAACCGCAGACAAACGGACAGACGGACATGGTAAAATTAAAAGTATCCCTGTTGACTACGGAACCCTAGAGGATAAAATCAATAAATAATTATCAGTATTGAATAAAAAAAAAAATCTGATGTCTGTACTAGGCTCCTATTTATTGAAACCTCAAGAATACAAATGCGTGGCAAACCCTGAGGACTTAGATGGAATAAAAACAAACAAAGGACAATCTTAGACAAATTGCCCTTGTCACAAAGTAAGCTCAGGCTTGTACCTACACTCGAAAGCACATCTACACGCCTATCACGTCACATAAGGTATATATAAACGTTATTGTCATTGACATAGAGGCGTGGAGATATTTTTGATTACTTATCGTACCTAATTAGCGTGTAACAGACAGAGTGCCGCGTTTTTCTACCTCGCTAGATAGACCGATTCAACTAAACAAACAAACCTTAGCGGCATATAAAAGCAACTGAAATCACGCAATAAATACAATAGAATTTACAGAGGTCTCTTACAACAGCTAAGAACGTCGCATTTTTTAGTTTTTCGTAATGATTAAAGTGACATGGTGAAATTCTAAAATGTAATCTATTAGTTCAGTGCATCAGGTGTTTGTATGGAGTGCGTGTTGTATTTAATTGGTTGTTTTATGTCAAATATTGTTGTTGCGACTGTCTCAATCGATTTATGAACAGCCACTATGAAATGCAACATTTCGTCATAGTGTGGTCTGTATTTGTATATTACGCTATAATTATTTATACTAAATAATTAATTGTTGAAACTTTAAATTAGATATTCGTAAATTATAGCACGACAAAATTTCATTACAAAATTAACATATTAAATTTACGAACTTATCGTCGTTGCCAAAACAGCTTTTAAAAGACGGCTCTTAAAATCACTTTTGATTCATAGATATTTCTTATTTATGACAAACCACTTCGAAGAATGGAAAAATCTGTGACTTTCTTTAACTGGCAATCTCTAGTGGCCATCCCTAAGGTTACCGGTAAAAGCCCTTGACCTGGTTAAATAACTAACGCAGGTTCCATCGCCGTATACCGTTTCTGAATTGGTCTGTTCAAATCCAAAATCTTTGTATTAGTCGAGTTCTACGTACTAACATTGGTTTCATGTCACGTCACATGAAAGTACACGCCATCTAAGATAAAAGTAATAATGATTCCAAGAAAAACTTTGTTAGTTAACACAGCCAATATGGTGCTACGTTTTGACAGCTTGCTATTATGATTGCATTACAAACTTTAAAAAAAACCGTCTTCAAAAAGCTTGTAATAATTTCTTTTAAAATGGTAGGTGGTAGGTCAGTCCAACTGAAGTCTGCATTTGTTTAAAATTACTGGAGGACACCGACTTCAGTTGGACTGACCTATCACCTACCATTTTAAAAGAAGATATTTCTAACTTTTAAAGACATTTTTAGTTTTTTTTTTAACTTTATTTTATTTCATGCCTTTTAGCGATCATAATATACTGTTATTTCGTTCTACATATCAATAAATAGGAAACGAGCAACGCCGCAGGAAAGTCATGTTCATATATTAAAATGAGTTGAATGTGCTTCGTCATAGTCGCTCAACTATCTTATCGCCACCCTTGAAATAGGTACCGTTAAGGAGTTCCGGTGGCCATCAGTGGTCTCCATCATCAGTTCCACTTCACCAAATGATACTTTTTTGAATGCATATGCTAAACTTTTCACCGAAAATACTAAAATCGCTATAGGTATACCGGTAATATTTGAGGAGTTCCCTCGACCTCTCCAAGATCTCATCAGATCCTGACGTACTGAAAATGGGACACATTAAAACAAAAAAAATGAAATCGGACCAGCGGTCTTTGAGTAATCGGATAATTAAGAATCTCTGCCTTTTTTTGAAGTCTTAAATAGACGTTTGATTAAAGAATATATAACAATCATTAGCGGGATTCCGAGTCAGGGGCTCTATTCTATTGTACTCAGGCTAAACCAAATTGCTTTTGACATGTTATCGTATTGTCAACGTTATGATAGCTCTTATTTACTTCACAGTAATAGCGGCCGACTTAAAAACAATGCGATAGCATGTCAAAAGCCATAAGGTTTAGCTCGTGTACATTAAAGTCGGTGTATATTAAAGAAACTCAGTCACGCTTTAAATTTTCAAAGAGTTGTGGTCTTGTGGTCATTCACTACCGAAGTGAGTTTAAGTGTTTTTCTCGTTCCATGAAACTGCAACGGGAAAACTACTATTTCGAATAGCCGTTTCTAGAAACTAGAGCGAAATATTTTCATTTCCGAGCGACCCAACTTGCTTAAGCTTCGAAGTTTATATTGTTTTTGGAAATTTTCCTGTCGCTATTTGAATGGAACTTTGGCATTTGTTTTGTGATAATTTATTCCCACGACTTAGGTTCAAGTTAGGTTCCTAAAATCAAATATTTTATTTATTTGGTAAAAAAACTAGGCAGTTTAAGAATAGCTAAGAACTGTTGTTGGTCTGATGATACAAAGTTTCCTGGCATCTTAAGATCGTTTTAGGGTATTGCTTAGGATTTTGTCTGGGTACGTCATAAAATAACCATCATTTTCTTATCAATTGTACGGATTTAATAAAACAATTACTTTTTAGTTTGGTTATAATTTTCTACAACGCTAATTATTCAAACATAGATACTTTTAAGTAAATCAGGTACCTGCTGAAAATTTAAATGCGATCAAATTTTACTTGAAATCTTTAAATTGATAACAAAATCACATTGATAGTAGTCGTATTGTGGTTAATAAACCTAAACGAAAAAATGGTGCAATTAATGTTTAGTGACTCAGTTGAAAAGTTATATTCATTTATTCCAAACTAATGTTTATATAATTGGGTACATATACATTTTTATATAATAGTTATTACAGACCCTTGCCAGATCGACAGTATATACAATGTTAACCCTCTTATGGTATATATATATATGTATAAATATATATATATTAAAGAAGTTTACAAATGCACCACACTTTGACCACACGCCCGGTGCGTATAATATAAATGAAAGTTAGTAGGATATTAATCATACATAAATTATCGGTGGTATTAGTGGTGGTAGGACCCTGTGCAGGGTCCGTCCGGATCGCTACCACCATCTTATCCATTAACCACCCGCCAAGCAACAGTGTTCGCATTGTTGTGTTCCGGTGTGGGGATAAGACAACCGGTGAAATTACTAGCATAGAGGCATTCCATCTTAGTCCTCAGGGTTGGCAACGCATTTGAGGTCTTAGGATTATAATCTTGAGAATTCAAATGTCTATGGGTCTCAGATTCCACTTTCCACTGAGTGCTCGTGTGCCTTCTCCATAACATAAAAAAAAAAAAAAAGCCTATCGCTGTCTACTATTGTGGTTAATTGCTTAATTGGCTACGCCCTATGAGCTGCAAACATATTTCACTGTAGTTTCCTTTTCAGACATTTTATCCCTCATGACAAACTACACGTATAATAAGCCTTTCTTGAAATAAACGTGACAATTCCAGACTTCGCCGAGCATAATATTCTTGATCTCGCAATCGTTCTTGTTCTTGTTTTCAATTTCATGTAAAGCGTTTCTATAAATTTTAAAATCGCTGCCCAGACAGGAAGTCAGATCGAAATCGTGGCGGGCGGAGGAAATTGCTCATTCTCACGCGACCGCCGCCTCGCTCTAGAGATCCCGCCCTTAATGGAAAAAGTTAAAAAAATACACAAAACTTTGTATTGCAATACTTAGCGCCATTAATGTATTGTAACGTGATGTTTGATGGTCGTTAGATAAAGGTAGGGGCGCGAAAATTGAGCTCTATGTTTACATTTACAAAGCGCGCACATAGGTACACATAGAGTACTATGAACAGACATAGAAGTTTTTGTGGCAGGAACTTCAATTAACTAGGGACTTCCTTCCGATATTAAAGTTATCGATACTTGTTTAATAATGTGATATTTTATAGTAGATAGGTATCGTTCACCGGATAAAATAGAGATTAACTGAAATGCTGATCACTACCCATCGATGGGTTTCTTACACAAAAACTTCTTTTAATGTAATCGATTTCCAACAAAATTAACTGAAACCAAACAAAAAAGGCCTATTTAGGTAAATTGTATGACATTGTGTTGCATAATAGCATAAATAGTACTCTGTGTATCCTTATCTGTACAGTTTTTGAAAAATGTATGTAAAGGACTCAAACTTTAATAATATCATAGGTGGATAATCATTTATTTGTATCGTTACTTTAATGCCACTATTAAGTTTTGAGTTAAGGTGCATGGAAATTGCATGTTCATATTATACGCCATCTCATAGTCATAACATAACTGTCATAAGAAATAAAGTACAATTTATCGACAAATTAACATCGTTCGGAAGTCCCTAGGACAATTTAATTCGTGCCACAAAAACTTCTATGTCTGACTATGAATGAGCAAGAGATAAAAGGGTAGTTTTCCAAAAAAAAACATAGTTAAGGCCTTTAATTAAAACAAAACTCAATTGATTCGTTTGTGTGACGAAAGTTACCCATATAATTTGTATGACGAACTTTCGTTACACAAAGGAAGCAATCGTGATTTTGTTTTAATTAAGCATTTAACTATGTACTTTTTTTTTAAATCGACCCAAATACTCGTTAATGTTATCTAATGCATCTACTTAAACAAGATTATTTTCCTAAACTAAAACCTTTATAACACTAACCTTGTTTTAAAGTAAAATGTTGTCCCGATTACCAAAAATGTTACCGTAAACGCCGCCCCAGCTTATTCCTTTATTAATTTTTCCACGGTTTTCGCATTTTAACGACTGAAACTTTGAGCGTGGAACGCGTCACTTTTATGAATAATTTCGTGCAGGTCAAGCGTATTTAATTAAACGTTATAACAAGTCACTTTTACCGACTGTCGAATAAGGAGGATAATGTTTTTGACCAGGGGGATATGATGACCTAGCTAATATGCAGTTCATTTTACGATGAGCGTTAAGGACAGAGCTATGGAAGTTATATAGCTCTGTCCTTTTCCCTGACCGTAAACAGAACTCCATGGGTATGTCATAATAACCCCCTAGGGCCTCTATTCTGCTGCGTTATAACGATATCGCATTTGACGTGTTTTAGAAAGCCACAAGTGTAAATAACATAAGAGTTATCAATACATTGACAAATACGGAAACACGTCAAATACGATATCGTTATTACCGTGTAGAATCCCTGCCCTGTATGTAGGTATGTATGGTTCTATTTCTTTGCCGAAAGAAAACGTGTAAGCCGAATGGGGGACCCAATTTTTGACTAACGAGTTGTCATAAGATAATGTCATAGCGTCGCTAGTGTCACTAGCTACTGTACTCGTAATTTAATCAAAAACGCAAAAAATAACTTCTTTTAATATTGTAGGCACCTAATAGGTTACTCCAACTGAAGTCGGCTTTTTTGTTGAAAATATTGTGGTCGCGGTCCGTGTTGGAATAACCTATTAGGTGGCTACAATTTTAAAAGAGGTTATTTTTGGGTTTTTTGAAGGCGGTTTTTTGATTTATAAAACATGTATTTTATATAATACATTTTAGTGATCGCTGTTATGTAGTCCCACTTCTTAGTTGATATGCCGCGGGAAAGTTGTAGTCTTATTTAATTATATTTTTTTTTTTTTGAGGGACCTACGTAGTTAGCCTCTGATGGCTTTGACTACTTCGCCGGAGAGAGGGCGGACTCTTGATGGGAGTCCAAGGCATATTTCAACAAGTCAATATTCTTCGTTGTAGTCGCTCAACTATCTTAGTCGAGATATTATTATCTTATCGCCACCCTTGAAAATAGGTACCGTTGAGGAGTTCCGGTAGCCATCTGTGGTCTTCGTCATCAGTTCCACTGCACCAAGTTATACTTTCTGAATGAAAATGCTAGACTTGTTACTAAAAATACTAAAATCGCTATATGTTTGCCTACAATATTTGAGGAGTTCCCTCAATTCCTCACTGTTCCTCTCATCATATTTAGATTTGATGACAATGGGACTACCTCGGAAGTATACTTTATCAAACCAAAAAAAAAAATTCTATATCGGTCCACAATTGACGGAGTAATCGGTGGTCATACTTACAATATATATATATATATATATACGCGTCGACGGTCTTAACTCATAAGTTTAACATCGCAACAACCCAAATTGCTGACGATCTACACTCTGTAAAACCTTGTCTTTTTTGACATGTTTTCGTATTGTTGGTTAGAATAGTGGCATTCCATTGGCTTTCCGTGGATGTCGTAAGTGGCGACTAAGGGAATTAAGGCTTGTAGTAGTATTAGGCGATGGGCTTGCAACCTGTCACTAATACTGCCCTCCTTAGCAAAAAAACAGTATGTCAAATTCGATTGCCAAAGTAAATTAAATCCTCGCTTCTTAGTAATAAGGTTGTGATTGCAACAAGAGTTTTATTTGAGTTGCTGCTATTTAGCTTAGCAGGGCAGAATACACTAGTAAACTTCTTGACCTGATTGTGCAAAAATGTGGTTACAGAAAATTATAAACAAATCTTTTTGATGCTATGTATGTACGTATGAATGTATGTATGTAAACATTTTATTGTAAAGAAAAACCAAAAGAATACAATGAAAAATAATAAAAAAGGTGAAATTAGGCGAATTTATCCCTTTTAGGGATCTCTTCCAGCTAACCCTTGAGAGATTGAGAAAAGTGAAAGGTTGTGCATCAATTAAGCAGGTGTACAAATTTATTTATAACGCCCAAAACAAATTCAAATACCTACAAAATAGATACAAAGACACACGAGTATAATTATACATCAATGTACATACTTAAACTTACATAAACTAACTAAAGGTATTAACATTTGTGTACGGGATAGTTGACAGAATATTTAGGAGATAGAGTCAAGCCTGAACTTTTTTATTTTGCCTTTTAGGGAATCTACCGATTGTGATTGCCTAGTGCCGGTTGGTAGCCAATTCCACAACCTAACAGAGTGCACAGAAAAGGATTTTGAATGTAATGGCGGTTGAGTTCAAAACAATATGATAGCATGTCAAAAGCAATTATGTTTTACGGGGTAGAATAGAACTCCTGGTTCTAAATTGCTTAAAAGTTTACAGCTTATTAGCTTATTACACAATACACACACACACATACATATACATAACATCACGCCTTAATTCCCAGTGTGGGGTAGGCAGAGCTACAGAAATACCAACAACTCTAAACAGACCAGCGTCGTGGCGCTCACAAGCGACTCGACTACACTAACATGTTTACTAGTGTAGTAGTGACAGGTTGCAAGCCCATCGCCTAATAGTACTACAAGCCTTTAATACCTTAGTCGCCTCTTACGACATCCACGGGAAGACATGGAGTGGCACTATTCTAACCCGGCAACCACACGGGCTACACAATACATTATTATTATAAATACCAATCATGCCATACCAACCTACATTGACTAAGCAGTCCATTATTAACATAAAACAAGGATCAGCGGACAATCGGCTCATACATTAAAAATAATGGACTTGTCTTACCGATCGCATGAAACAAAGAACTTTAACAACTGTCCATGACTCATTCTGATGCTAATATGAATTACGTGGAAAACGCATAACTGCCGACAGAAATACATACCTATACGAGTAAATAGACCTACGCAGTCGCTCACAGGTATGAAGTTATGAACAGCGTTATATAAGTGTGCAAGAAATATTTATTTAAAAGACAGAGCAGCAGTTAATTTTGTGTAGTTGTGACTTAATTGTGACCTTGTGATTTATTTATAAATGAATGGTACTTTAAGTAAGGATATAAACGAGAAGACAAGAAGATTCCTTAAAGATTATATACAATCTGTAAAGTGACTTGTACAGTATTTTTCACTTCAGTATAACTTCCTATTAATTAGTAACTACGCTTCGTCTATCACGATAACCGTACCTATCTGTATGTTTAAAAATACATTTTGCCATTCGTTTATTTGGAATTTCGGTATCGGCCAGCCCCAGTGCTATCTCCGATAAGTTTAGATAAGAACTGATCAGTAATGTGCGAGTTTTTTAAACATAAGTACGATCAATATCGCAATCAGTGCTGATTCAGCGACTGTTGGTGCTTGGTGGTTTCTAGTCAGTTTAATAATTCCTTTAACAAAATGTGGTAAGAATTCATTTTGTATTTAAAGCTATTGTTATAGTGTGTAAGTTATAAATGTTTAAATGTGTAGTGTAACATTTTAACGACGACACGCTAGCCTAGTTGGGAGTGACCCTGCCTTCGAAGCTAGGGGTCCTGGGTTCAAATCCCGGTAAGGGCAAATATTTGTGTGATGAGCACGAGTATTTGTTCCTGAGTCTTGGATGTTTTCTATGTATTTAAGTATATATTTCTCTATATAAGTAAGTTTATCGTTGTCTAGTACCCATAGCACAAGCCTATTTAGGGCTTAATTTGGGACTAGGTCAATTTGTGTGACATTGTCCCGTGATATTATTATTATTATTATTATTATTATTAATACGCTTGTTTTTCTGTTTCCACCATTAACGTTACTAGCCGGATACACGGATACATTTTGGAGATATTGAACTCGTTCCTTTTTCAAACTTGTGTAAGGAATAACTATATCATTAATGACTCTCGAGTCACATGAATATAAAAGTTTTTCTAAAGAACAGTGTGTAATAGACAAAACATACTATCAAGTAGAGTTGTAAACACATCACACATCTTTAATCTGTGTTTTGGTTTAGTGACAGTAAAATTCGCTTCTTATTGATAACCTCCTTAGCTGATCCACTTAAAAATGAATAAATCTGTACATCAATGGTCCAATCGAACCTACGTCTTGTTTACCTAGATATAAATAATATTGTAATAAGTACTATAAAATCAATTAGGAGAAATCCTCTCATCGCGTCACTCATTAATGAAAATTGTGCAGTGTATTGTGTGTTGTACAAGGACGAGTGCATGGAGTTTACTTTCGGTTGCTTTTTTTTCAATTTTTAACATTCCCTAATTCCTAGTTTTCATAGCAATACTTGTATTATAATTTAAAAGTACAATCGACGTCATAAATATGTTTAAACTTTAGTACCTTGTCACTTTCATTCACTGAGACAATTTCATATATAATTATTAAAATATATGTAATTGTCTCAGTGAATGAAAGTGGCATGGTACTAAAGTGTAAACATATTTATGACGTCGACTGTACCAAAAACCGTTCTTTATTTGGTAAGGTCATTTAAATGAGGAGGAAATGGAAAAAGCATTTAGTCACACAAAATGATAAGATACTGGAACACCAATGATAAGATTATAGTAATACATTTGTAATGTGAAAACACAATACAATGAAGATATGGTTTATGTTGAGAGCGATCGTGTTGTAATGAAATCGATAAACACTTATGAAGGAATTTAAAAAACATAACTATCATAAAATTATCTTGGAAATGTACCCATTGTCTATTCTATGCCCAGATTGTTTTTTATTAATGTTTTAAATCGATTCTCAATCAATAAATCAATATTTTTTATTTAGGTTTGAGAATCCAGAGTATTATTTTTCACGATACTGACTTAAATAAATACAATTTGATATGAAGGCGTGATGCAGTCTAGTTTAAATGAGAGACGACCATGTGGAAAAACTTCCCGTGGTAGTGTACCTACTTAATCAGTGATGCTATCTTTTATCCAACGCAATAAAGGAGACTTACTTGACAACTGAACGCTAAGGCAAAGCGTAGCATCGTTACTACAACACCGGTTAGACTAATCACATGGACGAACCAGAGGCCACAGCCCCTGACAGTTGACCACGTGGTTTATCGAAACGCACGAGAATGTCATCCCATACATTTTGAGCGATAGAAAAGAAAAACGTTAGGAGCGTTTGCATCTTGGCTAGGGCCCCAGTACCCTCACCATGTGTTGCAATTACCGTACTCGCTAACGAGTCGAGTGCTCAATCCCTCACAGTATTATAGTAGTGAGAGGGACAGAGTATTAGAATCTCTAGCGAGTATCGTAACTGTAACTCATGGTAAGGGTACCGAGCCTATAGACTAGATGCACTCGCTATTGAGCGTTTCGATTTGTTTTGTTTTTATGCCAATCGCGTCACGTGATTAGATTCGTAGATCACGTGAATTTTCGTATCTGTGACGCGATTTGTTTAAAAACAAAACGAATCGAAACGCTACTTAGCGAGTGCATCTTGGCTATAGGCTCTGGGGCCCTAGCCAAGATGCAAACGCTCCTAACGTTTTTCTTTTCTATCGCTCAAAATGTGTGTGATGACAGTCGACCACGTGCTTTATCGAAACGCAGGAGAATGTTATCCCATGTCATTTTGAGCGATAGAAAAGAAAAACGTTAGGAGCGTTTGCATCTTGGCTAGGGCCCCAGGAGTAATTATTATTCTGTTCAACTTCTCATCTATCAGTTCGTCGTCGAGTTATTTACTGGTAGGCTCTACGTTTCCTCTTCGGCCGAGGTGACAAAACAAGCGTCCACGCACGCACTAAAATATTAGTAACATGTTTAGATCGCCGATTATAATTTCGGTTATTAATTGAGAGGCAAAATGTCTCCAAAGCTGATTGAGTGTGCAATCAATGTACCTACGTCCGAGAGTCAAATAAAACACTGCATCTTAGTGCCATGCTGAGTCATTAAATCTGCGGTCATAGGAGAACATGGCAGGTCCGTGGTGCAGCTACTCACGAACAGCTTGCCACAAGGCTTGCGGTTAATACTATTATAATCTCCACCTAACTGTCACTAATAGACTGGTAAACATCTAAGCCTGTTTGTGCAAAATGTGGTTACAGAATTACCAATAAGCCTTTGTAGAGTTGTTGGTATTTCTGTAGCTTTGCCTACCCTACTCTGGGAATGAAGCCGTGATGTATGTAATCTCCACATTGTTATTATATAAAAGATCAAAAGTCGAAATGTTATACGGAAATTATTTAGCTAATATCCATTTGGCCACGTTGGCCTTGTTGGTCACCCTGCCTACGAAGCTAGCGGTCCCGGGTTTAAATCTCGGTAAGAGCAAATATGTCTGTGATGAGCACGAGTATTCGTTCCTGAGCCTTGAATGTTTTCTATGTATTTAAGCAGATATTTCTCTATATAACTAAGTTTATCGTTGTCTAGTAGGTATCCATAGTACAAGTCTAGTGCTTAATTTGAGACTAGATCAATTTGACGTCTCGTGATATTTGTTAATTTATTCTCGGGCGCTCGTGTTTAAAACGAGTTTTTAGAAAGCACCTGGCTAAAATGATTTGTCGCACCTGAAACTCCTGTAATCTAATAGAATAGCTATTAAATAGGTATATACATTACTTTGGTAATTGTTTGGTAGCTGTACGAGTATAGTTTGCTGTCAATTTTAATAAGAGCTACAATATAAACTACAACACATTTGCCGTTTGAGGATTGCAGTCTTAATACTTACTTTGTTTTATTTATTACTTGTCTACGACTCTTCTATTAAAGGTTGCGTGGAAGTGATCGCTTATAAGACCGCCTGTTGTGTACCGTATAGGAATTTCATGTCTTTCCTTGTTTATTTTTCTTTGTGTGGTGTCCAATAAAGCATATTTGTATAGTTTGGTATTGTAGTGTTGAGAATACCAATGTCTATGGGTCTCAGATCCCACTTACCATCAGGTGGCCTGTGTGCTCGTTTGCCTTCTCCACATTACATATTAAATATAACATTTACAATGCAATATTATGTCATGTCATGTGAGTGTTTTGGTGTACACTGTTTAATGACATGTAGTTAACAAATAAATATAATGTCAAAAAAATGCAATGTCGTTTAGACTTTGACTAAACGACATTGTTTTTTTTATGTCATCGTATCTATTTATTTTATTAAACTCTAGAAGCCTTTCAGTCAGATATTTGGAATAATATATGAGGGTCAGACCAGAAAATTTTACAGCGATTGAAATGTATGGATTCTATAGTTTGACGACACGTTGGCTTAGTGGGTATAACCTTGCCTATGAAGCTAGCAATCCCGGGTTCAAATCCCGGTAAGGGCAGATATTTGTGTGATGGGCACGAGCTTTTCTTTGTGAGTCTTGGATGTTTTCTATGAATTTAAGTACATATTTCTCTATATATTTAAATTAATCGTTGTCTAGTACCTATTGCACAAGCCAAGAGCTTAGTTTGGGACTAGGTCAATTTGAGCATGTGTCATTGTCCCGTGATATTGATTTTTATTTATTTATAGTGCTCTATATTATATATTTTGCCTAGTGTAACTTGGCAGGTTGGCGTTGGGACGTCTCCTCTAAGTGGCAGGTTATCCTAACCAACTCGTTCTACACCTCGACAGGTGATCTTAAGCTGTCCAGTCAGAGCGTACAAACAAAAATGTATGGCGTGCATTCTGATTGGTAGCTCAAAACTCAGACAAGCCGTTTTAAGAGAATAACAACTCAGTAGACTAAGAATTCGTTTGGTTTTTCCAGTTGCGTGTGTAATTTGTTGTGCAAGATCATCAGTTTTGCCATATCCGTGCTGACGGTGGTGCTGCTGATCCTGCTAATCCTGTGGCTGGTCGGCGTAATCTTCCAAGGCGATGAAGGTAATGTTAAATACGCTATGGGTATCGGTAATGCGGTCACGAACATATTAACACCATTTAAAACTTTCAATTTGGCCCGTTTCGTTAAATGTTGTGATTAAAATGTGATAGTGTGTAAACTTGCTCCTCGAATCAGCCACAAGCTGTGATGTGTTTGCAAGTAGATGGTCAAACGTGTGTGACTGTGACGAATGTCTGAAGTTCTGCGAGAAGATGGATGTGCGGCCTTCTTCTGTGATATTTTAAATACCTCTTTCCTTATCTGTATTCGGTGTATTAAATTGTATTTTAGTTTCATAGTGCTTTGGTTAAACTTTTATGCTGTGAAATTTAATTAAATAATAATAAAAATAAATAAATATTCGATTTATGAATCTCATCCAGTGACTAAAGATTATGTCAAATTCCTGTTTGTCGTGTGACGACACGGTTAGCTCAGTTGGTAGTGAGTGTAGTGACCCTGCCTACGAAGCTAGCCGTCCCGGGTTTGATCCCCGGTATTGGCAAATGTTGATGTAGTTACACGAATATTTTTTCCACTATCTTGGATCCGCAATCGCCATCTGCTCGTTAGTCTGATGACATTTGGCAGACGGTCGGAAAAAGGTGGTTTAATTTAGAGCGAGACCAGGCAAAGTGGCGTAAAAATTAAGGGCCTTTACCTTGCAGTGGGTGCATGTGGGCTAAAATTAATGAAAATTAGATCTTGGATGTTTTCTATGTAGCTATCTATGTATACAAACTTCAAAAATGTTTAAATTCAAAAATATTGTTTGGATATGTTTGATCCTTACACATTTTATGTGTGCATTTATTTATGTTAGTAAGTAGTCTGTTTTGGGACTAGTTATTCCATTATTTTCATGTATAACTAACCGTTGAATGCCTTTCGGTACTTCTTGTCAGCAGTGTTTTCTTTTTAGGAAGTGCCTGGTAGATTTTTGACTTGTATAAAGCCTATTAACATCTTTTAGATTTTATAAACTAACTAGCGACCCGCCCTCGCTTCGCTCCGGATTAAATTATTATACATATAAACCTTCCTCTTCAATCACTCTATCTATTAAAAAAAACCGCATCAAAATCCGTTGCGTAGTTTTAAAGATTTAAGCATACATAGGGATATAGGGACAGAAAAAGCGACTTTGTTTTATACTATGTAGTGATATTGTTACAAATAAAATAAAATATGCTGCAGCAATATACCGACTCACGAAACCATTTTTTTTACAATGACAAAATCCATCATCCCTACTCTGACATTCGTCAAATTCAAATTACATTTTTTTATATATGTCCAGTGTAGACTATCTGCAACATCCTCCAAACCACAAAGAAAATAATATACAGGAAAAACATAACAACCCCTCCCCACTCAACAAAAAAAAAACACTTAACAAGTAATTAATAAAAAACAAAAGTACTAAAAACTCAGCGTAAAGTAAAAGTACTAAAATCCTGTTTGAGACTGTAGGTCTCCTTCATGTTTGGCCTCTTCAACTTTTTGCTCGCACCTTGTCCGTATCGAGATCCATCTCTTTTTATATGCCTCCGCCTCGTCTACTATCTTCTCGAATTCTCTTTCATTGAATATTTCCTCCGAGTCCAAAGCGAGGTTGTAGATGTCTCGGTCTACTGCGAGCATTCTTTCAGCCACGTCTCCCAAGTACTCGTAGTCGCTTTTTACATCGGCCTTTGCGTCCTCACCTTTTTTACTTTGCCGATCGCGTAAACACTCGCCGCAGCTCTTTCCGTTCCCGAAGAAATCGGTCCATTTTATTTAGTCACGGTCGCCACTAATGTTACAAATAAAATAAAATATGCTGCAGCAATATACCGACTCACGAAACCATTTATTTCACAATGACAAAATCCATCAATTATTCCCTACTCTGACATTCGTCAAATTCAAATTACATTTTTTTATATATGTCCAGTGTAGACTATCTGCAACAGATATACTCTATCAAAATTATATTTAGGTTGATTGCGTATCATTATCTTAAACGATTTAAGACTAGTATAAAACGTACGGAGCATAAAAAATACAAACACCAATATTATCATCAAAGCATTCTTCATTTACCCATAAAACCGAAATAGTGTGAGCATATTGTTCGTTAAACTATAAATAACTATCTTTTCCCGTTACTACGTCAGCCGAAAGTTGGGATTGATCCTATTTTTACACTTTTCCCTCCTTTTTATTCATTTATATTCCGTAAGGTAAGGTGAATAGAATAGATAGAACAGTCATAACTTGTTACTAACAAGAACAATCTTCTTTTTTCTTGCTTTATTTATGGTACTATGCTTTATTGCTGTATATATTCACCCCGCGGATCATAATTCACTCCATTCTACCCGGTACCTACAATACAAATATATCTTCAAAGTACCTAAATGTAAATCTAATTTTTCATATTATCACGACCCATTACGAAAATTGTGAAAAATAGATCATGTTAGTAGACTTTGGAAGTTCAAAGTAATCACTTCATTCTGTTTAATATATTATATTGTTACAAATATCAACGTGGCATTCACTTTAGAAACGATGTCCACTGGTTGCGGCATAATAAAAAATGTTACTTTTTGGTCGATCTAAGAGTAGATTAGATACTTTTCAGCTCGGTTTTTTAATTGCACTTTTTCTTTAATGTATGCTTTACAATCCTTATTAATTTGTATGCGCGTAAGATAACGGAGGTAGGTGTGAGGGTACACTTTGTCCGACTCCGAACTATACTTATAGCAAATAATTATTAAACCGAAAACCCCGTGGCCAAGATTAGGATAAGTTTACTTTTATAAATGTTTTAAAAAGTTTGCAGATACAAGTATTAAACAATATCTATGCAAACAAATATACGAATAAGCACTCTAGCAGTAAGTAGGGCTAATAGGGCCTACTTATTTGAGTTGGATAAAACGTGAAAATGTTTCCGTACGTTAATTTTGCAACTAAACAACAAATACTAACAAAGTAAAAGCGCAGGGTTGCAGAAATTGAGCTGCGGGGAAGTTATAATGATTGCAACGGCTCAGTTCGCGATCGCGGTTCATAATTGGTCAACAGTGCAAGCAACATTGTTCTAACCGACAGTGTTCGTTGAGTAAGTTTGGTTTAAACGTTACTAGCGACCCGCCCTATCGTTGCTTCGGTTTATGTAAGTTTTTTGTAACACCTCTACATAAATCAGAATTTATCTATATGTACAAATGAATCCCTATTTCCCTTGGTCACGGCATCACGCATGAACGGCTGGAGCGATTTCGCTTATTCTTTTTTTGTTGTGTTCGTTATCGTTACGAGAAGATTCTTAGGAAAAAAAATGAAATATCCACAAGGAAAGGCAAAAATTTGCAGTGGGGCGAAACCGCTGTCAGGCTGGTTGTATATAAAAATCTTCCGTGGTAAAATAACTAACTGATTGGTATACCGCATCAAAGTATGTTGCGTGGTTGAGAGGAGTTAGCATTCAGACAGACCTTGTTCTATACAATGTATAAAAGAAAATGTAAGAATAAATGTTCGTTTCTCTATACCATTTATTGACTTGCCTAGTTCGTATGACTTTCAATCTGGTTAATATGTTGAAAGTCAATTATGAACCACTTTCAGCTATCGAAAGTAGCTGGAATTTGGAATTCAAGCTATATGATGATGGAACAGGATTTCCGCTGCACTTAACGTAGACCCACTGAGTTAGGATCCGGAGTATATAATGTAAAAAAAAGTAAATAGGCAACAAAAGATTCTACCAAAATTGGATTCATAAACCTATTATTTCCTACTTAATATTTCGCAAAGTTCGGACGCGGTGATTTCTTTTCTATATAAAAACCTATAAGTCAAATAAATGTACAAATCTTTAACCTGGATACTAAGGATATATAAATATTGTTTCTCTTTATTTTCTTGATTGTCGTTGGTTTATAACATATCGTGACATAACCAATCAAACGAAAATGTAATACTAGGTATCTATGGCGTAACCCCTTTTCAAAAAAAACATTTTAAAGAGAATTGTATTTATCTCCGTTTCAATCTCTAATGAAATAAACAAAGAACAATAAAAACACTAATTAGTTCCTAGTTACTTATGCTATACGACTTGACCATTGTTTCGGACGCCTCAATTCAGGTGTTCAATGAATGTCAAAAAAAACGCTTTTACATTAGGCGTCAAAAAAACGCACCTTTTGAAATTTTCAAAAGAGGCCTCACAGTCTTAAAACCTCATCTTACCTTAGATAAAGTATGGTTTATACCTGCTTCATGACAAAATTTGAAAAGGTGCGATTTTTTTGACGCCGAATAATGTAAACTAGCAGAGAGAAAATACTTTAAAAAGTATCTGCGGGCCTATCACGGCCGCGTTTTTGACGTGGATAAGTGTAGATAAAACCTCTGTCACTTGCTGACCAGTATGTAAGTGCGTGAGTGACGGAAGCTTTATACGCGATACCGGAATAAAGGAGACTATAATACGGGAATAAAACAAAAAAAAAACTTCTGTGGGAATATAAACCTTTATACACTACGCTAGCCTAGGGCATCCAAGTAACAATATTCCCTACGGATGCTTCTATCTGTTACTTTGCCGTATTTACTACATACTATTTTGTATGTAGCAAAAAGTGGTTACAGAATTATTTGTTGGTATTCTGTAGCTCTGCCTACCCCACTCTGGGAATAAAGGCGTGACGTTATGTATGTATGTATGCAATACGGGCTTTGATAGTTAATAACAGGTTAATTAATGTATAGCAATATTCCTGCTGTTTGTAGAGTGTTTTATTTAACTTATACCTTGTAAAAATGTAGGAATCCTCCTTTGAAACGTCTCCTTGTGTATTAACTATCCAATCTTTTTTTTTATTGCAGGTTCCTCCAACAACCGCTCCGTCCTTGCCAGCGCTGGTGAATACAAATATTCAAAGATTGGAGCATCATTTACTTAGTCATTAACTTAGCACTAATCAAGTAGCTTAATATTATTAGGGCCACTGTCTCACTGTCGTCGACTGGCACACAACGACTGACGCGAACTAAAATACTCAATGAGTGTAAAAAACTGCTCACGAAGCATAATCACATCTGAATTTATTTTCGTGTAAGTTTGGCTAAAATGGACCAAAGATGTTTATTTCTTATCATCACGTATCATCAGGTGTGATGGAATTAAATTGCCTAATAAGAAAAAACCTAGGGAGGAAATGAGTTTGCTCGGAGATCGCCAAGTCGCCGGTAGTGAGACAGAGACTTTAAAAATACCTACATATAAATACCAATATTTTTCCTGTCTTACCCAGAAGTCAGTTTCGAGTTTATCCCGATATAAGCTGCCAACTGGCTCCTCTCTGTTCCGATCAAAACTTCTGTGGGAATATAAACCTTTATACACTACGCTAGCCTAGGGCATCCAAGTAACAATATTCCCTACGGATGCTTCTATCTTTTACTTTGCCGTAAACAGGGCCCGTATTATTTTCGCGTTTATCGTGGTGGATACAGCATCTGTCACTCTCGCACTATACTTGTCAGAAAGTGACGGATGTTTTATTTAAGTCACACGATAAACACAGCTATAATAAGCCTAAATTATAAAATAGGTTAGAAGTATTTTACTCGGTTTTATCACTTTTGTATATTCATTTACTTTTACATTTTCTTATTTTGTCACCCAAACAAAGTTACATTACACTGTCCCTACTATTCTTGTAAATATTTAAGATAACATTTACATTTTTAATAAACATTGTTTTCCTAATGGTGTTACTATTTTTTTGAAGCTATCCAAATTATTTGTAGATATATGAATTTCGTAAATAACACGAGTATGTTTAAAGTAGCTTTAAAGTAAATAAATAGGATCAGTTAAGATTATAAATTTTAATTTTAATGTAATATTGTAAAGTTGAAACTCCGCCAAGTCACTTAAGTTTGAACTTATGCAAATATAATTATGATAAACCACCGACTGAAATCACGGACGTATCTGTATAGCAAAATGTGTGCAGACAGGGCTGTCTAAGTACCTCCCTACTTTAAGCCCTGTTCCGATAGATATACCTACTTGTATCCTGTATACAAGTAGGTATATCTATCGGAACAGGGCGATTGGTAAATGACATGATATGTGTATTCTAGGGAAGCATTCGAGCTCATTTGCAGCAAAGGTCATATAGCCCTGAGTAACGGTGGACAACCCCAATCCATCGCTAGTTGTATGTATACATACTCTTTATTATATAAGAATATAAATGAATAGAAACATATAGACAATAAAAAAACAACGACAAAGGCGAACCCGTTTAAGGCTTGATATTATTGACGTAAAGCCCTGAAATTTTCAAATAAGTACGTTTGAATAATGAAAATTAGACTCTATGAACTTTTCAAAGTAAGTGCAAACATTTTCGAGGTTCTTAGCCAGAAAATGCGGAACAACTATTTAATACTAGTCCAATCTACGGAACATTCAGACGTTGAACAGGAGCCAAGATTTCCTAGCGTGTTAAGAAACGAAAGGCATATTTTATTTAACTCTATTGTTTGATAAACTTAGCACGGACAATCATAGCACTGTTGTTTTAGTTACTTAACTTGTTAAATAAACTTACTGCGGTAGTAACTTAGATTCGTTACATTAAAAAACTTGGTGTAGAAAATGACTGTTTTTATTGTTAGAGAAGGTTAAAACCCGACGCACACAAGAAAAATGGCATCGGATCTCTGGGCATCCTTACATGTTACAATTACAAGAGCACAGTGAAGGCAAAATGCCAAGATTTCCTTAGGCATCCTGCGGCATTTATACATATACGTACCTATTGAAGCAGCTGAGGGCAGTTGAAGCGTCCGCAAGGCTGCACAGGAGGCCTGTAGGCCTGAGGCATCCCGATCTCGAGGCTGCCGTGCATGGGATGCATGGCACAACATACTAAATCATCTTGCATGTTTGTTTTATAGTATCGATGATTTCTAAGACCTTTTTTCAAAAGTCAGTTTTCCTAAACGGATAGTCAAAAAATAATCTAAAATTTATACATAAATCGCGTATTACACATAAAATCATATTTGTTTTCTTTTGATATAACTTTTTGTGTAATAAAATTAGTGTCATTTAAATTTCACAACAATTCTCTGACTTCTTCCAAAGGCTTGAAGCGATTTGAATCATCCTTTTACCAAATTATAGATGACGAAAAGTTAAAAATTAACTGTTTAAAAATCTCAATATCATTCATAGGGACGGGAGTGTAAAGTAAAAACATTGATAAACACGTATTCCTAACAAGTACTTATTCCTTTAAAAAGAAAGTTTGCGAATTTCTTAGCAGGTAGAATTGTCATCAATGTCATTATCTTGATATTATGATTGCTTTATCTGAATTAATTTTTGTTTATCCTCTTATTATAATATATTATACATTTATATTATATATGTATTTATGTTATTATAGCTTATTGATATGTAAGTGTATGTGTATTAGTTACACCTAATGTTGCACCGTCACTACAATCTCTGCTTTGCCCAAAGGTCAACCGGTAGAGAATGCCTTACGGCATTAAGTTCGCCTTTTGTATACTAAGTGTATTCTTTTGTGCAATCAAGATTAAATAAATAAATAAATAAATAAAATCGAGTCTCTTATGGGCCCCAGTTTGCAGTGCTTTTTTAAGCTAAAAGTTGGTTTATAAATTCAACAGCTAAAGCGGATTAGATTCTCTTCCGTTAGTAAGTAATGAGGTTGCCCATACTACAGATTAGTAGGAGAAGCCGCCTTTTTATTTACAAAGTCAGCAGTCACAGCAATTTAACGCTTTAAAGTAAATAATGTCGTAATATTTAGTTGAATTGCACCTAAACATCATTCTACAACTCACTTCAATGTTTATTTAACAACCTATCACACAAACTTGAAAAGCGAAATAACAAGGGTTTTAAAGTAATTATCTATAGGTAGTAAAACATTTGAAAAAGGGTCTAAGGACATTATACTCGTAACTATTATTAAAGTAGATAGATACCTACGTACATACTTAGGGCGGCAACGGCTGACTGTCAAGAATTTCTGCAGTCGTAATTCCATAAACCGTTTTTACAACAAGATACTTTTAGAAGCACGTGTCTTTGAAATAACTTTTTACGATCAACATTTTTGTAGGTTCCCCTTCGCAAAAACAGATTTAGGTAGGAGAGTCACTGTTAGCTTTATTTCCTCTGGGAAAACCGAAATCCTGGGTCAAAATATGAAGTGGAGTTTTGTGCAAGAAATAAAATGCACATTGTCCTACATGGAGCGAGATTGCTGTCGTAGCACGTGTTATTCTGTGCACCTGTGTATAAAGCACCTAAGTGAATTGCAATTTCACTTGTTAATTCATACCAGGCAGGGTCAGACACTATTTGAATTGCTTGTAATACGTTCTTATTTGGTATTTGTATTTCAATTACTTGCTTAAAATGTAATTTGTAATTCGTATTTCAAATACCTGACACCGCGGTATTTTGTAGTTAGTATTTTCAAATACTTATGGCCTCAAAATACATTTGAACATAAATACATTTAACCTTAATTTAGCGATCTTATTAATGGATGCGTTCTGGAGGAAATAGCGCTTGATAGCTTTTGTTAGCAAAATGGCGACCGCTAAATACACTCAGGGGCAAAATTAGCGGAACAGAGTGCGTTTTTCATACAAACGAGGTTATTTTGAAGCCTTGGTTCTTTACCAGGGGTTGCTTTGACTGACGTTTATTAGTGGATACTCAGAGGTTCAATAGAGGAGGTCAAAACTTCTAAGATACCTAGTTGACCGAACAGACGTGAGCGTTTGTGTCAGCGTTTGAATTTCCTTACATTTTATTGCCACTTGAGATGTATTCTGAACATGTACAATTCCGGCAATAGCCGCAGATTCAATCAGTTGGGTGTCAAAGGCACTCTGGACTCTGGACTTCCTATATCGATGCTCGGAGTACCCATCATCAGATTTCACTAAAAACCATCCCCAGGCATAGAACCAAGGCTTCGAAATAACCTCGTTTGTATTACAGTCGATCTTCAGAGTTGGCACCTGTTACTGTACGTCAAATTGACAATTTTATAAGTATCAGGATAGTATCAGGTCAATAAAGTTGTCTTCATCACTTTTTATTGTTGTAGTATTTTTTTATTTTAAATAAAAATAGCTAAAAATAGCTAGCTTTGTATTTTGTATTTCAAATACATTACTTAAAGATATTTTACATTACGTATTTTAAATACTTTAGAGTTAGTTTTTTGTAATTTGTATTTCAATTAAAGCAAAGCTTGTATTTTGCCCAGCCCTGATTCCAGTTTTTAATTTTAAACAACCGCTAAAGCAATAATTTTAGCAATGCAAAAGCTATTCAAACGATACCTCATTTTAAATAAATTGAGTAAACAAGTACCTAAATCATACTCGTGAGTATATCAATAAAATAGCCGAGATAAATAGGTTGTGTGTTACCTATGTGTTATTTTTTTAGCAAATATACCAACTGCTGTTTTATGTAAGTGTACTAAGACTTACAAACATTTATATAAGGAATTAGTGCATAACCTACGTAAATAAACTTATCACCACCATTTGACCCTATAATGATTGTGTTTATCGATGTCGATAAACGTAAAAAAACATTACCTTAGTGCGAGAGTAACGGATACATTATATATCTATACAAGCTGAAGAGTTTGTTTGTTTGAACGCGCTAATCTCAGGAACTACTGAATCGATTTAGATGAAATTTGGTATAGAGATAACTAAGGCCCCGGGGAAGGGGTGTACTGCCTTTTTGCCGAATTATGTTTCGTCAAATTTCATTTGGCAATCAACTTTTCGCCGAAGTTTTATTTGGCAAATCAATCTTTGGCATAATTTTACTTCGTAATTTTTTTATTTCGCTACATTTTTATATTGCAAAATTTTATTATGTCAAATTTTATGTGGTAAATAATTGTGTAGCAAATAATTTGCTTAGGCAAATAACATATTGTCAAATTTTATATGACAACTTTTTAATTCGCAGAATTATTATAAAGCGTATTATTATAACGCCTTTACACTTTTGGCAGACTCATCATTTGTCAAATCTTTCACTTGGCTTAACAACTCTTGGACGAATAACGTTTAGTTGATGCAACATTTCCCTTTTCATACATTTGCCAAGATAGAAATAAGTAAGAAAAAAAATAACAAATTCTTTGGTTGGAAATTATTATTATGTGTGCATGAGCGAGCAAGACCTTCCTGGGCAAAACCGACTCGGCAAGGTTAGGTTAGAAGGCTATGGCGGGAGCGAAGCGCAGCGAGCTCCCGCCTTAGCCTTCGAGGTTATTTTTTTTTGACATCCCTTGAAAAATAAAATCATACTGCAAATTGAACCTTGCATTCTAAAAAATTAGGTTAGATTTCATAATGCCATTCAATATGTTGCTAAATCAAAGTATGCCAATCAATACATTTGACGAAAACATAATTGACATCTTAAAAAAATCCCACGTAATAATTTGTCTAACAATAATTTATCAAATCATTAGTTGGGAATAGATATCAGTGCGAAACGTTGAGTTGGGAAATAAAAATTTGACCAAATAAAAATATGGGATACGTAGTTTGGCGAGTTAAGAATTTGCTAAATAATTTTCGGCGAAACATTAGTAAACCCGGGGAAGGACATAGGATACTTTTTACATACATACACACATACATAACGTCACGCCTTCATTCTCAGAGTGGGGTAGGCAGAGCAACAGAATACCAACAACTCTAAACTTGTTGATAAGTCTGTAACCACATTTTGCATAGTCAGGCTAAGATGTTTACTACTTAGGATACTTTTTATCCTGGAAAATTGAACAGTTCCCGAGGGAATAGTGATAAACTAGGTATTTGACATACTACACTATCAAATTGTAATCGAATAGTGTCGTCGACATACACATAGTCGCGCGTGGGCGTCTTCTAGTAAAAGATAAAATACCATAAGTAATACGGGAAAGAAACAAACAATACCGTCAAGTAAAACCTCTTTTCGCGGTTCAATTAAAACGTCGTGTCTCAGGTTCAGGTGCAGACTAAAGTATTAAAAACTTTAAACATCCAACATTCAAATGCACACGACCGGTCATTGCCCGTGGTCCGCATACTTGTATGGCTTTGTCTCTTGATTATAGTCTAATTTAAATCTAGCCACGCTAGCTAGACCTGCCTAGCACATTTAAAAGGTACTGCGCGATAAAAATGCCCTTTGCTTTCTTTGTACTAATTCTCTCTCACTCGCTCTCATACGCTTTTATATACGAGTGTTACCGTATTTCTTATAATTTGGAGCTCACCCTGATTAAAGGTTTTTCATCGTAATACTATAAAATCAAAATTGCTGTCAAGAAAATACACCTTGACTACTAGGCATAGTGGTCAATCCTGACACTGGCAGTATCTCAGACAAAACTCCTGTAGCAAATGCAACCTTATAACCAACAGGATAGGATTGCATCTGATTTGACCATAGAATTTGAGATACTGCCTTTTCTGTTAGCAGGGCAGCGTTTTACTGCTGTCAACATTATCAACATACTTCCATGGTTGCGCAATGCGTGAGGATCGACTTCTTGTCTGCCTATTTCAACCACATATCCCATTGTCTCTGAGCTAAATGGCAATGGCATACGGACCGATAGACAGACAGGCAGACGTAATGGATATTATGATGAAATTTTAAGAGTTCCGTTTATGCCATTTTGCTCTGGAATCTTTAAAATGAGGTTGTTATTATCACCGCCATCTAGGCTAGGACGTAAGCATTACGTTCGTCCTTTTTGTAGGTATTCACATTCACCCTGGTATTCATTGTAAATAACGTGCTAGTACACAGTTTTTCAGTAGATGGCGCTTATGACTAAAACATTAGTAGGTACCCATCTATGGAGGAAATATACAATACGGGAAATGAAAAGGACGAATAATGATGTCTCGATAGTTTTAGGTTTTAAGCGCACTAGTATATTAGAATTCTGCAGTAGGTACCTAATTACCCGGGGTTTGGGGACATTGCCGTCGAAATAAATAATTAAACGCACTAAAAAAAGTTTTAGAACGTTTTTTATGCATGCAAATGCATCGAATTAGAGGGGGATTACATTGAAAAATAAAAAAACTTAAATTTTCCAAATTGTTTTTTTCCACCTTAGGCTTAAAACTTTTCAGCCGCCCCTCGTATATGATTAAACAGTGATAGATTTCATAGTACCCAATTGAAACTCCAAAATCATTGGATTAGACATCAAAAATTATGTTCATCTTTTGGTTTAAAAAACACAAGAGGCCCTAGCCAAGATGCGTTCGCTAACTAGCGATTCGATTCGTTTTGTTTTTAAACCAATCGTGTCACTGGTAGAAAAGGTTCGAAAAGTCACGTGATCTACCAGTGATGCGATTGGTTTAAAACCAAACGAATCGAATCGCTGGTTAGCGAATGCATCTTGGCTAGGGGCTAAGAGCATTTAACGATCATTGTATTTCGATCGAGTGTTCACCGTTAAAAATAAATAAAATAAATTATACGTAGGTAATAAAGTTTCCATCTGTCATTTCAGTATGATTTATTAAGACGCTTTAAAAAAAGTACGCCAGGTCTAGTAGCTGGGCACCGTTCAAGTATTAGCTTGGGTATACATTTTTGAAACCATTACTTGAACGGTATATTAAAAGAAATATCGTATAACTCCAATGTAAGAGTGATTAAATCAAGAATACGAGTACATACCAAGCAAATCCCTCTAAGACTGTCAATTTATTGAATTTAATACGTAATTAAAAGCTTAAATTTGGAGTGCACTGATTTTGTCTATTTTCCCATACTAACGACGTTTTCAGTGGGAACCCCCAGAACGTCAACCGATCACGGCCGCGGCTGTGGCGTAACTGTCAGTAAATTTGAATTGCGGGGTAGGCAAATAATTGCTGTTTAAAAAAAATATATAATTATGATGTAATACTTGTCACTATTTAAGTATGTGATTATTTCGATCGAGTGTTCACCGTTTTGGGGTGCGTTCTCTTTTGATCTTTTGATTCCCCTATCCTACTTATTCTCAAGTGGCAACCATTACGTTTAAATTCCAAATTGGTCCATTTTGCCAGATCCATTCCAAACTGCGCACAAACTATTGCTAATCTAGATAATTATACATTTTTTAAATGATAAAAGCCTTGGTGAATGTCTGTATAGAATGGTATCGAATAAATTAGCCTTTAGGTAAAGATGTTCTGCAGCAAAAAATAAGATGAAGCAAAAGCAATTCTTGCTTAGCAAGCGACAGACAGAAGTATAAGACGCTCGGTGGGAAGTCTACTCAACTCAACATAGAAAACGTCGTCACGACTGACATAAATGACATAAACAAAAATAATGACTAATAGGTACTACCTAATTTCATTTTGTTTCGTCAGTCAGACGAAGTCACGTCGTCACTCACGAGACCACCTTCCGTCAGACATAGGTACCTACATACTTATAAGTAATCTGTGGTCACGTCAGTCCAGTCCAGTCCATCCATCCAGTCATTTCACTTCATTGGCAAGGCGGCAAGTGGCGACGCAATCGGCAGTTCGGCACATGCAATAAGTAGTGCACTTTGTAACAGTGAATCTTGTGCCTGTGAGGAAATAATTAAAACAATCATGTCTGGATGTAAGTATTACCTGCTTAATTACACTTTTACGCTATTGTTTCGCCACTAAACTTGGATAGATTCAATTTAGTTTTTATTTCTCTAATTGTTGACCAAAAACTTAAGCTAATTTACATTTGTTTGTCTGAGAATGATTGTCGGCTGTCTGTTTATCTGTTAGTAAATAATACTCTGTCTGATAACAATACTAAAATTACGTTTCGCTAGTCTAAAATGCCAGTGAAAGTTACTAAAATTAATTATGGCTTGTGAAACTGAGGAGCGTCATGGCATTATTTTCAATTGCTATTATGACGATAGAGACTACCTACCAACAGCTATATATGCAATAGCGTTATTGTATTTTCAGCTTTCATCTATTTATCCTTTAAAGACACAATCAGTTTTGTTGAGGACCTACTGATGCACTTGTTTTCAACAGACTTAATTAGTTGATATATAAAAAATGTTTACACATAGTCATGAAGTAAATAATAAAATTGGTTAAAATATTGTTATATTATGAAATTAAAATGAAGTTGTTTAATAGTAAGCTTACCCTAGGGCAAAAATGGGAAACTAACCGCCCCTTTATGTGTCCCACTTGGTCCATTACTGTCACTCTGGAAACCTTCACCACCCATTTTACCTGGATTAGGATGAGCTCTGTCAGCCATTTTCATGATTTCTCAAGCAAGAAGGATATGAAAGATACTGTATGTATGTTGTTGCCATGTTTGTATCAATCAATGTACTATTTTTTAAAAGCCATAGAAACAAGTGTAGTAATTGTGTAAGAATGTTAACCCTTAACATGCCCCAAGGAGGATGTAGGTGTGTTTATCTATGTGGATAAACATGGATAAAAAATCTGTATAAAAGTATGAGTATGAAAGTGTGAGAGTGATGGATGCTTTATCTACCACTGTAAAGGTGACCATGACATGACAGATACTATTGACATTGACAGGGGCAGTCTACACGTCTTGACAAAATGAAATTTGTAATCCAATAATAAATGACTTGCAGGACAGACTGATTAGTCATAAACAATATGTAGCTTGTTTAATTTAATTTGTTAAAATACATGTCATAAAAGTTAAGTACAGTGATGTCATTAGCTATATCATAGTTTGTTGGTAATTATCACGTGATATAGCATGAATGAAATGAGTCAACATTATGTCTCATTTCTAGAAAACGCATCTAACAAGTGGTTCTCGTGGAATGCTTATTAATCTTATTTTTCTGCAAATCTAAGCTGGTTTCAACACTTCCACTGCCAAGAACTCTAATTTCCAAGCAAAATGGAATCACCTAAAGGGTTGCTGACAATGAAAAATGTTTAAAGTTTATTTTTATTAACATTTTGCCATTAGCTCAATACTATTGGTGCAGAACCTTTGATTTAATAAACTAGCTACCTTAAGAACGTCACCTTTATATTTCCATACAAATTACATTACCTGTGAGATTTGTATCAGTATGTTTTAAATTCCAGATCCATATGGTGGAAACCCTCCTCAGTACCCACCACCAAACAACCAGATCTACCCACAGATCTACAATCCATCAAATGCTGGGGCCCCAGGACAGCCGGCTTACTTTCAGCCTGCTCAGCAACCTTATCCTTATCAGCCTGGCTTTGCTTACCCTGGCCAGCCGGGTATGGCCCCTCCAGTTCACGGAATAGCACCCAGTGCTCCTGCTCCAGCCTACTCTTACCCTGGACATCCGAGTGTCACACCCCAGCCGGGTTATGCATGTGAGTACATAATGTTAAAATGTTATTGTTCTTTGGAACCATAGGTACCATAGGGACCATTCTAAGTAAGCTTAGAATTATTGGAGACAATTGTTACCTCCATTGTAACAATGATGCTTTACAACACAAAATACAGTTTAGCAAAAAGGTTTTTTGGAAAGTGGTACCATTCTAAGTATGCTTAAAATAAAACTGGGCAAGAGTATGTCGGACCAGCTCAGTGTAGGGTTCAGAAGCCATTAAGTACTTACTACAAACATAAAATCAACAAGTAATAACTATGTATTTTTCTATTTAAAGTCATTTGGCGCCGTCTTAGATGATTTTAGTAGGTATAAACACTTTAATCGCCTGTATCTCAAGAACCAATGATGTCTACTTAGTCCTGATAGTTTTCCTTTTAAATTGGTTATATGCACACTCAACTCTAACAAAAATTTGCGCTTTAAAGCTTAATATTTCATAAACGAATCCTTTTATCGAAAAATTGTTGACCCATCCAACGACACCAGACACCCCACACTATGTGGACGAGGAAAAAAAAATATCCCCACATTATGTAGGGGCAGTACGCAAAAAAAAAATGTTTGCCTACGGATCCCTTAAAATGATTGGAGACAAATTGTTACCTCTATTGCAACAATAATGCTTTAAAACACAAAATACAATTTAGAATTTTATAGCTGTTAAAAAGCAAATCAATTTCAAAGTAGAGTTTACTGCACTTACATTGTTGTTACATTGAAGGTGAGAAGTGTCAGTTGTATTAACTGATAAACTGATTGCAAAAATGCAGAACACTACTAGTAAAATTAGTGATATTGTATATGTAATGTAAATATTGTGTAATTGTCTGAATAAAGGGCTTATTTATCATTTATTAATTAATTAATACTTGCATTTTGATAAGGAAGGTGTCCTCTGATATTTATATGAAGTGTATTTTATAACACTTGTAACAAAATAACTGAAGTCAAATAAATATCAGAGGACAGGAAGCAAATATACAGGGTGGAAAAAATCTATGGGCCCTGGAGGGGAACTACCTTAAATCCTTTAGATAGCTCATTTTACTGAAAGGAATCATTACTTGATTTAAAAAAAAAAAACAAATCTGCATATAAAGATCTTCTAAAATTTCTTACCTGGGAACTGAACCAACAAAAATTTTAAAACATGAAACCTTGCTATTATATTATACAAATCAGTAGTACGGAATGCAAATAACCGGTTAATAACTGAATTTAGTATGCAAAACATTGTTGCATATTCCCTAATCAGTAGGATTATTGTACAGGATAAAATTTATCCAATATACATTTTAAGCTTACACTCATCTGTTGTGCGAGATACCCATGATATTGAATATTACAAGTTCTTTGTTAACAATACCTAGTACTGTTCACTTGTACAAGAAGGAACTAAGGGTTGCGGTTGAAAATGTTACTAGGAGCATACACCACAACACTGCTCAGGGCTACACAAAATGAACTTCAATACACTCATACCAAATTTGTGTATTCAGAACGAGGGGGGTCATTTCGAGCAACTTATCAGTTAAATTATTAAGATTATTTTCTCTTCTTAATATATTTCTATGTTAAAAAAAAGTTTCGTTTGTGTGGTGTTCGTATTAATGATAAAAAAAAATATATGTTTTTTTTTTTTTTTTTTAAAGAAATGTTTTTTTTTTTTTTTTATCCTGAACAATTATTCTACCGATTCGTGTAATAAAATAGCGAGGAGTTATTTTTATATTTTTAATTGGTTCGATTCCCGGGTGAGATAAGCGAATTTTAGAAAATCTTTGTATACAGTTTTGTTTCTTTGAATTTTTCCTTTCAGTAAAATGATCTAACTAAAGGATTTAAGTTAGGTCCCCTTTAAGGCCCATAGATCTGTTCCATCCTGTATATAATATCTTTTATTAGGTAGTCAATCCTCTATAATTTGCCGTTTGCTCCCTTTTTGCAAGTCTGTTTGCTAGTCGGCAAAAGCCTCCATCCTTCTCCATTCCTGTCTCTCTCTTGCCGCTCTGTGCCAGGATGTTCCTGCAATTTGCCGGATGTCATCATCCCACTTTTTGTGGCCTGCCTCTCCTTCGCGCACCTTCTGTAGGGTACCATTGGGTTACTCTTTTGCGCTACTTGTCTAGCCTCTAATAAAATGGCCTGACCATTTCCATTTTCGCCTACCGACTTTTAGTGTTATATCTTGGGGGTGATTCTCTCAACACAGCACTGCGTCGATCTTAAAGGTGAAGTTTTATCTGGCAAGTTTAAGAAGACCCGTCGAAGCGTACAAAACACATTTTAGCGCGTGCCTTTTCAATTAGGCAGCCTTATACGACACTAAACTCGACTCACCTGCCTCCTGTCTAATTGAGAAGGCACGCGCTAAAATGTGTTTTGTACGCTCCGACGGGACTTCTTAAACATACAATACATACTATCACGCCTTCATTCCCAGAGTGGGGTAAGCAGAGCTACAGAAATACCAACAACTGCAAAAAGAGTTGTTGGTAATTGTGTAACCACATTTTGCATAAACAGGCTAAGATGTTTACCAGTGTATTAGTGACAGGTTGCAAGCCCATCGCCTAACAGTACTAGAAGCCCTCATTCCCTTAGTCGCCTCTTACGACATCCACGGGAAGATATGGAGTGGCACTATTCTAATCCGGCAACCACACGGGCAAACTTCTTAAACTTGTCAGATAAAACTTCACCTTTAAGATCGACGCAGCGCTGTGTTGAGAGAACACCCCCCTGGACATTCGTTTTTCCTCTTATTTTGGTATTACTTATTTTACAGGCTTACCTTATTCCATGCATGCTTCTTTGAGTTGAATAACTAGTTTGTCAACCGTTTTTACTGACAGGGCCCAAGCTATGCTTAGTGTTTGTCATGATATGCAAGTTTTATCTTACATAACTTCTCTCAATCTCCAATAAATACCTCTTCCAGCTATTTGCCATTCTTCGTTCTACCTCATTGCTCTGTATCGACTATGTTCATAAGTTCGTATATCTCGCAAAATATAAATAGAAAGTAAAAAAAATATAGGCATCTACATTTTGTACTCGAGGTACAGTGCAATAGCTCTAAAAAACCTTTGGGCTTTAACTTCTCTTTCACTTTTATACTAGTCTGACTTTACCCAAACCTCAGCCAACTGCTTGCTTACTGTAAAATATCATATGAAAATAATAATAATAATAAATTTATTTCGCAAGAAAAGTACATTGCTACTTACATTAACAGTTGTTATTTCTATTGTGAAAACCAAAAGCAAGCGTCAACTAACCCCCGTACTAGTTTGCACTGTATCACGGTGGGTCAGGATACACCGTCCTTATAAGTATCACTTAATAATTATTATGCTTATCGCGATATGAGTAGCTTGTTAAATATAGGGCTTGTGATTAATCTATCGTCAATACCGTAATTCCGTTTAGGTAGGTATTATTTTTAGAATGTGGGTAGATTGATATTATCAATGATAGAAACAACAGATTTACAGGGTACCTTCAATCTTTTATCTTAACTAACACGGTAGTGGTTGTAAGTGTGGTGTCGTCAATTAAAAAAGTTTTCAATTAAACTTATACGGTGTTAAATCGTGCTATTTATATGCATATACCTATTATCTATGGCTGTAAAATTTGGTGAATTTAATCCAGATAAAGAAAAATGGAAAAATTATATCGACAGGTTCGGTTATTATTTACTGGCCAACAACATCACAACAGATAACATGAAAAAAGCTAATTTATTGGCAGTTGGTGGTCGTATTTTATATGATTTAATAGTTTTGTCAGCATCAAAAGATATGGATACAATGACTTATGACGAAATTATATCTTTGGTATGTGATCATTTTAATCCAGTGCAAAATGAAATAATGCAATCGTTTAAATTTCACACGAGAAACCAGTTAGAGGACGAAGGGGTTAGAGATTATGTGGACAATATACGCAAGTTAGCCGATGATTGTAACTTTACTGACTTGGAAAGGGCACTTCGAGACCGTTTCTTTGTGGTTTAAAAGATGAAATAATTCAGAGACTATTACTACAGCAGGGGACACTGACCTTTGGCCAAGCAGTTGATTTAGCTATAATGGTAGATGAAAGCACAGCTATGTCGACATCAGGACTGGTGGGTGATATCTCTAGTGGTGAAATTAACTCCATGGAACGGAATAAGGATTGCCAATGTTGCTCTTATCTCTATAAATGTACGTATGTAATATACATCTGTATGAATCATTAGGGAAATTAATTGTTATTTTTATGACTCGACCATTTAGATTTATGTTTAACTAACCAATAACGACCTTCGGTCAAAACTTGAAGCAAGGCAAGAATTGGCATTAAAAGTAGGTGTTGAAAACTGAAGAGGGAGGACGACAAGACTATTGTTAGAATCATTTTAACTGGCCGAATCCACTTTAAGGCTTACCTGGTAAACAAAGCAACTCGCTTCTGCCTTCTGTCATTATGGTCGTGTTTATCGATGTGGAATAAACATCTGGTCACTTTCTGACGAGTATTTTAGTGCGAGAGTGACAGATGCTTTATCCGCCGCGGTAAAGGCGACTATAATGATACGGGACCTGCTAAGGGATATGTCGGTATGTCAGACAAAACTACTGTATCAAGTGCAACCTTATTACTAACCTGAGTGGATTGAATTTGCTTTGGCTATTGAATTTAAGATACGGTGTATTGGTGTATTGTTATCTATTGTAAAATGAGGCTGCAAGAATAGCGTTTGAAACTTTGTATTTGAGGTGCTACCCTGGGCTATGTAAACAGTTAGTCATTTTGGAGGAGAATCAAAAAGATTCCAAATTGTCTTTTTCTGCCAAAATCTACAAAAAAAACAGTAAGTTATGTGTTCCGTTTGAAAGACATTAAGTAAAATGACAGAAAATCGTGCGTCGTGGCCGTTGGCAGGAGTGGACAAAATTATACTTAAAAAATATTTTCACAAATATAGTGTTCCTAAATAAAATAAAGCTACATAATTCGGGATGGTTTTTAGGTTTCTTAAAATCGGTTGGACTGTTAAAGCGATATAACTCTAAATAAGTCGCGTTTTTTTAGAGCATCGGTGGTCTTGGGAAATCGACTCGTGATCCCCGCGGTCACTATGTAAGAGGTAATTGCATAAAAGATCCTAAAGGGTCAAAGTGTATCTGGAAGGGGTCATGAATCATGATTTTATCGAGGGTTTTTATCTATTTAATTTTAAACTGTGTGTCCTTGGATCTTTGCAGCGGCCGTGGAGTGGATTCCAACAAACCCCCGCGACGCGGCGAGCCTCGGCGACCGGGCGGTGGTGGCCGGCTACGAAGGCTACGACGGGAGCCCGCTGTGGGCTATCCGGGCGCGGCATGGTGGCGACCTGATCCCCGGCAAGCTGGCTGCCAAGCACCACGCCGCTTACGTGCCGTGGGGTGGCAATGAAAATGAGGTTCACAGCATTGAGGTGAGTTAACAAAGCTTTCTTCATTTAATACATGCATACATTATCAACTCTTTTTCTAAAATACATCTATCAAGCGACAGTAATATCACCTTTAAAAAAACTTTTTTTGACCCTGTCGCTCGCCTTTTTGGTTAGGCATTTATTAGTTACCAGTGCTGGCCCAGGACTCCGTTGGCGGAAAGTATCTCAGGAACTATTTAACTTTCCAAGATAGGAAGTTTTGTTATGTACGTAACGTAACGGCACCAGTGTTTGACACTTTTAGCTGACAGGCACCAATAATCGACAAAAGCTCTTTTATTTATTTATTTATTCATCAATTATGTATAATCAATCAAGATTCCTCAGTCCTCAGTTATTTCTCTTACAAGGTTGTCTGGAAGAGATCGCTATTTAGCGGTAAGACCGCCTGTTGTATACCTATGATTTAAATTTATTATTTATTTATTTATTATTATATTATTAGGCACGGTACAAAAGTAAATATGTAACAATATTCCCGCAAAACTGTTTTTACAGTTTGTCTGCAGGCAATGTACTGTTCCATGTTCTGTTTTTATTTTTTATTTTTGGTGTTCAATAAAGAGTATTTGTATTGTATTGTATTGTATTATAGGGTTATAAATTGAATGTTGCAAAACAAATGGATAACTTTATCTTCTTTGAATAAGAGTCAAGTTTCGAACATTGGTCCTTTGTTGAGTACAGGGGGCCATAGCATGCCTAAGCAATTCATTTTAGGATAAGCATAAAGGACAGAGCTATAACAGTTATTTAGCTATGTCTCACCGTAAACTGAATCGCCATGTCATGGTAACCCCTCTGGTGCCGTTACGTTATGTACGTGAAGATAAGTATGAATGTTGATGTTCGAACATTTTTATTAAGTCTTTTACTCTTGAAGTTACGTATCCGATATTTGTTTATACTGCTAAGTGAAGAAAAAGCAAACTGCAAGTGGCTCAAAGGCAAAAAGCTTTTAGTTGAAAGTTTTTAATTGAAAGGAGTCTTTCATCTTTCTTTACGAGTAAACTATCTTGTTTAGAATTAAGGGCTTTGCTTTTTATTGGATTATAAATATATGAATATCACACCAATTGACCTAGTCCCAAACTAAGCTCTAGGCTTGTAATATGGGTACTAGAGAACGACAAACTTACTTATATACAGAAATACATAGAAAACATCTAACACTCAAGGTGTAAATACTTGTGCTCATCACAAAAGTATTTGTGTCATACACACTCTTAAAAACAAAAGTTGTCTTTCCTGTGATCGATAGTTAAAATCTTGTATGCATATAAGTTTTGTTGTTATATGATAGGTCTAAAGCAGTCCGGACGCCGTCTATGCGGGAATGCCCTTAGCCAGAAAATTAGGCCTTAAAAACGTTAACTTCCGGCGAGTCCACAGGAACGACGCTAACTGATTGCTGACGCTAGGGATTGTAACCCAGGACCGCTAGCTTCAAAGGCAGTTTATTTATTATATTGGCACTCAGGTGTGCTGCGCTCGGCCGGAGAGGATCCGCTGGATAGAGGGCCGCAACGGCAACGTGCCGCCCAACGCCATCGTCGCGGGCAGCACCGCCAACGGGGAGCCGCTCTACATCGGCCGCGCCAAGCACGAGGGCTCCTTGACGCCGGGGAAGGTAATAACATCCATCACACCAGACCAGGGGCCCGTTTACCAAAAGCTTGTAACTTGTAATTTAACCTCGTGAGACCCGGTGTGCTATAGGATGTACATAATCAAGGGGATTTAGTTTAAACTTTATTTCATTGTTTATAAAGTTCATTTTCATTTGCTTCAATGATGTAAATGGCATTTAAGAGCAAAGGTAATTGAACTTTATTTCCTTGCAGTTAGGTTCAAATTCCCACTTATTAAAATCTCCCTGTTTGTAGTATGCTGGGTGTCACGAGGTTAAGTGGAATTCTCTTTTTTGTACATATTATTTGAAAGAGATTTCCGGGCCCCAGGCAGGGCTGAGATTCTACACTGTAAAAACGATATCGCCGTTGACGTGTTTCCGTAGTTTAGTTAGTTTAGTTTAGTTTATTTATTTATCAATGTAATGTTACAATATAGATTGCATTGCATGTCAAAAAATACGAAATTACATTGATATCGTCAACAAAACATTAATACAAAATGATAAAATAATATTAAAATAATACAATAATATAATAACACTCAAATAATCAAAAACAACAATGATTATCAAGGTTTATTAAGGTTCGTATTGTCAAGGTTTTGATAACTCTTATGTACTTGACAGTAATGGCGGCCGAGTTAGCCTTCTACGTCAAATACAAATGCGTCACTCACATCCCAAACATGTATTAAAAATTAACTTAAAACAAAATAACGTCTCAAACTATACCTGTGACGTATAAGTGTCGGTGGCGTTCAAAAGGTTGAAAACGATGTTAAAACACGTCAAAACTCACTAGAATAGACGCCCGGCAGCCCTAGCTAAGATGCAAACACGGCTAAAATTCGGTTTTTTATCGACTCGATTTATATGGACATGTGGTCGAAGCGATCTGTCATGTCTTTAACTTTACCAATATGATTACGAGTTAAAAGCAAAATTGTCTTAATTAAAGTGGAATAAAGGCCCTAACAAATATGCTGCTTCATGCGTCTCGTATCTTATGTTGTCTATTTCTGTCTATCTAAAAAGTCGCTTTAAAATACCCATTAAGACACTGAGCAGTAACAAAATTTAAATTAAATATTAATACGTACTTTTGATATGGTATTTATAGGGGTCTATAATTTCATCGAAATACCTTTCATCGATTGTATCAATTCAACGAATTTAATGTCATCAAACTCTTTTTTCTGCAGAAACCATGATGTTTACAGGATAATTTAAACATTAATTACGTAGGTTAGCTTAGACTTGTAGAATACCAAAAAAAACAACTCATGCGGCGAGAAATGCCTTTCGATGAAATGAAAACTGCGTAATGACATTCGCTGAAAGCTGTTTCGATAAAATAATAGGTACGTAATTATATCAGCTGTGTCGGTGACTAGCTTTATCATTGCATACGACATACGAGTATTGCATATTGTAAATACTAATGTAATTACTAATTTAGCTATAAACTATATATTGTTTCTTCCAGGTTCAACCGTCGCACAAGAACATGTATATCTCGTTTGCCGGGAAAGAAATAGCTCACAACACTTACGAAGTGTTGTGCACCATTTGAGCGACGATTTGATAAAAAGCATTTAACGTGTCAAATTGAACACAGGGTATTTATAGGCCTTGTTTATATTCCAGACTCATTTAATTGTATTTTTTATGATGTTACAATACGGTGGTAAGAGCATTTCTAGGTTATAAAGTAAGGTTAATCTTTAATATTTTTAATACATACGTACTTACCTCAATTTTATATAATTATCTTATTTGTTTCATGATTTAAGATTGGTATAGTTTATCGATATCGCTGATGAGGAAATTCTTATGGATATGGTTATTTTTATATGAATAAAATTGTATTGATACTCTTAAATAGTGGTTTTTAAAACGAATGAATTGAATACAAACAAAAGGAGAGTTCTTGTCAAAATTATATTTAATCGCCTCCTTTCTATTAGAGTGAATTTCAAAAATATTGTACATAGACAAGGATTCAATTGATAAAACTTTTTGTTTTATCGAGAATTAACCATTTATGAATTGAATGACTCTTTATCGTTGCACATTTGATAAAGTGGCCGTTTCGATAATTGAGTCCTTAGCTAAGTTCATTTTCTTTGAATTTCACTCATTAAATAAGTACTCACATAAATTATGTTAATCAGGTATTATCACTAATTTGAAAACTAGACTTAGTTTTTTAAGGTAAGTTTTGGGTGAAAATTTTCCATTACTTCCGAACGTATGTCCCATTGGTTAACTTGCAGTTAATTGCATTATGGTGTCGAAAATATCGAACTAGAACAAAACTAAAAACATCCTACTGCAAACTCGTCACGATTAATTCTTCAATTTCAATTTCACCCAGTATGAAAAATGAAACTATACTAAAATTTTACTTAAGTACTAGTTTTATATGAACTAACCGTTTTCTCAGATTATCGTATACACAATAGGATCGTCAACGGCACGGACGGAGCAAAACTTTAACATAACTTACGTTACAGTACATTACAGCCATGAAAGTATTAATTACCTTATACCGAATACTAGACTCTGATACAGAGTTAAATTGAACATTAAATTGTTGTAAGTTCTCGTTGTCAGCTTTACAAGTTTTTTTAAAGTTTTGCTCGTCTGGCCAATCACTAAAGATCAAATCTACCTTTTAATAGGTTTCTAAGAGTTTATATTGCTTTTAGATATCACAATATTTGTGTCCTACAAGAACATTGTTACATTTATCACAGTAAGTTTAATATAGGAATCACATCGAAAATTTACCTAAAATTTGGCCTAGCCCAGGGTCACCCAACCTTTTGTGGGTCTGGAAGTGTATATAGTCAATGCTTTCTTATTTTATTTATGACATATTTTCACCATTAATATTCGCATGGAGGCGCGCTGGATGGGAAATCCTGGACTAGCCACTAATTATTCACCCCATTGCAAAGAAAAAGGGAACTTTAATTTTTTTAAGGATGTTTGGTTTTATCCTACAAAATTAAAAAAATAAAATACCGTACTATATATATTAATGAAAATAAAAAATATTGAAATAATGTTTATCTAATTTTGACATTTATTTACACTATATTTAATTACCGTAAGTACCCGTTTTATTTGCGAAGGGGTTTGTTTTTTAATTAACGGTACAGTATCCATTGCTGCTAATTATTGGTATGCTAAGACACCTGCCAAAAGGAACATAATCGAAGCATAGTATTTATAACTTTTTTTAAAGGTCATACAAATTGACATAACTTTCAGTAATTTAAGTAGCGTCAATTTTTTTTTTTCTTACGTATTTAAAACTAATTTTACAGCTTGCTCGTACACAACATGCTCTCTGTAAAACCCATTTCTATCTGCGATTGATTTAAATTTTCTTTGTCTACTTCGGCTTGATCCGTTGTCTTGGTCTTGTCGGCTTCGTCTTTTTCGGACTCGAATGCTTTGTTCTCAATACCTATTTTCGAAGGGACCTCCGCGTTAGCTTCTTTTTCCTTTTCATCAGATTTGGTTTCGCATACTTTGGCATTTTTGCCATTATATTTCTTACTGGCTAAGTATAGCCACCTGAAACAGAGTTGATAAGTTACAGTCGAGTAAGATATGTACTTTTACAATTTTACACCTTATTCCATTGAAATAAGGTGCAAACGTGTAGGGTTTTCAGTCCACGAGTCGCGCCCGTAACTCTTAATTTTTGTTGTCCGCTGGCGAATCGTACGTACAATTATGTATTGGTACGCGACTTTGGTGGACGAATAGAAGTCTTTTATTTAAAACTAGTGACCCGCCCTCGCTTCGCTCCGGATTAAAGTATTATACATATAAACCTTCCTCTTCAATCACTATCTATTAAAAAAAACCGTAGTTTTAAAGATTTAAGCATACATAGGGATATAGGGACAGAAAAAGCGACTGTTTTATACTATGTAGTGATATTGATGACCACCCAGTCCATTGCCACTCCAACCTGCTAACTTTAAGACCTTTGTAACACAGTGCCCTATTTTATTTCAAATACAGCGTGTAAATTTTATACGGGCATATATTTTAACAACAATAAACGTAAAAACTTGTGTAACAGCAACATTAGATGTATTTTATTTTTTCTTACTAAGTAATTCAGCAAGCAATGTATCACACACTGCGCCAATTAAATTAAAGCATCTACGTAATCGTCATGGTATGAACTACGGTTAGCCATTTGCTAACTTGGCCAATAAAATTCAAAAATAAAGATTAGAGTAATTTTGTACCAATTTCATGATACGATGTTAAATGTAATCAATGATAATCGACTGTTACTTCATACATTTTGACAACTATTTACGCTCTAATCGTCTGGTAAGTGGTTAACATCGTATGGTAAAATTGGTACTTATTCTGTTATAAATTAAATTACTTATCAATCGAGGCGCGCCTGAGATAGGTAGGTACTTATTTTCCACATGTCCTTGCACTTGGATACAGGCAATACATTGACGACTGATGATCGCTGTCAAACTTTGTACATTGCTCCTAAGACAAACTTTAAAAAAATTACTACGCTTCAATAATAAAAGTAACCAACAAAACATCTTTCTCACATGATTTGTATGATCGTTAATTACGTCTGGATAAAATATATGCACGTATGAAATTTACACGCCGTATAAATTAAGGTCTCTTGATTAGCAATGCCAAAAAAGGAACGATCAATTACTGCCGTACTAAACCAAATAGTAGCATCTCGCCAGATCAGAGGATTGAATCTACTATGGCAATAGAATCACAGATAATGTTTATTGGCTTAGGGAGGGGAGATTAGCAGATACTTACAAGAATATAACCACAGCCGGGACCGTGAGTCCTCCACCTAGCAGAAAGAAGGCGCCGGGGAAGGTCTTGATGGTAGCCGTGTAAGCAGTGGTGTACATGGGCGCGTATACCAGCGGCATCATAGCTTCAGCTACGCCGAAAAAGGAGTTCACTTTACCTGTAAAATTTAATGTTAACGTGGAAACATACGCAGCGCTGCACTTATCTTATCTTATCTTACAGATAGGCCTTTTGGACACTGCGACCCCTTTAGGATCTTGTGTGCAATTACCCTCTTACACACTTCCTCACGATGTTTTTCCTTCAACGTAAAAGCATTGGTGACCGCGGGGGTTCGAACTCGGTATATTACGTTCACGAGTTGACCTCTAAGCCACTAGGCCACCGACGCTCTCAGCACAGCACTTAATTACGCGCGGTTGAGACAAGACGCACGATCACGAACGCGTTAGGATTATAAGGCTGTATGTGTCTATGGCCTTGGCTCAGGCGAGCGTTAAGACATACAGACACTAACCCTTAAGCAAAGTAGGTGTGCGTGCCTCAACCCGACGCTGCTCTAATTCGTACCCACCTTTAAACGCCTATTTTAGTTAAAGTATTACTGGTCCCGTCTTGTCATATTCAAATTAAATGATAAACCATTAAAATGCTGTTACTTTGTTGGGTTGCTTGTGTGCGAACTGTTAGGGTATAATTATTTAAAATTTTCTTACCAAGCTCTTCTTTTTCTACTAATTTCGACACCATAGACCTCATAGCAATGAAAGACGTTCCGCTAAAAATTTCGATCAATGGCGCTGAAAAAGAAAACAACGTTATTTGACGTGACATTTTTATTTGGTCCCGCCTTCTATATATCACGTAGATCAATGTCGGATACACTATATTACAATTCTATAAGTAGGTAGGTAGTTTGACAATTAATTTAAGGTTTAGGTTGTATCTAATTCCAGTTGTGTAATATAGCTATAGTATGAATCTTCCCAGGTTTATTAAAAATACATGGGTAAGGCCGCGAGCATAACCTAGTTGTATCCAAAATATGGCAAACCTACATGAAAAAAAAACAAAAACGTTTTTGTCATACATACAAATGCTAAACATACCTATGTAAATATGCCAAGTCTTGGTAGCAAAGGCGTACATGAACCCAGACAAAATCTTGCTCGTACATGATATCACCCCGATGATAGCGTCATCGAATTTGAGCAGGTGGCTGAACACACCCACTGAGAATAAGGTTCCTGTAAAAAAGAGTAGTCTAAGATCCGATACAAAAAATATATACCCTCAGCTGTTATTTATTAGCGATAACAAATAAATGATAGATAATATTCACTTGACAGAATGCAAATAGGTTGCCTAATTCAATTGCGTGCGGACAATATTAAATAAGATATATTTGTAAGCAGTTTCATGAACAAAAGACGGGTGGGTGAGTTTTGGCCGGTGACTATATTATTATCTATTTAATAACATTTACAAAGTTGATGGTTTTAGAAAAGAATGCTCTTGTAAATTTATGAATATTCGAACAACAGAAACAGTTTTTTTGGCCCTTTCGGCCGGGCACAACTTAAACTAATCTTTCCTAAATTAAGCTACTACGAGTAAGCAAGCTCTTCGGATAAAAGTACCTACTTTCAAAATTATTTTAACCGTCACATACGTACCAACTAATGAAGTACACATGGCGTAAGTAGAGAACACGCTGAAGTCAACCTCGTTCCAGTTGAAGCGGTATCTCGTGAACAGATACATCACCGACATTTCACCTGAAAACCAAAAAAATACGTCAAGGGTCCGTTCACACAGACCGTCCCGGAGAGCATCGGCCCGTGTTCTTCTTTTCACACAGACCGGAGCCGTTCGGCTGCGCGAGCGCGGAAGACCACGTTTAGCAGCCGGTCGGTTCCTCTTATTATTTCAAACGAAGCGCGTTCAAGCATTCTTAATGACAAAGTGCACGTGTAAAAATATGATTAACCTTATTACGATGACTCGAAATTCATGCTTGGACAAATCATTTTTAGTCAGATGTATCATTTAAAAAAAACATTTGCCAAACCAATGTTATATATTTTTCAGAATTTATTTTAGTACCATCGTGTGAACCCTTTAGGTTAGGTTAGGTTAGCTTTTATATAATCCTGAAATATTTACGATTACAGAAAACAAAGCGGTTTGGCAAATTAAAATTTGGGAAATGAACCTTTTGACCAAAAACTATTTGACGAAACGAAGGTAACCTGGTGAAAAGATAGACAGATGACGTCAGTTTACCCCTGCCTATTTCTATACTTCTTTAGGTAAAGTTTAAGGACGGGATGACTAATTTCGAAGTTCCGGAGTGGGCAAGTAAGTCTTGGTGGCACCTTCATCGCTTCAGATAGGTACCTAGATACTCAATAAGATGTAGGTTCGAATCATGACATGACCCATGATTTTTCTGTTTACACTTCAGCCAAAAGGTAGCCTAAAGTGATCTGACCATAGGTCTAGACAGAATAATTAATTTATGCCTGGATACACTCGCCTTTGTCATTGAGACAGTACCTTTCTAAAATATGTTGACCACCGCTAATGACATTCTAGTTGTTTTTTCATCCATTTTATGATACCTAAATGCGCTTAGATTACCTAGTTTATTCTGCTAAATGTGTGAATCACATATTCCTAAAGGATCGGCGACGAAAGCCTTCGCGGAAAGTCACTGGCAAAACTTACTCATAATAATTGTCCCTTGCTGTCACAATGGAACTACACACAAAGTAGGTACCTATTATGTAATTGTGACAAACTGGCGTTATTGTGCTGCGTTTTTAAATTACAGGGTAATCAAAGTCAGCAGATGAGTGGATACCAGCGGCTTAGCTGCTTATTTAGTCCATTGTTTCGGCTAAAAGTACTCAGCAGTTACAGCGTAGCTATTATAAAAACATGTAAGTACATAGTTAAATGGTCAACCTGTGTGCTTTTATAGCGCAAGTACAACAAAATTGTGAACAACTTGGTAGGTAAGTAGGACTAGTAGTGCAAAAATTGTATTTTGAGTACAGACGAGACTATGGCTGTCGGCGTAGTCGTTTATAAATTAACTAGGTATACCAAGCCGTACAGCCGATACAGCCGTCACGAAATGTGTTTTTTTTTAAGGAATTAATACAAATACAGGGTTTAAACTCTCGGTCTCTCCACAACCAAATTTAATTAAAATCGGTTCATCGTTTTAGCTGCAAAAGCGTTACAAACAAACGTACGGAGTTATTTTCGAATGTTTAATTATTAGATTAAATTAAGGAATCTTTACTGAATCATGAACGCTGCAATATTCTTGCACTGTCCAACATCTTAGCTTGTCTGATCGATCGTATTGCATCGAATTGATATCGATATTATGTAAATATAATATTTAAACGTACCTATTTACCATGTACAGAAATAAATATATATTACTCTCAATGTAGGAAGCAATTGGTTTTTAATTCTGCAAACAATCAAAGTACCTGCAACCTTGATATGTCAGTTTGCTAATTCAGACGAGATTATATTTTTTCACTTGACATTGAACCTGGCGATACTGTAAGTTATACTCGTATTATGAGTAATTGCATTACTTTGCTGTTTGCCTATGAAAGCTAATAGTAACTACCTATTACTTACCTAATTAAACTTTTCGAAATAATTAACACAACTCAAAGGGTAGACTAGATACCTATACAGTAGGTATATCGCCGTGTGTTCTCTGCCTTTTCGAAGACAAATCTTTGACAAATGCATCGTTTCGCCACCTCTACATTTGTTAACCCGCTTTTATTTCTGTAGCTACAAATATTCCTGGTTTTTGATAAAACTAACCTAACCCAACCTATAGGGTTCTACACGATGGTCCTGAAATAAATCTACAATTACCTATTTACAGTTTTAGAAAAAACGTGAGTTGTCAAATGATATGTTTGTGAAATGAATCATCCGTGAAACGTTGGTTATGAAATGATAGGATCCCACCTATATAGTAGCCGTGTCACTTGTACTTTCAATCGCTTCTCAGCAGCGGCTGCTAAAGAAACCATAGAGCAATAACTAGTAAAACTAGTAACATATTTATATCTAGTTAGTATCCGGCGGCTAGAGGCCTGAAAACGAGAAATGTAACCGAGTTCATCGGCCTTATCTCTTGCAAAGGCGCTAGAGAAAGTATTGGCGCTGGTCTAACAAGTCCATATTCGACATTGCAAACTTTATGTACTTAGCAAAAAAATATTTTAGTGCAAGTACCCAATTCCCATCACGTCGTGTCTAGATCAATTTGAGCACGTTTTTCTGCTTAGCTACTTTTGATGCTGACTGTACCTATATTCACGTCTAAAAGTTTGATTTTCGCTCTAAAGTTACTTTACAGTCCAATTTACGTTTTTACGGCAACCAATGTGTAGTATTTATAATTACTGACAATCATAGGATAGAAAGGTAGCACGGCGAAATAATACACTGAGCTTGGCCCGATATGCTCTCGGCACAGAATAATGCTCTTGGACGGTATTCGGTAGGTTTAGTGGTGGTAGCACCCTGTGTAGGGTCCCTCCGGATCGCTACCACCATCTTATCCATTAACCACCCGCCAAGAAACAGTGTTCGCATTGTTGTGTTCCGGTGTGGGGATAAGACAACCGGTGAAATTGCTAGCATAGAGGCATTCCATCTAAGTCCTCAGGGTTGGCAACGCATTTGAGGTCTTAGGATTATAGTCTTGAGAATTAAAATGTCTATGGGTCTCAGATTCCACTTACCTGCCTGAGTGCTCGTGTGCCTTACTCCTTAACATGAAATAAAAAAACCCGTTTGTCAGGACGGCTAGCACAAGTGCACCGCGACTTCTTTGACGCTCGGATCTCCTTTTCTAACTAGTCTAAATCGATAGAAACGCCTTGGGGCCCTAGCCAAGATGCAAACGCTCCTAGCGTTTTTCTTATCTATCGCTTAAAATGTATGGGATGACGGTCGACCACATGGTTTATCGAAACGCACGAGAATGTCGTGCCGTACATTTTGAGCGATAGAAAAGAAAAACGTTAGGAGCGTTTGCATCTTGGCTAGGGCCCCTGAGCGTCAAGCGAGAAACTACAAGATGTGTGTGTGTGATGTGTTGTAGGTTCACCACTTACCGTAGATTGGTCCGATGACGACACAGAGCACGACGACCAACATGATGACGCGCAGGCGCCGGTTGTTAGGCCCTCGCTTGAAGGCCACCGTCAGCGTCTCCTTCACGAGGCTTATGTCGAAGAACGCGTGGAGCCACTCGCAGCAGTTCTTTGACGGCTTCTGTAATTGAGATGTGAGATTATGTTTAATTATGTGTAGTATTAGGCCTTGGGGGAGGCCTATGTCCAGCAGTGGACGTCTTTCGGCTGATATGATGATGATGATGATGATGTGTAGTATTTTCTCAAAGGTATCGAGTTATACGACCGCTATTACTCTGTCGTCCTCACAGCTTAACACATGGTACAGTGCTTCTATTTTCCTAATCTTTCGGCTAGCTGTCGCTGTCTCACTCGCACGCATCTGACAGTATATTTGTCACTCGTGTTTCATAGAAAAACGAGGCTTGCCGAGATACATTAAGGAAATAGACGGTCTATACGTTTGTACGTTTTAGCAACGAAAAAAATAGTTAGTCTCGTTCAAAATGTTTACTTAGATAAGTTGGTACGTTCGGCCTTATACACACTCAGCTGGACACCTTGTTACCTTGTCGCTTTAGCGCCTTTGAGATATTAGTGCTGCAGTTCAAACATGTTATTAAAGTGAGAAAGTACTTAAATGTGCAGTTACTTAGATATAACACCGTACCATACATTCTTATGACACTAGATATGGCTTGACTCTAGATACTAAATATTTTATGTATAAATATATTTTTATGTAGATATTTGGATAATTTTTTTTTTATACTCTCTTCCTAAATCAATTTGTACATTTGCCTACTCGATGCACCACCTTTCACTTTTCTCAATCTCTCAAGGCTTAGCTGGAAGAGGGTCTCTAAAGGGATAAGTTTGCCTTTGCATTTTTTTTATCTCCGTTGTATTGTTTTTGTTTGTACAATAGAGTGTTTACACACATACATACATCATCATCATGCCAGCCAAAAGATCCCTATCATATTTAGCCGTGTATAACAATGGTTGTGTGACCTTTCATGCCTTTACCAGCGCTTTTACCGTCGTACCTTTATAATCGAAAGACATTTTCGATTGGTCGATACCTACTTAGAAACTGACCCTACGATCTCGTAGTCGTAAAAGATCAAAGAACCCAATCTCAGGACGCTAAATATTAATTTTGAAGTCGTTTCTTCGTTATCACTTGACGATGTCATTGCGACAGGATTACGAGTATAATGGTCAGTAAAACATTGAGCCCGCGAAATGGTAGGTACAGAATCTACCTTTTTTCAGAGCTAGGCAAATCGTACCTCAATCGTATAAATGAAATCTAGATTTTATTTTACGCACTTTATTGGCTTAATTTAAATGTTCCTCGTGCAGACCGGATTCAAAGAGGGTACTTCCAAGGAAGACCCAGGGTCCTAATATTACAACAAATGAATAAACTCCTGAACGCCTAGCCCAAAAATTGTTCATATCTTGGTAACCGCAACAGATATAGGTGTCATGTTTTAGGCGCACTTTAATACGGCAGACGACCGAAAATATTTTGTTCTAGTAGGTATTAGCACAGTGGGTTTTCGCCCCAAGTCGCTATGTTAATACTCGGGCTTTCACTGCAAAGTGATTTTGTTCTAATATTAGTAATTAACTATGCTAAACTACAGCGTATTAACCCGCGTTAAACCGCGGACAGATCGACATAGCGAAACTTTAAGGGTACCTTGTTGACCGGAATCCTAAAAATAAGGCTTCAATCGACATGCATGATGTAAGGTAGGTATGTACTCGCAATACTTACGAATTGGTTTTGTGTTATGTAGTACCCACTACCGGGTAACGCTACTTTCCTTCAGAGGCAAACAATGGGCAACACAATGGGCGATAAAGTCTTCCGCGTCATTTCTAAATGGTTATAGGATGGTTTTTACGACCTCTTTTAGCCCCAAAGACCAACCACAAACACTTCGGTTAGAACCTCAAATCATTAATTTTAGGAATGGTTAAAGCATAATATTAAAATAATTAATACTTATCAACATTACAAAGTGGTTTCCGGGTTAAATCAGTGCCACTCCATGGCTTCCCGTGGATGTCGTTAGAGGCGACTAACGGCCGAACCCTATAGATACTCAAACAGCGGACAGATAGCCTTACTTCGGATTGAAATTTGAGACATTTTGTATTTTGTATGCAAATGTCAAATTTCAACCCGAAGTAAGCTTTATCTATCCGCGGTTTGAATACCTATAGGGTTCGGCCGTAAGGGAATAAGCGCTTTGTTGTAGGTACTGTTAGGCGATGGGCTTGCAACCTGTCACCAATACACTAAGTGGACTTTGAGTGGTGGTAGGACTCTGTGCAGGGTCCGTCCGGATAGCTACCACCATCTTATCCATTAACCACCCGCCAAGCAACAGTGTTCGCATTGTTGTGTTCCGGTGTGGGGATAAGACAACCGGTGAAATTACTAGCATAGAGGCATTCCATCTTAGTCCTCAGGGTTGGCAACGCATTTGAGGTCTTGGGATTATGTCTCGAGAATTCAAATGTCTATGGGTCTCAGATTCCACTTACCATCAGGTGACCTGAGTGCTCGCGTGCCTTCTCCTTAACATAAAAAAACACTAGTAAACTAATTGTGCAAAATGTGGTTACAGAATTATAAGCAAGTCTTTTTAGAGTTGTTGGTATTTCTGTAGCTCTGCCTACTCCCACTCTGGGAATGGAGGCGTGATGTTAAGTAAGTATGTATGTAAGTAATGAATACTTATCGTATATGACTTTTAACCTTTCACTAAGCATTATGAATTGATATAGGATCTACGAATACTACGAAGAGTTAGGTACTAGATGCGGTCAACAACTTCCCTGTCTTCTGCCGTCCTAAGTCAATAAGCAATATCTCAAATTCAATGGCCACAGCAGATTAAATCCTTTCCTGTTGGTAATAAGGTTGCATTTGGAGTTGTGTCTCAGATACTGCCATTTGTATTAGCAGGGCAGTCTTGACCAAGGAATGTAAATGTTTCTCTGCCTTTTGGCCGAATGTATCGTCATCAAACCATTTCATTTGCCAAACCGCTTTTTTTTCGATACTGTAAATGTGTAAGGGATTTTTATGAAACTAACCTAACCTAACCTGTATTTAGCTAGGTCAAGTAATTGATGACTTTATTTAATCAAAGTTATTATCCAATTGCCGCGCTACAAGTGCGTGGAGCTAACCATGTGCTTCTATTTTGTCCACAAGAGAAAAAAAATACCCAAGCGATTGTTCTCGCGTGATTTGATAGTGGTGTTTATTTTTATTACAATCATCTCCCTCGGGAACTGTTCAATTTTCCGGGATAAAAGGTATCCTATGTCCTTTCCCGGGACTTTAGTTATCTCCATACCAAATATACTCTAAATCGGTTCAGTAGATTCAGATATACCCCCTACAACCTCACAAACTTTACCTCTTTATATTAGTTAGTTTTTTGTATAAACAAAAAATAAATTAGTATAACATGCTCAATATGATACAGACACGACGTTTTCTCCTGACAATATAGCCGAGTGCAGGGGCCCTAGCCAAGATGCAAACGCTCCTAACGTTTTTCTTTTCTATCGCTCAAAATGTATGGGATGACATTCTCGTGCGTTTCGATAAACCACGTGGTCGACTGTCATCCCATATTTTGAGCGATAGAAAAAAAAATAAAAAAATAAAAAATGAATATTTTGTGGTTGATTGGTAGAGAAGGCCTTTAGGCATTAAGTCCGCCATTTGTACTTTTTACATTTATTTGTATTGTGCAAAGAAGATTAAATAAATAAATAATAAATAATAGAAAAGAAAAACGTTAGGAGCGTTTGCATCTTGGCTAGGGCCCCTGTTCATTTTAAGCTCTTCGGTTGCGTAGCTACTTCAGCTGCTGATTGTACCTTCTATGGCACACCGATTGTCACGAGGTTACAATTAACATAACTACTAAAACACTTTCGCGTTATACTTTATTTAAATTATCAAAGTATAATTTCTATACTATTCCTACTGTCTCTCAAACTACCATTTTAAAACAAAGAGTTTTTGTCAGCCATGTTTATTGATTGTAAAATGTTAACTGACCATGGATGCGCGGATTATATAACAGGTTCACTGACTACTGGATTAGCGAAGCATGTCAATAAAAAAAAGTCCATCAACTTGACCTAGTTTAGTTCCAGTGGCAGGGCCTTCAGTTAGTAGATGCACTGAGGAGGAAAGAAATAAACATTGACCTGTAGGCCTAGGCTAATTTAACTAGCGTAAGAGTTTCCGCCTCGGAATTTATCCGCGCCTGCTTAATAAGATTATTAGAATCCGACGTTTCTGGGAGAGAACAAACGAGAAAACGAGCAGCAAGTGCCTTTTCAACTTTAAGGACTACGGGGCGGTCCGATATCCTAATAATTAAGCAGATTACCTGCTGGACAGTTGTAAAACCACATAATTCGCACTCTCTCGTTTTATGTTTGTATTAAGTACTTAAAGGCTTCGGAATCCTACACTGAGCATGGTCCGACATGCTACTCGTATTGCCCGGTTGTTACATTAAAGTTGCTCGTACCTACTCGTAGTTATCATTTTCTTCGTCTATATATTAAAGACAACTATATAGGCGCCCGAATATGCCGCTCATTCCCAAAATACCAGAATTTCAAAATATCAAATTACTATCTTTCAAAATAAATATTGGGTAAAAAAGATAAATAATACATTCAATTTAGTTTTTTATTTATTTTGGTATGTCGATGTATTAATAATAATATGTTATTCAGATTCTAGTATAGTAGTAAGTACTTATATGTTAGTACCTACTCAGGTAATAATAAGGAATTAAAATTATGTACTATATTTACAAGACAACTGCGCTAAAGATTCCGGCGTCTTCAGTAATGGAAAATTTTATAATATTGATATGATAGCATTATATTATAAAAAACATTAACAGTACTGAATCAGAATTCAGAGGTAATAATAAGCAGACAAACATATTCAAATTGTATCTTAAGGCAGTACTTAACAACAGCCTTAAGTTAAACAATTAAAAATGTCGCGCCTCTTAAGAAACAGTCAATAAATTCCTTTCGAAACATAATCGATCAACAGTACCTATGTAAAGGATAAAAGTTCTTGACGCAATATACATTATCCGAAATGTATCAGAGGTGTTTATATTTGGAAGCAGTATTGGTGAACTGTGTCGAAGATCTATTAAAAGAAAGAGAAAGTTACCGTTTCAAAACCGTACTAATACGGCACGGCACCGGCGCCAGCAACCTTAGGTATTACGTGTTATGTCAACTTACAAGCCAGTTACAAAACATTTGCAACTAATCAACACTTACTTTAATTATTCACGATCATCCCTATTTGCATATTTAGGTAAACAAAACGTTTTTCGACTAAAATAACTTGCATCATATTTACCTACCCGTCAAGATCTAAATTGAGAACACTGATCCACACATAATTACATTCCTATATTAAGTATGGTTACAATTATGAACAAGACAAGCTCTTATAGCATTCAATTAGCCGTTTGTGCTTCGATCACCTCGAAAGTGTCCAGTTCAGATCAAATGCTCATGAAATAAGGTCAATGATTAAGTAGACGCAAAGGACTACATAACATACTACCTAGATAGCCTCAGTGTAAAGCTAGGCAGCTACTCGTAAATATCACAGCATCCTTATTTGTTTCATGATCTTGGCATTTCATTGAAGACCTTTTTTGCTAATAAGCTACTGCGCAAATTAATCACGATTATGCTAATGTTAGTAATAAATCTTATTCATCTCACCACTGTTATGTCAGGCCTCTTCACTTCCTTGATCCTGTAGAATCCATACAAGAAGCTCAGAATGTATAACGAAGCACTCAAGGAGAACACACCATAGAGACCAATTTTCCGCACAAGTATCCCACTGAGAGCAGCCCCCACTGGCACACCCACGGAATAAAACAGATTCACAACCCCTATCCGCAACGTCCTTTGTTCCTCCGTCGTCACATCAGCTATATAACTGAACACTCCCATGAACATCGTCACCCAACCGCCTGTTAATGCGGGAAATATAGCTTCGGTAACTGCTGCTATTTCTACAGGAAGCTGATAGAAAAAAAACGTGTTCACGATCAGACCCACACTCGTCAAAAACTCTCCGATGATGGGCAATAGCATGCAAAACTTTCTCTGTCCCACTCTGTCGCTATAAGCTCCTAGGAATATTAATATTCCACATGGCAAAAATGATTGTAGCACCGTCTTCCATCCAGTCACAGACGCCACCAAGGTTTGAACTGCTTCTTCTTCAAACGTATAGTTTGCGGTTTCTCTGCGTGTCAACGCATCGCAAACATGGTCTTCAAACCCAAGATTCACTCTACACGCTTTTTCTAGGTAAAGATTTTGCGTAGCTAATGCCGAAAGTACTGAAGGCATCACGTAACACGCCAGAATTGGTTCCACTGTAATAAGAGAAATCATCCGCCGTGCTTTATCTAAAATATCCAAGTCTTTCCAACTGTCATCATCATTTTTCTCTGTTTTTCCTTTGCACTGTGTATCAGTTTTGCATTTACTAAAACTATTTCTTATAACGAGAGTTCCATTTAAGTCATTGCCGTTTTTGTTAAGATTTTTATCGGTACCCTTTGTTTCAGTCGCCATTATCTGAAAAAGGAAAATAAAACGTTTTAGCAATTGACCCTTTTCCCTTACTCTGCCTATGTATGATACATTTTATCCGTTTGGCTATGATCTCTTCCTGTAAACTAGTACTATGAGCAGTAAACAACGAGCTTCATGCTTCTGATTGCTAAATGCGCTAATACATCTAATACCGGACGCTGTAATCATTTCATTATTGGAACCGTACTTAGTGTAATCGCCGCAGCCAGTTGGACTGAATTAACTTTACCTAGACACAATGGTTTTATCTGTTGGGCCATCGTTGTTTCCAAGCGAGTCACGGATGGGCCGGCCATTTGTTATGTGCACGTGTACCGCATCCTATCCACTAGGTACTAGAGATACGACACGGATGTTTTACGGAGTCTCACAGCCGGTGCACTACAATGGAGTTGAATCCATTGGTTCCGCTCATTGATTGCATTCCGGAAATCAATTCGATTCCATTTTAAACATCGATTTGATATTGGGTATGGTGTCTCTATTTATAGAATTTTGGAGTATAAATCCGTCGATGCCTGACCCTGACAATTACTTCGGCTGTACTGTAATTGGTGTAGTTGTGTAAAAATAAACAACATTGTTTGTGTGATAAAAGTTAAACAAAATGACCAGTACGTGTTTAATGATAATTGTTTAAGAACATGAACGTGTTTTTGATACAACAATTATATTATTACCTTGTTCTTCTAGATACAAGTAGATACTGGAAACAAATACTCACAGTAATTAAATACTAACGCATAATTAACTAAAACAGGCAAATGTTTGTTTTGTATCTTTATTAAAATGTCATTTATTTGTGAAAGTTTAAGTTAATCCATATTTTGTCAAACAATATCGCCATTGCTGATAATATTAAGTTGGGGCTCAATTTAACGTAAGGAGTCTCGGAACGCAGCAGTCAGTCACATCTCCTTGTTATGGTCTTTTGCACGGTGTATATTGTTGACTATACGAACTAAACGGATCCAAAAAAATGCTTGATTATTTTTACGATGCCGTTATGCTTTAGTATTCGTACTGCTGTGGGGGGTAAGGAGATGGCAAATTGTCCATAAGCCTCAGAGCCCACATGCCATCGTGCGTGTGCCCCAACAAATGCACAAAGCAGGACCTAACGCCACTAGCTATGCCGTTCGCGAGACAGAATATTGGTCAGGTTATATCTGACACGCCGTCGACACGTTAAGAAGAAGATGCCATCGTGGCCCCACAAAGAATGCTTTTGTCAATACTGCTGTTTGACGACATCGTGTAAGTAATAGTGACAGCAGGTGGTATTTCTCGAAAAAATAACATTAATCCGTTATAACTATTAAATTCAACAACATTAGTTCGTTTGTAATTATTCAATACAACTTATGGCAAAACGTTGAATGGTATTTAGGATGCCTTCACGACGCATCTACCAAACATTGGTTGCATGGGGCTGTCAAATCTCTAAATGAGTAACCAGCTGATTGAGCAGCTGTGAATTGTATTCAAGGTGTAGCTCAAAAGGCGCTCTACGGCTATTACTCTTTACAAACAATTGAGACCGCAGATTGTTTGCTATCTCACTTTCATGCAATGGCATAGCATTATACATTAGTAAATTGATTGTGTGATTCCGGCCTATGATCGCGAATTGTCGGACATGCGTTTATGTGACGACACCGCTTTTGTGAGGTCGTGCGCACAATACAACGACGACAAAAACTCCACAACGCGATGTCATTAAATCGACCTTGTTCGGCTGATTCCGCGTTCATGATTAACAATGAATGCCAAAGTTAGCCGAATGATTGGACTCGAATTTTCAGTCCTTCGAAAGGAGTTAATGATTTTGATGAAATTGCTATATATCTACCTAAATAACTATGTATAGTTTGAAAAATAAATTTAAATAGTCCGTATAGATGTCCGGCTAAACTGGGTTCAATCCGGCTACTTTGTGTGTATGGCGATTTATCTCCGCTTTTTGTTAGGCGCTTTTTGATTGTTTAATTAGGCATCACCATCGTACCTATTCCCCATAATCGAGTGCCATTAAAGTTCACCATATAATTATAAATTATGGATACTAAAGAAGAAAGCCGAAGCCAAAAAAAAATGTGGACTCAAAGACTACTAAAATTAGAAATTTATCTTACAATTATTACGTTACTAGCGACCCGCCCTCGCTTCACTTCGGATTATGTGTGTAACACCCATTCATAAACCAGAATTTATTTTTAATTATGTACGCATATACAAACAGACGCGATAGCGACGTTGTTCTATACTATTTAATTTAATGTAAATACGATGACCTGTGTTAAGTCTTACATATTTACGTATAGTGCAATGGAATTCAAGTTAGAAACAAACTATTTACGTTGAGCAACGTGTCCAGGTCCTCGAAAGTTAATCAAGGAGTGATCTGTCATGCCGTCCTATCTCATTGGTTTTGTTCCGTTTTATTTTAAATCTTCATCGTGACAATCTCTTCGTCGGATAATTAGTTAAGCCTGTTACAAGAGTCTCAAATCAGTAGGTACCTAAAAAATTGATGTTTTGGATAAGATAATGACATAAGCAAAATTTTGAAAAATTGAGAAGAAAACTGTTGTTTTAAAACGGTGGCTAATTTAGTAACGTTTAGTAACGCTTATGGTTGAATCAGTTCCATAAACTCGTAATTAGAAAGAGCAAAAATTATGGAACTTTAATATGGGCGGTACCTATGCCTTTGCAGGGGATTTAATGGTAGATTTTGAACAAGAGACCAAAATTGGGCCTTTATAACTAAGGGTTTGGCGGTTGATATGATGAACCGCAGTGGATATTGATCGATTGTTATGTCAAAATTAAAGGTCTGTCTGTCTGTCGGTGTATCTAACCCACTTTAACTTGCCACTTTTAAGGACATGTGTCATAATCATAAGTAACATTTTGTACATGTACGCTTAAAAATAAGGTAAGGTACATATCAATTGAAAAAAACCTAATCGCTTCTAACAAGATTGTGATTGTTGTCCATATGCGTTTTGATTCCATACGAGCCCATCGAGAAGTTAGATACATCAACTAGTTGAATCACTAATTTAAGCGAAATAAATATTTTCTATTTCTATTTCTAAAGAACTTGCTGTTGTTACTATTTGCTTTGGTTCATAGATTCACAACAATCTCTGTTAGTTGTTTTTTTTAGTGTATTTGTGTCGAGAAGTACCATAACGGACACATTATGGAAATACGGAAGTTTAAGATAATTGTGATGGATGCTTAAATCGCGTAGCTGTTGAAAATAATCCATAAAAAACTACCTCCGGGCGATAACGTTTCCCCCAAATAAATCCAATTTCTATGATTTTAAATATTTTGTGGTTCTCATGAAAAACTGTATACGTTTTCGTATTTTTTTAATACGTTTTTTCTTGGTAAGGTAAACGTACAAGGCCTCTATTCTACAGCGTTATAACGATATCGCGTTTGACATGTTTTTGAATCGATTATGTCACAGCCGCCATTATTGTAATTGTATTGTGTGTTACCGTGCAGAATCCCAGCCCTGACCTAAGTAGTTTTTCACAACATCTACGACATAAAAATCCTTAAAAATCTGTCAATGTTTAAGAGGAGAAAACCGTTATCGCATTTTATATGGATTTTTTTTTTGCTTCACTGTCCTCTTAATAGTTTGCACGGACTATATTCATATTGTTTTTTCCACGTTGTCGCATTGTTTTTAACTCGTCCGCCAGTACTGCCGTTGACAATACGATAACGTGTCAACATCCGGCTGAGATTTTATACGGTAAAACGATATTGCCTTTGACGTGTTTCCGTATTGTCAACGTTTAGAAAACTCTTATTTACTTGAGAGTAATGACGGCCGAGTTAAAAGCAATACTAAAACACGTCAAACGCAATATCGTTTTAACCTAGTAGAAATAGTCTCTGAGGCCCTAGCCAAGATGCGTTCGCTAACTAGCGTTTTTCGTTTTGTTAGGGTTCCATAGTCCAACTAGGAACCCTTATAGTTTCGCTATGTCCGTCCGTCCGTCCGTCCGCAGCCTAGTGCAAAGACTATTAGTACTAGAAAGCTGCAATTTGGCATGAATATGCATATTAGTCACGCCAACAAAGTGGTACAATAAAAAGTAAAAAAATATATTTTTTTAGTGTACCTCCCCTACACGTAACGTGAGGATATACTTTTTTCTCGTCTACCCTATAGTGTGGGGTGTCGTTGGATAGGCTTTCAAAATATTATGGGTAATCCGTTTATGAAATATTAAGCTTTAAGGTGCAAATTTTTTGTTAGACTCAAGTCCGTCCGTACCCCCCCCCCCCCCTCCCACATCATTGGTTCTTGAGATACAGGCGATTAAAGTGTTAATACGTAGTAAAATCATCTACGAAGGCACCAATTGACTTTAAATAGAAAAGTAATGATTACTCGATGATTTTTTATGTTTGCAGTACTTAATGGCTTCGGAACCCTACTTTGAGCATGGTCCGACATGCTCTTGCCCGGGATTTTTAAACCAATCGCGTCACTGGTAGATCACGTCATACGAAATGTCACGTGATCTACTAGTGACGCGATTGGTTTAAAAACCAAGCGTATAGAAACGCTAGTTAGCGAACGCATCTTGGCCAAAATAAAAAGTTGTAGTATAGGTAATATAGGTATGTCTTTGATTGCGAAAACTTCCCAGACTTTGCTCAGCGCACCAAATCTATTCCTATTGGTGGCTTATTTAATCGCTTTTCGCTCAATTTCCGTGTATCTTGGCAAATTCATTGCAGCCACCTCTCATTGCAGTCATCTACAAACAAACGGTAGCATCCAAAGTTCCATTATTAACGCTCAATTTAAAAAAAAAAATGATATTAGGAATGAGTAGTCTTTAAGGTAGCTAAATTTACAGAAAACTAATTATTGAAATGAACGTCTCTAATATTTAAGTACCTTAACAAGTTTTTAGAAAAACTAAATGGAAAAAATAAATGGTTGTTTAAACTCAAACAAACCACGGTAGAATCTAGAAGCGCCCTGCCATTCACTTGATGCTGTAATGACTAAATAAACTCTGGCCTTGTAACAAAACCGACCAGAAGTAAATAATACTTGAGCAATACCTAACGGATAAGTTATTAAACCTGGACCTCGATTTAACTCGGTAAAACCATTTTGCCTTTGACATGTTATTGTATTGTCATCGATAGCTCTCATTTACTTGACAGTAATGGCGACCGAATTAAAAGCAATATAGTGAATGACACGTTGGCCTAGTTGGTATAGTGACCCTACCTCCCGGTTAGGGCAGATATTTGTGTGATAAACACGAGTATTTGTTCGTGAGTTTTGGATGTTTTCTATGTATTTAAGTATATATTTCTCTATAAAAGTAAGTTGTCTAGTACCCATAGTATAAGCCTAGAGCTTAGTTTGGGACTAGGTCAATTTGTGTGTCATTGTCCCGTGATATATATTATTATTATGATTTTAACGAGAAGAATAGGGGCTGAGATTCTACACGGTAACCCCTTATTACTTTTGAAGTGTTTCCATATTGTCAACGTTTTGATAGCTCTTATTTACTTGACAGAAAACCGAGTATAAAACAATACACACGTCAAAAGTGATTTTATTTTACCGCGTTGAATAGAGGCCCTGTATGTATGTATGTATGTATGTAAACACTTTATTGTACAAAAGAAAAACCAAAACAATACAATGAATAAAAATAAAAAGATGTACAAAGGCGAACTTATCCCTTTAAGGGATCTCTTCCAGCTAACCCTTGAGAGATTGAGAGAAGTGAAAGGTTGTGCATCGAGTAAACAGGTGTACAAATTTATTTAGAGCACCCAAAAAACAAAAACTAACCAAAAAGACTATAAAAAAAAACCATAGAATAAAAACAAAACTAATAAATTCAAATACATAAATAGATAGAAAGATATGTAATTATACATAAATAAACATACTTAAACTTACATAAACTAAATATATGTATGTGTGTGTGTATTAGATAGAACCTATGTAAGACATTGAGACAATACGAGTACTAGGTAAGTTTATTTTTTACTAGTGGTTTCCCGCGACTCCGTCCGCGTAGACGTCGATTATCGGTATTATCACAGGAACTGTCTAATTATTCGGGCTAAAAAGATGTCTTTATGTCCTCCAGACTATAATCTATCTCTGTGCCAAATTGTATCTAGATCCCTTCAGCCGTTCTAGCGTGATTGAGTAACAAACATCCATCCATCCAAACTTTCACATTTATAATGGTAGTAAGACGAGCTGATGCATGTGAATCCGTCCGCTTAGAGGTTGGTTGGTCCCTCGGAAACTATTCAATTGTGCGGGATCAAAAGTATCCTACGTTCTTTCCCGGGAGCGCGAGTATTTAGGGGCGTAGCTACAAGGTTTTGGACTTCGGTTCCCAGGAATAACACCAGCCTGGAGAGAGATCTCTCTATTGTCTTCTCTTCCTACAAACAATTTTACTTTAGTGGTGATAGGACCCTGTGCTGGGTCCGTCCAGATCGCTACCACCATCTTATCCATTAACCACCCGCCATGTAACAGAGTTCGAATTGTTATGTTCCGGTGTGGGGATAAGACAACCGGTGAAATTACTAGCATAGAGGCATTGCATCTTGGTCCTCAGGGTTGGCGACGCATTTGAGGTCTTAGGATTATAGTCTTGAGAATTCAAATGTCTATAGGTCTCAGATTCCACTTACCATCAGGTGGCCTGAATGCTCGTGTGCCTTCTTCTAATCACTCAAAAAAAGTAAATCGGCAGCGGCAATCACTGGGGCGACTGCATTATCTACAGCTAATAGGTGTCAGCGTGAGAAAATCCAACTATCGCAAAGTTTTATATGTGAGACTATTGTTTCGTTTAATACGAGCAAATACTTTTTACACCGCTTATCGAATCGAAAACTACCTACTAGCAACTAAGAGGTTTCCAGATCTTTAAACTTGTTGTTTAACATTCTAATATGGTTTTTTTTTTATTGGCAAGGAGAAGGCGCACAAGCCACCCGATGGTAGGTAAACCGTAAGACGGATCTGAGACCCCATACACAATTTAATTCTCAAGAATACAATCCTAAGACTCCAAATGGGTTGCAAACCCTGAGGACTAAGATGGAATGCCTTTATTATGCCAGTATTTTCACCGGTTGTCTTATCCCTTCACCGGAACACAACAATGCTAACACGGCTGCTTGCCGGTAGGTTAAAGAATAAGATAGGTAGGTGCCGGATTGACCCTGCACGAGGTCTTACCACCACTAAATCTTTATTACCTGCTTTCAAAACAGGAGGAGGTTCTCAATGCGACTGTATGTTTTTTTTGTGTTGGTTACGCGATTAATTGTGAATAGATTTTGAAAATTCTTGTTAGATAGGGTGTACTCCCGAGGTGGTCCCTTGCCACCAAGTTGGTATCTGATGAGGGGATACGTGAGGAATTCAGATAACTCCTCAAATATTATAGGAATAAATATACGTGGACGACATAACCGTACCTTAAAGATATGTAATAAAATAAATGTATAAAAAACTAAAAACCGTCTACAAAAAGCGAGAAATATCTTCTTTTAAAATGATAGGTGGTGTTCAATGAATGGTCCAACTAAAGTCGGCGTCCCACTAAATTTTTAACCAAAACCCGAATTCAGTTGGACTGACTACTTACCTATCATTTTAAACGAAGTTATTTCTCGCTCGTTGAAGACGGTTTTTAGTTTTTATTTACTTTTTTATTTTATCAATATTGCAGTGCGTTACTATAATAAATACCTATTTGCGTGTACATAAATAAGTAAATAGTATGACTTGTAAATTGTGAGCCTCAAGATTAGGAGGGATCCGGTTCGTAAGTACCATATTTGGAGGGACTAAGATATAACTCTTGAAGGTGATCGGCTTTCTCCAATTTAGGTTTAATTTACACAGATCTCTCCAAAAACACTTCACTCATGTCCACTCGTGTTCACTCTTTTTGTAATTATAATTTAGTAGTCTTGTTAAGCGGTTTCCTAATTATTTTGGAATTATAGCCCTAAAATACAATAATTAGTTGCTTAATTCTTTAACCTATTCTGCACACAAATTCTAATTAGGTGCAGTATTTAATACTCATTGTCAGCAATGAATAGGTTTAAGGTGCTTATCCACATGATTTTCTAAAGTTTACGAATGTAGGCAACTGGCATCATAGGTTTATTGGTTACCTATGTTTCTGCACATGCATTTCGCACATGTTTTTGATTTCGCCTGCCTTAATTAACTGTCTCCTACGGTAAATACAGCTTAATGTTATATCTTTAAGCTTACACAATGAACCTGTTTTGAAAACAAATTGCCCAATGTTTATCTATGAAATTTAAACATCTCCACCTTGTAGCACCTCAAAATTTACCTTTGGCAGTGTCCAATAACAACCTTTATTAACTTGATAATAGAGTATACGTCTGGAGTTTACTTTACATTAAACAATCAATTGTTAACTATGTACAGTCTGTATCAGAGGGTAAAGAACGGTGAGCATGAATATAATTATAATACGAATTTACGACAGTCTAAGACCGCAAGAGCGTATTTTAAGGCGTATTTCCATACTAACTTTGTGCAAGTTTTTTTTTGTAGTGTGTCAAAATCGACATTACTATCACGGATATATTTCACACGTACATGCATAACGTGACGCCTTCATTCCCAAAGTAGGGTAGGCAGAGCTACAGAAATACCAACAACTCTCAAAATACTTGTTAATTATTCTGTAACCACATTTTGCACAATCAGACCAAGAAGTTTACTAGTGTATAAGTAACAGGTTGCAAGACTTGCAAGCCCATCGCCTACAAGCCCTTATTCCTTATATAATACGTTAAAAAGTGTAATATTGTGAATTGATAAAACACATACTTACTGATTTTTAAGAAGACAACACATAATTACTGATAATTAGTTGCTTAATTCTTTAACCTATTCTGCACACAAATTATAATTAGGTACAGTATTTAAAAACTAAATACTCATTGTCAGCAATTAATAGGTTTAAGATGCTTATCCACATGATTTTCTAAAGTTTACGAACGTAGGCAACTGGCATCATAGGTTTATTGGTTACCTATGTTTCTGCACATGCATTTCGCACATGTTTTTGATTTCGCCTGCCTTAATTAACTGTCTCCTACGGTAAATACAGCTTAATGTTATATCTTTAAGCTTACACAATGAACCTGTTTTGAAAACAAATTGCCCAATGTTTATCTGTGCAATTTAAACATCTCCACCTTGTAGCACCTCAAAATTTACCTTTGGCAGTGTCCAATAACAACCTTTATTAACTTGATAATAGAGTATACGTCTGGAGTTTACTTTACATTAAACAATCAATTGTTAACTATGTACAGTCTGTATCAGAGGGTAAAGAACGGTGAGAATGAATATAATTATAATACGAATTTACGATAGTCTAAGACCTCAAGAGCGTATTTTAAGGCGTATTTCCATACTAACTTTGTGCAAGTTTTTTTTTGTAGTGTGTCAAAATTGACATTACTATCACGGATATATTTCACACGTACATAAATAACGTGACGCCTTCATTCCCAAAGTAGGGTAGGCAGAGCTACATTAATACCAACAACTCTCAAAATACTTGTTAATTATTCTGTAACCACATTTTGCACAATCAGACCAAGAAGTTTACTAGTGTATAAGTAACAGGTTGCAAGACTTGCAAGCCCATCGCCTACAAGCCCTTATTCCTTATATAATACTTACGTTAAAAAGTGTAATATTGTGAATTGATAAAACACATACTTACTGATTTTTAAGAGCAATCATGACACATAACACCCGATGTCATTTGTAAAAAAAAATCTTTTGCTTAATTATATAGGAGCTAAAATTTAAGAAAAAGCAATTTCGTCGGCTTAAATTTAATGTATAACGTGTTCCTTGTTGATTACGGAACCCTAACAAGATAAATACGAACTTATCCTACAAAATTCGATGTTGCATGATTGTTCTCAGAGGTCTGTACTTAGTTATTATGATAATACATCAACTATTACATGTGCTAAATTATGTTTAAGTTGCGGAAAAGACAAATTTTTGAAGTAATAACAGTTGGAACTGTAGATAGTCACTAAGAAAATTGCGCACATTGTTAGCTGGTCTTGTATACGATTTACACGTTTAACTTGCGAGGAAGAATTACTGATCCATGAATCATGTGGAAGTAAAATTATTTATTGGTGGTAATGGTGGTGGGTGCGCCAAGGTTCATATAAAATTGCAAATTAGATTATTGGAACTCCGAAAATGTATCTCATACCATTTTACATCATAATGATCACTCTTCATAATCAATATTAATCATACGTCTGTTTATTTTCAGGATTTTAAAAATATCCAACTGATAAATAAGGTTAGGTTAGGTTAGGTTTGTTTTATAAACGTCCTAAAAACAGAACGGTTTCAGTAAAATTCACTTTAGGAGTTGCGATGATTATGAATAACAAATTATGAACAAAAAAATTATGAGCATTTTTCGGAGAAATGATGAGTATTTAAATTCGAAAGACCAATTTTGTATGAGGCAATATAAATGGGCCCACCATTGGTGGTAGGAAATTATGCAGGGTCCGTCCGGATCACTACCATTATCTTATCCATTAACCCACCGCCAAGCAGCAGTGTTCGTATTGTTATTCCGGTGTGGGGATAAGACAACTGGTGAGATTAGTAGCATAGAGGCATTCCGTCTTAGTCCTCAGAGTTAGCAACGCATTTGAAGTTTTAGGATTGCGGTAGTTTTGAGAAGTCAAATAATGTCTATGGAACTAAGATTCCACTCACAATCAGTTATTTTGGCCAACTACTTTGTACGTAGGCCAACAGCGTCAGAGACCAGAGTCTAAGTTATTTTAGCGATTTTAAACAAAAACCGTGTTGTGTTGTTTTTTAAAAAAATACTTGTGACTAAATCATTAAATCGTAATTTTAGCTGAATCCTTGGTTCTTATTAGATTTAAACGTTACATAAAGAACTTTTTTCTTACAAAGTGTTTGTTCTTCCAATAGTAACATCATACCTAACTAGCTCCCACAAAAAATGAGTAGAAAAACCGCTAACCACAAACTCGGACCTTAGGTGCTAAGTATTTTTAGCGAACAATAAACATGGGCTTTCCTATTTACCTTAACGCATCACATGTCATAACTTCTGTATCAACAGAGCACAATACCATCAAGAAAACAAATGAGCAGGCCGCTACTCTCTGTAGAAAAACTAACAAACATTAAATTAAATCCACTTAACTAAATTTTTATGAACTCTTGAGAGTTAATAATTATTTATGACCTTTATTTATCTTGCGTAAGATGTATTTTTCCAACGTCAGAGTGACACGTTTGGAAAATGATCTGGTTTTTTTAAACTGATCGTGGGAGGATCGTACGAGAATCTAAAATAATTATTATATTATGAACACCACAGATAAAACTGGACTTTAACAGTTGTCTGTGAAAGACATTTGAACAAAGTTCTTTGTCTATTAGCATGTGTCACAAATGTAGCATTAAATAATTACAGAAGTGCATTTTATAGGTACGCCTTACTAGTTTTATTAATATTTAGTTCATGATATTCCAAGTCAGATAAATCTGAGAATGAATTTTTAGGGTTCCGTAGTAATACTAGGAACCCTTATAGTTTCGCCATGTCCGTCCGTCCGTCCGTCCGTCCGCAGCCTAGTGCAGAGACTACTAAGTACTAGAAATCTGCAATTTGGCATGAATATGCCTATTAGGGCTATTAGTCACGCCAACAAAGTGGTACAATAAAAGGTAATAAAATATTTCTTTTAGGGTACCTCCCCTACACGTAACTTAGGGATAGGTCTTTCAATTTTTTTTTTAATAACTTATCCGTTTATGAAATATCAAGCTTTAAAGCGCTAAATTATTTAGACTCATGTATCAAGAGAGCCAAAACTACAAATACTAAAAATCTAAAAAATATCTTAAATGAAAGAGTATAATATAACAAACTTTAAAGAAAAACTATCACTGGTTCTTGAGATACAGGCGATTAAACTGTTTATACCTACTAAAATCATCTAAGACGGCATCAATAGAAAATTAGTTATTACTTGTTGATTTTTATGTTTGTAGTACTCGTACTTAACGGTTTCGGAACCCTACACTGAGCATGGTCCGACATGCTCTTGCCCGGTTTTTTAGGGTTCCGGAGCCGAATGGCAAAAACGGAACCCTTATAATTTCGTCATGTCCGTCTGTCCGTCTCTGTCCGTCTGTCCGTCTGTCCGTCTGTCCGTCCGTCCGTCCATCTGTCCGTCTGTATGTCACAGCCATTTTATTCAGAGCCTATTGGCACTATATAAATGAAATTTGGAAAATAGATGTATTCTATGAACCGCTATACAATGATGTACCTAGTAAAATTGAAAAAAATATATATTTAATAATTTTTTTAAGTTACATCAGCGTGTAAGGTATTTTTAGATAGGGCTTCCAAAATGATACGGAGGTTTTTAAGTGACTTTTTTACGTAAGTGAACAGTTGGCGAGATATACGCTTCTAAAGTCGTAAAAATTCTGTCCGGCTGAAAGCTTTTGAACTGTTAAATAGAACATTCTAATAAAAATTACAGGAGTAGAACATACGAAATACTTCCAACCAAAATTGTTTTGAACACGATACGCTGTGTAGTTTTTGAGATTTTAATAAAAAAAAAAGAATTTCAACCATGAACGTTCATCCCAGCTACGGAACCCTTCACTGTGCGTGGTCCGACATGCACTTGGCCGGTTTTAATAGTTCAGTATCAGTTAAGTAGTGTAGAACCATTAATTCATAAAGTTAGGAAACAGTTACATATAATATGTTTTGTTACAACCGCATTCAATGCGTGACTTTGGCATTGTAACTCCCTAACAGATTAACTGATTCAAAGCGGTTTTTTTAATAGGAAGTTAGTTAACTGGGATAGTTCATAGTTGGAGGATAATCAGTAGGACCGTTCAAGGGTCCGTTCACACAGACCGGCTCGGAGAGGAGAGAAGATTTTTATCACATTAGAAACAGAGTTTTGAGTCATTGTAAATTACAATTTGTAATAAGGTTTGTTTTTGCATGAACAGTTCTTTTGCCATTAAGAATGCTTGAACGCGCTTCGTGTGATATAATAAGAGGAGCTGACTGGCTGCTTGACGTGCTCTTCCGTGCTCGTTCCGCGCTCGCGCAGCCGACCGGCTCCGTCTGTGTGAAAAGAATAGCGCGGGCCGATGCTCTCCGAGCCGGGGCTATAAAATGTTTTTTACGCTTCGACGGGACTTCTTAATCCTGCCGGATAAAACTTTACCTTTGAGATCGACGCAGCGCTCTGTGTTGAGAGAATCACCCCCCTGGTCTGTGAGAACGGACCCTAAACATTTTTTTTTTGCTTTCCATGTGAAATGTCCGTGATGTATCTGTTCACGAGATACCGCTTCAACTGGAACGAGGTTGACTTCAGCGTGTTCTCTACATACGCCATGTGTACTTCATAATTAGTTGGTTGCTTACTCGTAGTAGCTTAAGGTAGGAAAGGTTAGTTTAAGTTATGCCGGGCCGAAATTGCCAAAAAACTGTTTCATTCGTTCGAATATTCATAAACCAATAAGCAGTACTTATATAAAATTCAAAAGCCAAAGCAGATTCAATTATATTCTGTTGGTTAAAAGATATATATAAAACACGTCAAACGCGATATCGTTATAACGCTGTAGATTAGAGGCCCTGTCAAGTTGTCATCTTCGGAATATTTGGCTACCGCCAAAAAATCGGGTTTCGAGCTATTTGACATAATAATTATATAGACGACATAATCTAATTGTCATTTATTAGCGTCGTCTGCATACACCCGAGAAGAGCTCGGTCGCCCAGGTAAATAAAATTAAATATTTTAACTTAATTTTCTGTTCAATTAGACGCCACTAAACAGTGGAGCGTGAAAATTTAAAAAAAATGCTTTATTTTCTGGGTCTAGTTGTATATAGGTAGGAAAGTTACTGATTTAATTTCATTTTTTACACATTTTCCGAAAAGGATTTGTTAAAATAAACATTTGAACAAATGTGTCTGCCTGAAGTGTCCGTATAGCATGTGCAAAACGCAAAATAGACTAATTACATATTTGAAATGAAAAGTGACTTACCGATGATCTTGAAAATGTTACAAAGAAAATATGAACAATCAAAGACTTATTTGCATGTTTCATTGTGAGAAGTATCTCGAGGGCTCCCCTCCGAGTCAGTCCATAAACACGTTTGCTGATTACCTATATGGATATTAGTACGATCATCGACTGTCAAAGGTAAATAAGTGTATACTTATGGAAATACTACTGAGCTTTATTTAATATTTTGTTTAATGGTTTACACTTGGCATAGTTATTTCTGTACCTGCTAAGTCTTTATTTATTTCACGATAACTTATGATTTAGATACGTATTTACTAATAAACAACTAATCACCTATTTCTGTCTTTCTAGTGTTTAACAATGTTACACGAGTACTGAAATCAGAATGCAGTGATATATTGCACCCATGTTATAAGATAAACACCAGACAAACACAAGAAAAACTTTACCAGTACCCGTGACTAGTACACACTAAACTTGATGTGATGTTATGAACTACCTATATAGAAATGGCCTGCCTACCTACTTAAGTATTAGATTGAAATTATTTTTAAAAGGTATCTACTAATCATAGTTATTAAAGCAAAATCAATTTTAATATAAACACAAGACGTTTAAAATTAGACAACGGTAATCCGATTTGGACCCGTCACACAAATTTACCTACTCCCAAACTAAGGTACCGTAAAACCACACAACTTTAATCCTAGCCTGCAACAATGGTCCAATTTTCGTCCTTACATTATCCTTAAAATATGATAGCTATATGGTTAGACTTTAAAGCAAATTATTTTAGGGGGTAATTTTCCGGGGTAAAAGAACCATAATATGTCTGTGTTCAGTTTATAGGAGAGCCTAGACTTAGTTCACCTCCGAGAAAACGGACGGTTCAGTTAGAGGAAATGAATACAATAAAATTCGGTTTGTTTGTTCCTTCTTCACGGTCCAACACCTCAACCAATCGCTGTAAAATTAAGTGCAGAGACTATCTATAAACTGAACACAGACATATTATGGTTCTTTTGCCCCGGAAAATTGCACGGTTCCTAATTAAATAGCGATAAACTACTTCTTGTAATAACTGAAATTACAAAAAACAAGCTATTGTAAATTTTACTTGAAAATAATAATAATAATAAATAACAGGACAATGTCACGCAAATTTACCTAGTCCCAAACTAAGTTCTAGGCTTGTACTATGGGTACTAGACAACGATAGGCTTACATATATAGAGAAATATATACTTAAATACATAGCAAAACATCTAAGACTCGGGAACAAATACTCGTGCTCATCACACAAATATTTGCCCTTACCGGGATTTGAACCCAGGTCCCCCCTAGCTACGAAGGCAGGGTCACTACCAACTAGGCTAGCGTGTCGTCAAATAGAAGTAGAAGCGAAGACGGATTCTTGGTGTTGTATTGTTGGGACTTAACCTAAAACTAATTTGGGGCGAATACCCGAACAAGCCTCGCAAAAACCCGCTCCGCACAAAAAAACACGTGTCACGTGTATTGTGTGTTCACGTTTTTGTATCATTACTTGCGCTCAAACATTGTGCTGACATGACATGTAATGAGTATGAAAATTACGGCGAAATTAGTTTTTTATTGTGACAAATATAGATTACTATGTTTTTTCTGCCGTCCATGTGAAATCCCACCAAGATAAGTTTAGTTTTAAAACTAAAATTGGAACTTGTAAATGGAAGTCGCCTTTTAAGTGCTTGCATGCTGTCTTAGTTATGTTATTTTTTAAATACACTGTAATACGTTTTGGTCTTGCACTTAATAAACCATTATCTTTATTTCTTTCTTTAAATCATTATTTGTTACGGGGTCACAAATAGATATTAAATAACTGTAAAAAAACTTTTTTGTAATGTTTATTTTAATAGTGCTATATTTAGTTTAGTAAGTAGGGTATAGAAGGAAGGTTTATTGTGTCCCGACCTAAATCAAATTTATAATGTACCCTAGTAATATAAGTGTTGATAACTAAATAAATCTTTAATATAAAGAGTAGTATAAGAAAAAGTAAAAACTGGAGTGGATCCAGCAAATTTATCGGTACAGAAATGTATATATTATAGTTATTATATTGTATTTAACTCGGCCACCATTACTGTCAAGTAAATAAGGCCTATCGTAAGTCGACAATACGATAAAATGTCAAAGGCCCAGCAGAATAGACACCCTGGTTAATTGCTAATGCAGCTCAAGCAGTGTCAGAGTACCGCACTTAAAATAGGTAAACCTTTTATATAATAAGGAGAAGGCACACGAGCACTCAGGCTACCTGATGGTAAGTAATCTGAGACCCATAGACGTTTAAATTCTCAAGACTATAATCTTAAGATTGCAATCCTAAGACCTCAAATGCGTTGCCAACCCTGAGGACTAAGATGAAATACCTCTATGCTAGTAATTTCACCGGTCTTATCCCCACACCAGAACACAACAATGCAAACACTGTTGCTTTGCGGTAGGTTAATGGATAAGATGGTGGTAACGATCCGGACGGACCCTGCACAGAGTCCTACCACCACCAAAACCTAGTGATATAATCATATCCTCCTCCACTGCTGGACTTCTCCAAGGATCACTACAATAATTGTGTCTCTCGCCTATACCTTCACCAACTTCATCGACTTCTTGGTTGTCAGACCACCTTCGGACGTGATCTTCATAGGTATAAGAACTCTTAAGCCCCATGGGCTAGCCATTATTTTAGCAATGTTATCTTACATGACTGTAATGAGTAAATCTGTGATATGGTACTCCATGTCTTCCCATAGATGTCGTAAGAGGCGACGAAGGGAATAAGGGCTTGTAGTACGTACTGTTAGGCGAAGAGCTTGCAACCTGTCACTAATACACTGGTAAACATCTTAGCCTGATTGTGCAAAATGTGGTTATAGAATTATCAACTTTTTTATTTTATTGTTGCTAATTCTGTAGCTCTACATACTCCACTCTGGGAATGATGGCGTTACGTTATGTATGTGTTACATACATATTTATATTTTACTTCCCAATTACAATACTATTATAAATATGTCTTTTAATTATAAACATTTTGCTTTACTGGAATTATAGGTACCCTGACATCACATATCCCATCAAGCACAATCAAATGTTCTGCAATTGTGGGACAGTAATAGCCTGGGACAAGGCCAAACAAATGCCATTCAAAGCAGATACCATCGCGTTTACGTCTTACGATGCTTAACATTAATTTGCAGCAAAAGCATAATAATAAAATCCTCGTCAAACTACTTTAAGATTATTACTATCCGAAGAATGAAATATTATGTAATAACAGACCAATTGTCGACTTCCGATTGCGACTGACGTGACGACTATCAGACACCGCCAAAAAAAATCGCATTATAGCGTGAAATAGGTCTGTATCGCTCAGCGACCTCTCCTAAAGACTCGGGGCATTATAAACTAACCTATGTTAAAAACTCCAGATTTTTTTACCTTGTTCAAGTAAATGTCATTTTTTTTATTTAGAAGCCCATATACATGCTTATTATAAACTCCACATGAAAATTAAATAATCATGCTATACACTAAATAAACAATACTTATCATTTAGCCCCATTAGTACTTTTTCTATGTTTTATCAAAAATGACGTCTGACAGACTCCACCTCAGTAGAATGTTTCTAAAAAAGTCACCACAGTTGCAGAGGGTTAAATTATAATTGACATGTCGTTTTACTTATCCTCGGCGTACCATATTCTAAATCAATCGTGGATTGGCGCTTTTATAAAGCTGAAGCATACGAATAATGCGTTTATTATGTTTGGGCAAATCTTGCAAGGAAGATCTGAACCACTTCCCGGGGACAGATTGGGTTGAAATTTGATACACCTACGTAACTTCGATGACAGTACAATAATCTGGCATCATCGAGCTGGTCTGTTAATGGAGCCAGAAGGCGGTGACAGTGTCTCCGCTATACTTAAGTAGAACCACCGTGCTTGGACTCATTAGGTTGGTGCTGATAAGCAGTAAATGGGCGGTTTTCAAAAAAAGTGTACTTCGTTAAGGGCAAAATTAAGAAAATTTAACTTTTTCCTTTTTGTCACGAAAATTAGACATATATTTAGATACATTAATTTTCGTGACGAAATGGAAAAAGGTATATTTTCTTAATTTTGTCCTTAACGATGTAATGTACACTTTTTTTGAATATCGACAACAAAAGCCTGTCCCAAAAAGAAATTTTTACAGAAACTATTTTTACAGTTGGATTTTGTTCATTTTCTTAAAGCGATAATTATGCTGCCTTATGCTGCCTAGATACTTAACTTGGCCTTGTGTGCCTACGAATGCGAAGCCATGTTATTTTCACTTTTCAACCTGATGAACGGATTATTAACCGGCGAGCTTGTATTTGTCCCGTCAGAGCGTAAAATAACTCAATTTGGTAGCTTTAAACTCGCTCGTTTCAGTTCGCTCGCTCGATCGACCGTTCGAATGGACAAAGAATGGAAGATGTATAAAAATAAAGAAAACGATTTTCGAAATCTGTCAAAATGTATGGCGTTGACATAGCGTTCGACGCGACCATCCGGCTTAAGAGGCCACATACGATATACTTAGATGTTAAACGTGAAAACATGTTTTGAAACAAAATCCTCGATAGTTTTATTTTTCTAACATGACATGAACATGACACCTTTTTCGCATGTTTTTGGTTGAGTCTCCGAAACCCGGCGATCTTTAACTATGATTTTAATTCAATGGTTAAGTATTTATAACTTCTTAATCCTGGTAAAACATTATTTGAGTTTGACGCTGCCATTATGGCGCGTGTGAACTAACTGCATCTCACGTTTTTCACGCGGAAGCACATAAAGCCATCCCTTTTCATTCTTGTATGGGCGTGGCAGCTTGTGTGGCCTATTAAGCCATACATTCTCGACTCGATACCGTTAACGTTCTTATTACTTCTGCATTGTTTGTCAAAGATTTGAAAGGCTTTTTTTATAGCAAATGAGAGGGCACACGAGCACACTGGCCATGTTACACATGCAGCCACGGGAACTATTGTCAAATACGTCAAACGGGACTAGTGTCAAATATTATAATGAAATTATTAATATGACCGCCACCCGCGGTTTAAGTTGCTTAGTAATAAAAATACTCAAGTCACACAAAATACACTTTTATTTTAAACCTTGACACTTTATTCTTACGTTGGAATATGGAATACACGAATTAAAGTCCCGAGGCAGTGGGATCTGTGACCCATAGACATTTGAATTCTCAAGAGTCCAATCTCAAGACTGAGAAGCAAGGAAATTAAAACGGCACCCTGGATTTATATGTTCACATACAATCTGGCAAATCCTGGATATACCATAGTTTCTTTTCCCCCGTTCTGCCCAAGGAGATTTGAATACTTTCTTTACTTGATTTTCTATCTAAAACGTATTTGCTACCACGGTATTTGTATTTAATTGGGTCATTCTTCTTTTTTACCGACAATTGCCTGTCCTCATTTTACCATACGATATTAGTTAGAGTATTGACTATTAATGTTTTAGTGTTTGAATATACGTCCACACATTTATTCGTCTATTAGTACTAAATAACCTTTAACTTTCTCTATCCAGTGTTTTTTCTTATAATTTTGTTTTTCATAGAATCGCGTGACAGAGTGGTAATACAAAATTTAGTCTCCTCTGAAAACAGCCACTCTGTCACAGTATATTCCGAAAAACCACCATAAAAAAAAAACATTATCGCCACCGAAATAATCATTAATTAGTCCAAATAAAAATTCACGCAACGTATTGTAAAATCAAAAATTAAAACCATAATTATCAATAGTTGAAAAAACGCAAAATATAGAAAAATGACGATATATTGTCGCGTAAAAAAGTAGAACGACCCAATTATAAAAAATATAATTTCTCTCTTTCTGAATGAACGCTATAATGAGAAATCACTTATAATGTTTACCTAATCATCTCATTAACATCTCATGTAGGTACTATAATGTTTAAAAAGAAAGTTAGGTAAATACCATCAATTTAAACACCTTATTGATGGAAAAACCATCATATTATTATAACTCTTTGGTAATCCGTTATCTATCAATAGATAATAAAGAGATTTGCTAAGTAGTAGGTATTTCATAAAATATAAAGTATGCACTTTAGTCTTCTCCTTTGTTTATTTTGCATCAATCATCGTTTAAACTGCATCAAGTATTTTTTAAAGTGAGTAAATTATATAAGTTATCTCTGTAATCCTTGCTATCCATACCAATGTTATAGATGCGAAAGCGTGTCTGTCTGTTACATCTTCACGCTTAAACTGCTGAACCGCTTTAGATGAAATTTGGAATGGAGATAGTGTGAGTTACGGGGAAGGACTAGAGTAATTTGTATCCCGGAAAATTATACAATGTCATCTCCTGCACGGCTAGCACATGACGGCGCGCGAGTTATGTCGCCCGCGAGATAGACTACCTGTCTTTTTCTGACTGTTCTAATTAGACAATGACGGGTAGCCTATCCCGCGCGCGACGTAACTCGCGCGCCGTTATGATCTAAAATAACATAAACCGAATTGACCCGATCATCTATGCATACGTGATTGAATAAACTTAATTCAATTGTGTATGAATACACGCATAGGCAATATATTTATAAACATACAATAAAGGCTTTACTAATGCAACAAAAAAACAAACAAAACAATAATTCACAAACATTATAATAATTCACACTAAAACAACTAACAAAATGCAATATAATTTTGCTATAAAGGCTATCAATTCAAAAAATAGGCACGAGGCCATGATATAATGTTTTGAAGGTGCATAGACATAATCCACGCTTAGACCTATAAGGGTTTATTCACACTAACCACAGCCATACCACATCGCAGCGACAAAAAGTAGGCAAGCAGTGTTTACGTGTGAATAATGTCGCTGTAGCTTCGTGCAATAGGGAACATGCATTTATTTTCTAACGCTCTCTGGAAACTGCTATGAAAGAGAGGAATAACTGTAAACGCAAAATAATTGTAGTGTAATTTTTTCATAAGTATGAAGCTTTAAAAAGTCATAGTTCAGACCCCATGCAAAAACACTCTCCAAAATCGACGACAGTAATGACGTCGCAGCTGTTGTTCCATGTTTAATATATAAAGACCTCATAAAGAAATTTGCATTCAATTTTAGTAAATGACTATGTTTAAGCCCATATCGTTCAATTAAAATATTACGTAAATAAGTGAGGATGCCGAAAAAAACAATCTAAATGTTGTTTTAGCAAGTTTTGATTCTATATGAAATCTTAATAAACGGGTCATAACTTAGTGTTTTGCGTTTTATATGCATTTTTACATTTTCTCCTAAATCGTATTCATTGATACAATCAATTCTGATTTTCATGCATGTTCTCTATTGCGTTGTGGTAACCCTTTTGGCCGGTTGCTAGTGCATAGTGTCGTTGGAGGTTGCGTTGTGACTGCGACGTGGCTTTATGTGGTCAGGATCGGCAACATGGTTGATTTTGACGGCAAAATGTGGTCCGTGTGTATAATTATTTTTAAATCACAAGCTTTCTATTATTTGCATGTATGTTCGAGTCAAATCTTGCAAGGAAAATTTGAACCACTTCCCGGGAACCGATTGAGCTGACATGGTATGCCTACGTAACTTCGACTGACGATACCATAATATGGCATCATCGAGCTGGTCAGATGGTGGACTCGACAGGTGGTGCCACGGTCTCCGCTATACTTAAAGTTGACCCACCGTATTTGGACTCATTAGGTTGGTCTAAGCAGTAAATGACTTTGCAAAGAAGAGTACCAAAGCATGTCCCAAAACTGAATTATTTGTCAGAAAGTTTTGTACACAAATTACTGCCCGAGCGCGTGTTGTTGTTGCTGTACGTGTGAATAGAACCTAACATGTCGAAAATTGATTGTAAATTGTCTGCACATCTCAGATTACCTTGAGCGTCAAGCCGTAAACCTTCCTCTTGTATAGTATCTCTTGATCAGACTCGAGGCGTGCATTTGCAAAGTGTTTTTGCTACTTAGAGGATTTAACATGCAAACGAATCATGTCCAGAAGAAAGACAAAAAAGTAAGTTAAGAACTAGCTAACATGGGTTGGGTTATTAACTATACAAAAAACACTTACTCAACTTGCTTTGCCAGGCATTAATATAATTGAAAATGAAAATTTATTATCGTAAAGCAAAAGTAGGCTGTTTGTCTTTTTTATCACACCAAAATGGTAAAGGAATTTTGAACATTGACATGAATGTTTCGTGTTATTTGATTAAGTTTCAAACTTTTGTTTAGTGTCAATCAATCAATCAAATAACTTATCAGATTAATATGTAAGTAATTTACATTCGGACGGACTTTTAGTTCCACATTGTCTTAGAGCATATTGTTCTATAATGTCTTCATATTATTGACGTTGAGATAGCTCTGATTCAGTGTACAGTAAAAACAACTAATAACGTCAACAATATGATTACGATATAGGAGTAAGATAGTCCAAATAAATCGGAATATAGGCTTATCCGTTTGTATTATGTAGCCGGAACGCCCGGAACAGACCCAATATTCATAATTTAAAATTTATTTCACTAAGTAACAAATGTAATCTAACACAAAAAAAGATTGATTAACTTGTTAATATTAATTCGCTTTTGATAAATAGCTTATTAGGCGTCGCCTGCGCTAAAGTCTAGAATTGCAATCTACCGTTAGGTCAAATTAGCGAGCTTATAGTGAAATGTGTAATTTAGCAACTGCTGCTACTTGACTGTTGTTAATTTATACCTAGTTAGTAAGTAAGTACTTGCAACTGACTCTTGTCTTCTTCTTTAAAAAAGTCATAAAGCAATTGTAAGCAATTTAGTCGTGATCTTATTCAAAGCTAATTTCACAAACCGACTTATTTCTTGTTAACTATTAAAATTCAATCTGTTTTTTTCTTAAGGAGTATTCTAAAACTCGGCTCTAAAAATGCCTTCTGAGCCCAATCATGAATAACATAATGATGAACACGTATCAATCGAAGTGCTATCCTGATATCTTTTTTTGCCACTACAACTTCCTACTGAGTAATATTATTTAAAGTCGCGAAAGTTTGTATGGATGGACGGATGTGTGGATGTTTGTTACTCTTTCACGCTACAACGTCTTAACGGATTTGTATGTAATTTGGAATGGATTTAGCATGGCTGGATTTATACAAAGACTTTTCAACTCGGAACATTTAAAAGTTCCCGGGGGAATAACGATAATCGAAATCTATGCGGATTAAGTCACGGATATAAGCTAGGTTTATTTTATAAATATCGTCTCAGTCAAGGTGTTACTTAATTACTTGCCTTTTTAAGGAAGAAAATGATCTACAATATTTTTGACTTCAAGTTTCAAGTGGTCCTCAAATACTTACAGCAAACCTTGTATATATTGTATTCAGTAGAAAAGCAGTCATATAATATTAGTTAACATGTTTCATTCTCACGAGAACTTCATGACTATATTTGATTACAAGCAAACAAACAACTAACGTAAATACAAGGAAAAGACAATACTGCAAAAACACGTTAGTGACAAAAACAAACAAGTGTTTCACGCTGTGTTGTGCTTTCAAACAGAGCAAGGGGCAAGGCTGTGTAATTGTGGCCAGAAATAGGAGCCGATGTAAATGTCATCCATCGAACAGGAAGCAAGCGGCTTGGCTCCGTTGCAAACAAACCATCACGATTTATTGCATATGGGTAACTCGTCAAGACACAAGCCAAGTTCATCGTACCGATCACGGACTAAAACTGATTACTAACATGTGACATGGAATCTGAATACATGAAAGAAGAAACTGACTGACTGACAACGCACAGCCCCAACCGCTGGGTGTAGAGCACTTGAGTCTAACAAAAATTAGCGCTTTAAAGCTTGGGGACGGACGGACTTTTGAGTACGTACGTTGGTAAAAGATAAACTATAATAGGGATCTTTTGACCGAAACGTAAACTAAGGCCCAATATCGCGTTAAAATGATGATCCTTAACGTAAAAATCGGGTGCTGGTTAAGGTTTTTAACGTTTTAGTGCCAACCTTCACACAAAAGTAATTTGGCTAACGCTGATAAAATAGACACGTTGTTCCACTTCACTGCCTTTTTAACCAATCCTACGTTACTTATGCTACCTACGTATTGATATAAATTAGATCCATTTTACTTCATTATTAAGTCTTAGAAATCTATTTATGGTAATTACCTATTTAAATATTGGTGCTTTTAAATTTCCAAGACTCATTCCAGTATTTAACTTGGTGAGTTAGAAATAGGGCATTATGGCTAATTAACATTTGTGCAACTGGGTGTGTACCTAATAGTATTTATTTGTTGCTGTATTTCGTTTGGTTTCAAAATTTCGGAAAGAATTAACGTACACGTAGTCTAAAATTGCCCCGTGTGGTTGCCGGGTTAGAATAGTGCCACTCCATGTCTTCCCGTGGATGTCGTGAGAGGCGACTAAGGGAATAAAGGCTTGTAGTACTGTTAGGCGATGGGCTTGCAACCTGTCACTAATACACTGGTAAACATCTTAGCCTGACTGTGCAAAATGTGGTTACAGAATTATCAACAAGTTTAAAGTTGATGGTACTTCTGTAGCTCTGCCTACCCCACTCTGGGAATGAAGGCGTGACGTTATGTATGTATGTATGTAGTCTAAAATTGATATATTTGTCTCCAGAAAAAATCGTTAGTAAAATGACGTTAGCTCTTCCAGTAGGAAGTTAATTGCATTCTGCGAACGAAACCTCATGCAGAATGCCTTACGGCCTAACATTGTCGTGCTTGCGATGTGGATAAACGTGGATAACACATCTGTCACTTTTTGACCAGTACATCAGTGCGAGAGCGACGGAAGCGTTATCCATGTTTATCCACATCGATAAAAGCGACCATGTTAGGTCCACAGGTATTATTGTAACGTTACAATAAAAACTTTTAGAAGTAATCCGTTTATGAAATATTAACCTTTAACGCGCGAATTTTGTTAGACTCAAGTGTCCGCCCCCCCCCCCCCCCTCCCCTACAGCCTAGACTACAAATACTAAAAATCAGAAAAGAGCATATAGCGAATTAAAACTGTCGAAAGAACGTTTACTTACTATGTTTTTAAACATTTACATTTTAACAAAATCATTGTTAATTTTAATAATCATCCTACGTATATGATAACCCGACCTAAGAAAAGCGTGGGTAAGTTTGTTTCGCGTTAAAAATAAATAATCTTTTAATTTATTACTTTAATTATGTTCAATCAAGAGTTTGCTCACGTCACGCTAAATTATGAATAGCCAATTAATGATCTAACAAATAGTTTTTAAACTCAAAAATATTAGTGCCTACCACGACAGATTTTCGCGGTTGTCTACTTTTGGAAAACCATACACTCGTACCTACTCAGTCTGAGATGGTTCTCCAAAAAATACTTATATAAGTTTTCAAAACATTTATTATTTGATAAATTGTATGTGCTGTTTGGCTCTATATTATCGCATGCCATAAAGTAATTAATGTGTCAAATTTTTGAATTCTACTTTGACTAGCAGATCCAAAAATTCTACAATAAATTCGTGTCAATGTACTCAAATAATAACAATCCGCACGATTAACACGCCTGGTTGATTTGTAACGAAAGAAAAATGTTATTTACTCACAAAGATAAAACCGAATTAGCGTGGGAAAATAGTTTACACGTATAACTTTCAAATCCATATCATTAAACCATCAACATCTGGATTTTGTCCAGCTACTATTCCTATAGGTGAACTTTTCCATTGCCTAAATATTTTTTGCTAACCTCTACCTAATCCTGTCAGATTTTTCCAAATTAAAAAGGCAATCTTTAGCGAATAGTGTATTATTTTAAAAAGAACAAACATTATTTAATTTAACTTACCGCTAATCCTTATAACGAAATTGCTCACAACCAAATTATCATCACTTGCTCACACTAAGTTGCATACCGGTCCCGTATGTATTATAAAAAATAATCAACTATCGAATAATTTAAATGTGGAATGAGTTTTAACTTTGAATTTATTCAAATTTCGCGCGTATTTGGTTCCTCTGGCGCACGCGTTCGCCACAAACGGTAACGGTTAGGTGATTGCAGTTAGTTCGTACCGGCTCACACTCTTAACCATTTCTACAAGTCGGTTAGGAGCGGATGTCCATTCCGAACAGCGAGCATCAACTGTGTCGATGATAAACGAAACGAACTATCACAACCATGTGACGTTTGTCATGTTGCATTTTTATAACTTGAAGAGGATCTAGTAGTTATTGGACCTCTTGAGTAAACAAACTATTTGTACAATGCAATTTATTGCTGCGGCATTGTTCCAGAGAAGCTATTGAACACCCAGACACGCCGTTGTTAAGGAGAGTAATAGGTAGGTACTGGTTTTAAGACGTATTCCTTACTTTTTATACCACATTTAAGTAGAACTATTTAAGACATGTAACGTACGTAACAGTCAAAAACAAGTTCATCATTTTGATACATTACGAAAAACAAAAATTACAAGTGAGTATATTTTTATTAGTTAAATTTTCTTTCGCTTATGAATCCTATAATATTCGAATATTCTCGCTTGTTACTGTTGTCTGAAACTTTCTGGTGAACGTATTAAGTATTTGTAGGAAAATTCCACTGTCGTATATAGCAACACAATGCTTTGTATGCATTTCATTCATATTTTTTATATCTTTAATACTTAATGTGAAGTCGTAAATATGAAGCGCCAATCTGATCTATTTTATCATTAGTCTTGGAAAGTAGGAATAAAATCTAACACTGTGCTGTCTAAGCGAACGAACAAAAATTCTCTGTTTTCTTGGTGAATTAAAAACAACTTATATTCGTTTCTTTCGATTGGTCTAAAACTCTAAACCGAGTCTAAACGCACCATAACGAAATGTTACTTGAAAAATTCAAAGATTTATTAGGCCCATTAACCAAAACAGTGTTTCATCAATCATCATGATCATCGTCATATTACCCTAATCAAATAGTATTTGATGTGTAAAATATATTATATAGCTTTTCTTTCAATTTGTAACAATCCCTAAGGATTCAAATTGTTAACCACTTAAAAAAAGAAGTGACTATACGTATAACTATGTATACATGCGTATACATATTATACTGTGCCGTTTTTACTATTCTTAAGTGTAGAAGTATGGTCGTGCGCCTCAAAAGCAACAAATATGCCAAAATTCTATGTATTTAAGTAGATTAGTTAACACTTCATTGTTAGATAGCTATATAATAATATATATAAAAAACACAATGAATGTACAAATTGAAATCTATTCCTTTATCTAAAATCTTCAAACGGTTTGCTAAAAAGGTTGTGCGTCGAGTAGAGTTAGTAGAGTACTTGCACAATTATAGAATTAACTTTCTGTGACATGATTATTTAACGTCCACAAATATTCAATATTCCTGAGACCCTTGCTAGGTCTCTGTAAATGAGAGCTTGAAAAGTGTCGGTTGGTTCGCTATATCGTCAAAAATTGCTAATAATGGCTTTGACACGGCTTCTACATCGATCAAACGATGATTATGGGCAGGACGATTACGGCACTTATTCGACAAACAACCGAAACGGAAGTTCTTCCGTGTCCAATTTATAATTGAATTGAATGAAGTTTTTTTCACAGTTCAGTCTGATTCTGTTCTTTCAGGGTTTGTCAGACAATTTTCCCAAAACATGTATTTCTTTGACGCGAATTTTCTATTTGCATTTTCGTATAGCAGCTCTTATGTTTTTTCAGTCCAATATTTTACGGTCCATATTTCATCCAAGCGCAGATTTGCCCACTTTTCATTTCATTACGTCGAAATGCTTAAGTTGGTAAGTTAAGGTTATGTTGGTTTTCTTGCAGGCCCAAAGAGTCAAACCACCCAGAAATAGGAGCTCCGCCGACTGAGACTAAAAAAGGATTTATGGGATGGAAAAAAAAAGATAAGAAACAACGCGTCAGAGGAAAAATATAACTGTAAAATAGAAATTAAAATTCAGAAAAAGTGTTATTGGAAATTCTGCTACTAGGAAATAAGGATTTAGGAAAATAGTTCTAACAATTCTGCATAAAAAATGCTCAATATCATAAATGTCTCAGGATTAAAAACTTTTGAACTATTCGTCTTTGTTACTAATAATCTAAAGCCAGTAATTTACTACATTAACGTATTTATACTTACTGCAAACAAACAACATGGTGAGTTTTGCAGATTTTCGTAACATTCGTACTCAATTCCACCACGAAGCAGAAACCGCAATGAACTAAGATTTAATGGACTTAGTTGTTACTTTTTAGCAATAATTAGGTCAAGATGATACGGTTTAATAATTAGGTGATGATGAGATGGTTTGATACGTAGTTAACTAAAGTAATAGTTAAAAATTGTAACCATTTGTTATATCTGATCCAAATGCGTTACATTATGGACTCCATTTTCGACTTCCAACCATTTGTTCAGTTAACTACTAATCAAAAATTGGCCCTTACCCCTTTAGTCTTACAAGGCAAGCGAGGGTACACAATAGGTGTGATCGTGTTTCTTCTCATTAATTTGGTTTGGGATCAAATGGCTTTTTGTCGGTACCTTCCTTAGATAAAATATCAAGCGAGAAGCGCAAGAGGTCTCAATATTTAAACTAAAGCCAAAGAGTATCAAACACGATTTACTCATTGAAATTTGGTAAGACAAAGTACTAACCATGCTAAAAAAATAGCCGTACCGTACGGTATGTCCGCAGTAGCAGACCAAACACAAGAAATAGGCGCTATTATACAAACATAAGATGGTTGAAATCTACCTCCAGTAACTGAGCCTTCAGTTATCTCACTGACCAAACTGATACTACTTTTGCTAATCGGTCTTATAAATGGCCGCACATTTTTACCGTATCGTTTTACCACCCGGGGTTTAAGTTACTTAGTAATAAAAGGACTCAAGTCAACTCAACGACTCAAGTATTATTTGTGTTGATCTGGCTCATCCAACCGATCTGCAACTGTCTACGGCATGCTCTGCCACCGGTAAGCTTCAACGCCTTCAACAATAGTTTGATAAGAACAAATTAAAACTAGTCAGCGATTGAAAACATTAGCCACGGTACCAATAACGTACCTATCGGAAATTTATTTGGCTTTCATGCTGTCCATAGGCGGCGTCAACCTTTGTTAGCTGTGGGTCGTAAGACTGTTTGCCACTCTCTTTTATAAAAACGTATTGATGAAGTTTAACAATGTTCAATTAAATAAAACAGCGATTAAGTAAATTATAAAACGTTTATGCGTCAATAACGAATGCCCATTTATTCTAAACGTACACACGGTACAATCTTAAGTTTATCGCAATACATATGACATATTTACCTAATACAATACACAATCTTTGAGAAATCTTACACAATTATCATGTTTATACACTGCCAGTATTTCGTCTTTTTCTATTAAACTCGTTATCTTTATCCTTCAGACTTTGTCTTCTACAATACCTTCGATTTCATTACTCTTGCCTTGAGGCACTTCGTTCGTCACTATGTCTAGTGACCCATTTTTACTTAGACCACAAATCGTCAGTACATTATTACCACTATGCTTTTTAAGACAATACATAATTATTATCAGAAGAGTTAAGCAAATAACTATGACTCCTACTATGATGGGAGCGCTCGGGTCCATGTCGCCTTCGTCAAGTTTAGCCAGTTTGATGTTTTCTTCTTTGAGGAAGTCTTGTAGGGTGGAGAAGTATTCTAATATGCCCTTGCTGGATAACTCTGTTTCACCCGTCATCGTTTTCAGAACCGTTCTCCAGTCTTTACTTGCTCCAAGTGACATGCCTTCACTGTAAAATTAAAATATCACATGAATTGTACTGAAGCTTGCAATTCCTTTACAACCACTACAAAATCTACTTAGAAACTGTTAATTGATCAGTTTGATGACAGATTCGTTCTTGGCCTGATTATGTGTTGTCATTTATTGGTATTAGGCTCAACCGACCTTATTTATAAGGGTGTATAAAAATAAAGAGCACTTAAAAGTTAAAACGCCAAAATATAGGTAGGTATAAGTCATACTAGGTCTTGCATATCGTAAACCAGATCTGTTCAATAATCACTACATAGTATAAAACAAAGTCGCTTTCTGTCCCTATATCCCTATGTATGCTTAAATTTTTAAAACTACGCAACGGATTTTGATGCGGTTTTTTAAATAGATAGAGTGATTGAAGAGGAAGGTTTATATGTATAATACTTTAATCCGGAGCGAAGCGAGGGCGGGTCGCTAGTATCGTACAAACCGTACTTTTTATGGCAAGGATAAGGCGCACGAGCACTTAGGCCACCGACCATAGCCATTTAACATGAACGTATAAGGATTCAACTAGAAATATGATTTAATCAAATGATTAAAAAATCAATTATTAATGATTGACTAAATAGTCATGAGTATTTTTATAAGCATAAACGCTACAAGCTTTTTGTTTAAAATCGCTGTATGTAATAACTTAGACTCTGGGTCTCTGACGCTGTTTGCTGTACGTTTAGTATGTTGTAACCCAAAATAATGGGTCACATTCAAATTATTTTTGATATCAAGTTACAAGTTACTTAGCAATCAGGCACATGAAGCGGTTTGCGTTCCATCAACCCATTTCAATAACGAGTACTTAATGGTTGAAAATATACTTGCAATTTTAAACCTGTTGGGCCAAGCATGCTGCCACAGGAACCAGTGTCAAATACATCAAACGGGAACTAGTGTCAAATATTATAATGAAATTATTAAAATGACAGGCACCCGGGGTTTATGTTGCAAGTAATAAAAGGACTCAAGTCACACAAAACACACTTTTATTATAAACCTTAACACTTTATTCTTACGTAGGAATATGGAAAAGATGAATTAAGTCCCCAGCCTATGTCACAATCTTGTCCCGTGGCAGCGTGTTAGGCCCAATGACAAACATAAGAACAAAGCAATTTGAATAAAATCTTGTAAAAACGGGAGGTCTTTGTCCGACAGTTGGCCGTAAAAAGCGCTAAAAAATAACAATGTAATAAAATGATAATGAGATAGCTAAATGCGTCTGCCCAAAGTAGCTCACCTTCATGAAGCATAGAGCATTATCCTTGTCACTATCAAGTCATCAATATCACCTAGTTAGTTTTCCTCCTATTTCAAAGACTTCCGTACCTGAGCCGTTTTCCCGCTGCCAGCTGGCCGTAGATGGAGCACTCATGCAGAGGCCCTGTGTGGTTGGTAGTGTTGCATAGAGACAAAAGGATTTGGAACTCCAGAACGTGAGACACCAAGTAACTGGGGTAAGAGAAAGTAAGCCACGCTAGTTTTGTTTTATCTAGGTCAAGCTAGAGGCCTTATTCTACATTATCTATTCCCCTATTGTTACCGTGTTGTCAAAGTTATCACAGCTCTTATTAACTTGACAGTAAAAGCAGCTGAATCAAAAACAATACGATAGCAACAGGTCTGAAAACAATGTAGAATGAGACCCCGGGCCCCTTTAATTTGAGGAAAACCTTTTTGTTTCGGATCAGTTTCATTTTGATTGACTATTGTTTAATTTAACATTTTTGGCAAAGCAAAAGTAGATACGAGTAAAATTATAAAAATATAGAAATCGATCGGAAACTATACTGAAAAGGAGCGTCCTCGCGTGTAATGAGCATTCGGCGTCGAATATTCAAGTGGTGTGGACCACAGTAACGTTCGGCTCAACGTCCACAGCACTCGAATATTACAAGGTAATGCTCTCAGTGGGGATGCTCCTTTAAGTCAATGTCTGGTGAGATAAAAAAAGCAATGGGTAAGTATTTGAAGTTGAACAATAAATAATTATACCAAAGAACCAAAAACAAATTAACTATTGAGTCCACCTTTAGGTATTATTTTATGTTGTTCTAGGTGGTGGGTCATACACAGATTTAGGTTACCGTCTTTCCTGTTGACACACCGAAAGTTAATGTTTTTAAGGCATAATTTTCTGGCTAAGCCCATTTCCGCAAAAACGCCGTCAGGACTGCTTTAGACCTATCATATAAAAACATAACTTATATGCGCACAAGCTTTTAACTATTGACCACAGGAGACACAACTTTTGTTTTTAAGAGTGTGTATAACCCGGGTATGTTGAGCTGTATTAGGATAATTAATGCAACCATGTAGCCTTGTTAATTGAGCTAAAGCATTTATTGTATTTTCTCTTTGACATACCCGTAGTAAGATTTGAAAGGCTTATAACTTTTGACGTAGATACCTAGTCGTGTTGTTCTCCTATCTATAGTCCTTACTCATTATTTTATCTGAATGTTATTAACCTTACATCTGTAATGATTTGATTTGTTCTAGTTTTCATAATTAAGTATTATTTATTACTTTTTCAAGTACTTGTAATGTAACTTACTTTTAAGTATTGTTATACTCTATGATTGAAAAAATGACCTTCTGCTGGAGTTTCTTGCGGCGCTTCTTCTCCGCAATGATGGTCTTGTCCGAAGCGCTAGTAGATTCACTTCAAATAACCGACGCGTAAAAGAGCCTCCTTGTGGCCTATTTACTGAATAAACATTTAGATTTTTTTGAAAGGGATAATTCCTTTGTTATCTTACGTAATGTACTGCACGTGGGAGACGACGTGGTACTTAGCCGCAGGGTCCAAGTCGCTCTCGTTGCGAGGAATGGGGGGTGACACTCCAGTTTCTTTTATCCTGAAATTGTATAAGTATATATCACCATCACTTCGTCCAATAGATTTAATTTCAAGTATATAAGTTCGGCGAGATTAAACTTAGTCTAATAATGCCTATAAAAGTACAGTAAGAAAAAAAGAAGGAAAGTAAAAAGAAACCTTTTCGCATACATGCATTTATATGCATATCGCTTAATAGCGATTTAAGTTTTTAAACGGACAAAAATAAAATATAATTATATAAGTCGAATGTGCTAATACAATTGCCACTGCAACAGAATAAACACGTATTGCATATTGTATGAAGAAGAGATGGTGATGAAGAAGCCACATGACGTAATCCAAAGAATCTTTAATCGCAGTGGAACCAGATTTCATCATTATTGGTGTTCTGACCCAGTGAACACAGTGAGTAAACAATAACCGATTCTAGCAGGTGAATTCATTATCATTACATTACTTAAGCAATTTGCGAAAGTTCAAGGTTGTTCTTTCGACTGACAGTGACACTTGGATACAACTTTTTTGCTTTCTTACCTCTATCACACTAAACCTAAAATATACAATAACGCTATTTTTAGAAATATTTTAATTTCGTACTTTATTTTAAAATAAAACTAAAAGTTATGTTAAGATAGCTCTTTCTTGCGACTTCATCCGCGTAGAAGTTGTTTATCGCTATTTCCTCAGAAACCGTCCAATTTTTCGGGATAAAAAGTACTCTATGTCCTTCCTCCGGACTTAAACTATCTCCATACCAAATATCATCTAAATCTGTTCAGCGGTTTATCCGTGAAAGCGTAACAGACTGACAGACAGGGCTGGGATCCTACACGGCAATAACGATATCGTCTTTGACGTGTTTCCGCATTGTCATCGTTTTTAGACTTTTATGTCATTTACAATAATGGCGACTGTGACATAAACGATTCTAAAACACGTCAAATGCGATATTGTTATAACGCAGTAGAATAGAGGCGCAGAGTTATTTTCACAATTAGGTATAATATTAGTATAGTTTTATATTTGAAAGTGATTGGTAAGTAATTGTTCAATGGGAGCTGAAATCTCAATTTACACAAAGTGATTTGTCATGTTCTCTCCAGTATACGTACGTATCATGACTAGTTTGGGCTTTGATTTGGGTGGTGTGTGTGAGTTTTGATCTCACAATCGCACCACACGGTATTCCTTAGATTCTTACCTAAGATCCCACCAATGCTGATTCCAATTCTCAATGCTCTTGTTCCCGAACACGTCCCACCGCCATTTATCCAGCACGTAAGCGTATGCTATCAGCGGGAACTTCTCCAGGGCTACCCAGAGAAGGTGGTTCATGGTAACTTGGTAACCGGACTGTACGTTCATGAACTGCAAGGTTTTAAGATGTTCTGGCGCGGTTAATTGGACGGCTACGATATCGGAGATTGCGTCGTGGAATGCTGAAACAGATTTCTATAACGTTACACCATATATATTGTTATTTAAAGAAAGAAAAGTGCTTAAAACTTTACAATATTACCAAGAATTTAACATTGTTTTTGTCCACTAAGTTGAACAATTTGAGTCGGTTATTTTTGAATGTAAAAGTCGTATACATTTTTGAGCAATACGTTTGTTAATTACGAGTAAGCATAACAAACCTTGGTCATTAGTCGAATAGTTCCGAGTTCGTTTCAAATTAGGGAGCTATTTGTGTTAAGAGTAGGATTAACCCATGCCTGTCTAATTACTTTCTTATCCTCTCACTTAAACTATAATTTAAAATTAAGTTTAACATTGTTTGTTCATATACCTTTTAAATTATGTTTTTTCTCATGTAAGAGAACATAATGTGAATCTTATGAGAAATAAAGATATGGCGCTCTATTGGTATGAAAGCCATGGTTCCTGGCACTAAACGCGTTAGCGCTGACTATCCATTTCAAACTAGACGGTTATAACGCGTTTTTATTGACGAAAATAAAAACTTTAGCCACTTTTAATACTAACAGCTGCATATAAATAGGAAAGGAGAAAGGAGAGAATAAGAAAGGAGATCTATTCCTCTATAGAAAGGTGTAAAGTAAAGGCAGTTTTGGTAATCGGAGAGCATAATAGAGTGGAAAATCTTGCACGCGAAACTGACCAATGCGTATTCTAGTATTGCGCCGCCTATACACCTTTAGTGGGATTAGGTCCCTAAGTGATTCAGGCCAGTTTACACAGCGAAATGGCGATACCAACAATAGACACAAGTGTCGACATCTTTGTTCGGTTCTTAGCTACAAGCGATTTTTATTTCGACGACACACAGTCTCAATACCACTAAAGTGACTTCGATTGAAAGCAAGTTCGTCGATTGCTCGTGCGCACGAAATGTAGAACAGTGTCAAGCGCCAAAACACTCCTTTATAATCTGTCAATAGCATGTATTCAACGGCTTAACTCAATAAGTCTCATTCAGCATCGAAGGTTAATCGTAAAGTGCTACTCATAACTAAATATTGAAGGATATCGTCTACCCGTCTCTATAACTAGCCGCACACTGACAAGTTGCATATAAGCTTGGCTGTCTTCTATTCGTTCGTTATATTTATCTTGTTTAGCCACCAAAAGAAATGCTTTAACATCTGATAGATATTACAATAAACCGTTTGCCATAGACACTAATTACACTGATAGTAAAGACTATTAAAAAAGCCCCCGTAGGCTTGATATTCGTGTCCCTAAACCGTATCCCCGACTAAATGTATGGGTTGGTTGGTTGGTTGGTTGTAAAGTTAAGTAAATGTAATTTAAGATAAATAAAAATCATAAATATCAGGGGAACATCTGACAACTGTTTCAATACCTAGTTCCTAACTTAGCTCAAGGTTTGTACTATACATACAATATACTATTATAGAGAGACTCGGGAAATGCTGCGCTCATCACACATTTTTTACGCATACCTTGAGTCGAGCCCGAGACCGCTTGCTTTGTAGGTAAAGTCACTACCAAAAAGGATAACCATGACGTGAAGAATTTATCTATATACTCGTATGTAAAAGAAAAACCGGCCAAGTGCGAGTCGGGCTCCCGCACGAAGGGTTCCGTACCATTATCTATACAACATTAGACACTATATTAAAACCCTTGTTTTAGTTTCACTTGTCCCGGGCCTCTATTCAGGTGCGTTAAAACGATATCGTGTTTGACACGTTTAAGAATCGTTTATGTCACAGTCGCCATTATTGTAAATGACATAAGAGTTATCAAAACTTTGACAATACGGAAACAGGTCAAAAACGATATCGTTATTACCTTGTAAAATTCAAGCCCCGGTCTCTGTGTTAAGATCGAGAAAAAATATCACTTATGCTGGATGCCCCCCTAAATTTATTTTATTTTTAGTAGCCATTTATTTTTGAAGTGAAATTATAACTAAGTATTCTGTGAATATTGCAAGCGTCTACCAATTGCCGTTATTAAAGTCGAGCAAAAAACGGCAAAAAAATCACGTATAATATTAATTTTATTCTGTTTTCAGTAATTGTTGTTATAGCAGCAACAGAAATACGTCATCTGTGAAAATTTCAACTGTTTATGGAAATTCATTCCCTAAGGGATTTTAATAGGACCACATGCGGGAAACTAACTCTACACGTTCGAAGTCGCGGGCGTCCTCTAGTAGGTAAAGGTCAACTGGTAGAGGATGCGTCGAGTTCGCCTTTTGTATACAAAGTGTATACAAAAGGCAAAGTCTTTTGTGCAATGAGAAAGATAAGATAATTTTATTTGTTAAGTGCAATAAAGATTATTTAAATAATTAAATCAGTGCTTACCCGGATTGGGACCATCACGGTACAGCGGTGGGAGGTTCCGATAGTGTTTGAAGTACTGGACGTGACCCAGGAGACGAGCCGCTCTGGACAAACCGACTACTACGTCCGTAATCTTTTCACCACACCATTTTATCCTGAAATGTTAGGAGGTTCATCGATCATCATGTCATAAACTATTAAAAGTCCTTTTAATCATTTGGCTTTTGCAGTCCTAAGGGTTGGGAACGCATTTGCAGCGTTAGAACTACAGTCTTTAGACTGTAGCTTTGAGAAAGCAAATGTCTATGGATCATAGATCCCACTTGCCATCAGGTGGCCTGTGTACTCATTTGCCTTCTCCATGCCATTAAAAAACACGGGCTGTTTGTGTGACATCGTCCTGTGATATTTATTTATTTACTTATTCAAGGCCTTTACTCCACACCCGTCTTGTCCCGTGTGGTGGCCGGGTCAGAATAGTGCCACTCCACTTCCCGTGGATGTCGTAAGATGCGACTGAGCGAATAAAGGCTTGTAGTACTGTTAGGCGATGGGCTTGCAACCTATCACTAATACACTGATAAACATCATAGCCTGATTATCCAAAATGTGGTTACAGAATTATCAACAAATTTAGGGTTGTTGGTATTCTGTAGCTCTGCCTACCCCACTCTACACGGTAAAACAATATTGCCTTTGGCATATAATCATACTGTTAATGTTACGATAGCTCTTGACAGTAATTACTGCCGAGTTAAAAACAATACCATAACATGTCATAGGCAATGTGGTTTTATCCAGTAGAATAAACTGTCAGTTAACAATAAAAAATCACTAGCACTATAGCAAGGGAACTTCCTCACTTGACCTCGGCCTCTATTCAGGTGCGTTTAAACGATATCGTGTTTGACACGTTTAAGAATCGTTTATGTCACAGTCGCCATTATTGTAAATGACATAAGAGTTATCAAAACGTTGACAATACGGAAACAGGTCAAAAACGATATCGTTATAACGCAGTTGAATAGAGGCCCTGTTAGTGATAAAGCCACGACTTTATCAATATGTTAAGCCTAGAACCTTGTGTTTTAACGCACATTTTATACGGTAGTTTCTTATGAATTGGCAACGCATTTGCAATCACCCGCATTGAAATATGATCATAGGTCTCAGAGCCTTCAAGTGGCTTGTGTGTTTCTTAACTCCTTGTGACAGAGTTCTACGTTGGTACCTAAAATGTAGTCCTTAATGTGAGAATTTGTCATGCTTAAAATATGTTAAAGCGTGACTTAACTAGAGTAAGTCTATGTCGAGCATTTCACGTCGGCTGATTGCCTCTTACTGGACATAGGTTCGGAATATAACTCCTTTAAACTTTGTTTTTCTATAAATTATCTTTGATAACTTACTTATAATTTTTACCATCGCACATATCATGGCTTGAAGGCAAACAGTTAGCTGTAGACATGGTCTCCTTGATACCCTTATAAGAGTCGCTAGCACTCCCAAAACCAAGGGACTGGTGGAACTCGTCCACTGCGTCAAATAGGTCCTTTGAATTGACAGTCTCATTGCTGAGTAGTTTCGGTCTTATCTGTTCTGGGTAAGCAGCCACTTTAGGGTAAATAGACTGCCATTCTTGGGCCCATAAATTACCTGAAATTAATTAATCGAGATTTGTGATTGTTGATACTAGTGTATGTGCCACTAAAACAATGCTGGGGTCCTTGTGAAAAAGGGTATAAGTCTACTGAAGATCAAGTGAAAACGGGTTCAAGTCTAGTATACTCCGTTTATTTTGATGTACCCTTTTTTATTACCAGTTAAGTCGACTTATACCCTCTCAACTATGCCCCCAGATGATTCATAACAAACTTGGTGTTTGTACTTGTACCTACTATTACTTATTATGTGGTGTTTGTTAAACAGTTGCAGTTGTCATTTGTTTGTGCCAACGCATTCATTGCCGGCCACGTGCATACAGAATCATCAATCCAAATGCGCAGGTATGGAAAAGTAAGAAAGTCTACAAGATAGGGCACATTGTGCTAAGGATCCATTGATTATGAAATCAAGAAGAACTGCCCTAATAGATCCTTTTAGTTCCTCCCTTCAGATCCCGTTTGTACAGGATGATTTCCTGAAGATGCGACCTATGTAATATTAAAAGGACGCCGCCGAATGTGTTTATGTGAATTTAAAGCGGTTGAGTTGTCAATGAAGCACTAAAAAGCGATGTTGCTGTCACTATTTAGAAGGCACTTTTGTAAATTGTGATGTCAAAAGCTAAGAAAGGCTCAAGAAAGCCTACTATAATTATTATTAATCATTAAATAACAATTGATGCAGTCTGCTTTTTTCTGCTACATTTCTGTGGGTATCATAGTAACTATTCTGTAACTAGGTATTTGTCGTAATAGAAAACAAACAAAAAAATCATAACCAAAAAATAAAGGTTTTGTGTGTTTATAAAATATATCAGTAAACTCAAAAATCTAACGAACACATATCTATGTATAAGTGTGATTTTTCCGAATAAATAATTACACTGTAATGAATAGTTACTAGATATACTAATTTACGAATAAATACTCAGTCTTTACTGTTTCAAAAAAGGCCTCTACTCTTTAATATTCAAGTTAAATTCCGTTTTCTGAATTTCTAAGATAAAGGCGATTTGATCAAACATGTTAAGTGAACTCAAAAATTCTTAGCTCAGTAGGTATTAAATATATTTCTGTAATAGAAAGGTAGGGGCCTACTTGCAGAGTTGGGGTCAGAAGAAACGTGATAACGGCGGTTTGTTAATGTTATCTTATCTTATCTTACACAGGTGGGCCCTTTCGGATACACTTTAGTATATTTTGCGCAATTACCCTCTTACACGAGCTGTTCGAATGTGCAGGTTTCCACACGAGGTTTTTCCTTCACCATAAGAGCATCGGGTAATGTACTTAAGTTAGAAAAACTTGAATACGGAACCGGTTTAAAAAATACCGGTTAGTACCGGTTTATTTACGTTTTGGTCTGATCTTCTTTAGGGAACGCGAACGTTTTGAGAAGTTTATTCTACACCTTAATTAACTGGTTTATTCCACGAGCGGCGAGTGGAGAAACCAAAAGTTTTGTACTGCATAATAACACTACGCGATTGATACCGGGTGATTCGAAAAGAAGTTTATGTATGTGTGGTCCTCCAAAAACCGATAAAAAACCGGTTTATGCGAACGAAACCAAAATGAAAAGGTTTTGCGCCAAGTACATAATAACGGTTTGAAAATTTAACTGGTATCTGAGCCCTGAGAAAAAAATCATTGGTACATGGTGACCGCGGGGGTTCGAACTCTGTACCTTACGATCACGAGTCGACTCCCTAAGCCTTAGTTGATGCATGATCTTTAACGTTTATTTTAAAGTCTTTTTTTGACGATGCGTTGGCCTAATAGTTGGAATTGGTAGTCTTAGTATTGATAGTGACCCTGCGTACGAAACTAGCGGTCCCGGGTTCGATTCCCGGTATGGGCAAATATTTGTGTAATGAGCGCGAGTATTTAATTTATACCTAACTCTTGGATGTTTCCTATGTATTTAAGTATTTATTACTCTATGTAAGTATTTATATCGTTGTCTAGTACCCATTGTTCAAGCCTGGAGCTAAGTTTGGGTTTAGGTCAATTGGTGTAAGATTTGTCCCCTGATATTTAATATTTTGCATTTATTCCATGATCATCACCATAAGTCCACTGCTGGACAATATGGACATACACGTCTCTCGCGTTGTAAGCCACCGACCACGATCCGCGTCCATTTTCATCCAGCATTTGCCAGCCATCTTGAGAAGATCGTGTCGTACAAAATAATAATGACTTAGTTATGACTTCGTTTGAAAACTACATATTTATTACCCCTGACTAGCACACATGATGATAACTGCACTAAACTAAAAGACCTTTTACTCGTGACAAAGGCAACTTAGAGAAAACTTACCTAGAATATGCGCTGGAATAAGATTATCACCGCTCTGTAATTCTTCTTTGAATATTTTTCTCAACTTTAACCTTACGTAGTCATGCAGAAGGTCATACAGGGGTTTTATTTCTTTCCATATTCTGTCCACATTTTTAACAAAGTCGACATCCTCAAAAGTGTATCTCCACATGTCCCCAGCGTCAGTAAAATTTTCAGATATTGCTACTTTGTTCATTCTTATCACGTAGTCTTTGAAAATGGGACGAATTTTTCTTCCTGTGTTGTCCCTATACGCTTTCCAATAATGCAATAGTTCCTTAGAATTGTTACTTGTTTTAAAAATAGAAATGACATCTGCAACAGAAATAAACTGCAATTGTGCATCCAAGACGTACCAGTATCAAGGCGAGGCGATCACACCGGAGCTTAAGAGGCCGTACACGAAATTTTGGTGGTTTTGCTTCTTTTTGAGATTTTACAGTTAAAATACTGCTATTCTATAAGTTTGAATGCACATCGTGAAATATCATTTCAGTTCTGACCGAATAAATGACTTACAAATAAATGAGGTACTTTTTCAGATTTGTCGAGTATTATAATGTGAGATTCAGGTTATTTTAAAACATTATATTATGTTGCTATTTTTTTTTTTGTAAATGTTTTTTTAAAGTTATGAATTGATTTTGAACTGAACTTTATAACTGTTGTTTTAATTTTAGAACGATAGTTTTAAGTAGTCGTAATCAAAAACAATGTTTTGTCCATTTTCTGTAAAACTTTACCAAGTCAATAATTTTTTTACAAAAAGATATATATATGAAGGTGGTAAAAAGTAATTCATACATTTTTAGACAAATTTTACAGCAGTAAATTGTAATTTTTTCATATCTTTTAGACGTTAAAACGATTCGTGATTATGCGATATTCTAAACCTCTTACAGCCAAATTCACAAAACAGTCGCCGGTTTCAGGTCGATGAATCAGTATCACATAATAAACACAAAAAAGTAGCTCATACATTCGTTTAAAGTTGAAATTATCTTTCGTGTTGCGCATAAAAATTTGTAGAAGTAAAGTATTTCAACAGTAAAATCGCGTCTGTAAATTCAGGTAAATCAGAAAAATTTCGTGTACGGCCTCTTAACGGTGCGTCAATCACGGTCCGTCAAAATTGACGTCATGTAATTACTATGACTACGACCCTTTCTTTTGTTTACGCAACGTAACCGTATTTTACGCGTTGTTGTGGCCGATCCTTAACTGCCGAAAATATACCAACAAAAAGGTTCGTCGATAACAATTTAAGAATGTTACGTAGATAATACAAATACTTAAATACAAACTGCATTCTGTACATTATCAAAATGATGAAAATTTACAGAGTAAATTCATCGTTTTTTAAACGTATTTCCTTAGTGCATAATCTAAATAACTTCTTATTTTGAAGTCAGTAAGAAATTTAAAGTAAAAATAATTTATTAAAGATTCATAAGGTCTTATTTTATGCGGTAATAAATGATAACTGACCACTCATAGTTCGTACCGAATCTTCAGTGCACACGGTTGCGTTGTAGGCACAAACTATTACTCGGCTCCAAATACGCTGCATTGTATCTATCTCTTCCCTTTGCTAAAATGCAACACAAAGATTACTCATTACACAAAACTAATCAATCACAAAGCAATTATAAATTGTAACCTTACTTTGCTTTGTGGCATCTGAACATTGGTACCCCTTTCTTTAATAATCCTAAACTTTCTACTAAATAATGGATCATTCATAATTTGGTCGTTACCAATATATTTATTTTTAAGTATATTCCAGTATTGTTTTTTGATTTCATCTTCTTCTGCCGCTATGCGTACCTAGAATTATTAATTGATTAATTTTTATCACTAAACTATCCCTGGTTTGTAAATAATAATTAAAGACTTATTTTGTTACCATTTGATTCTTCTTCAAATCATCGTTAATATTAGTAACGTAAGCCCACAAGGCCTCTTGCGAAGTTTTGCACACATCTAAACTTAGCTTATCCATCTTTTCCATAAACTGATCGATGGTAATGTTCACATACTCAATATCGCGTAATTGTGTCTTGAAATTTTCAACTGCATCATTACTTTTTGTTATCACTGCATTTGGATCTAAGACAGTCCTCATCGCGTCGTCCAAGAACTTTTTATCTCTTACTATCTCATCGTTATCAATTTCTTCGTCACTTTCATCTACCTCCAATAGGTCTGTAGTTTTGTTTCCTTTCGGTGTAGTTTTCTCGTCTCCTGACATATCTGATGTCGGGTTTGTGGGAAATTGAACGGCTATTGTTATAGGCACTACGAAGGCTACAATGCATGTTAGTTGCTGTAACAATTACACGTATCAACAACTACCTGGCAATCAGTTATTAACGCATGCGACCGTATCGGTAACCTTAGCTGCAGGAAAACGCATTATAAAGGACTGGTGTGCTAAAGACAGGATGTTGCAAAACACTGTTATACATAGCTTTACTACGAGTACTAATGTATAATGAGAGGAAAGGATACTGATAGCGAATGATAAAACATCTTGGGTCACGATAATATAATTTAACAATGGGCTATATAGTACTTTAAAATAATGGCCACATCCTTTCGAGCCCAGTTCTAGAGCGGTGGCCTTCTGACCTAATTTTATCTTCTTGTAATATACATCTATAATAATGAATCCTTCATGCTTTTTTATGTTAAAAAGTATCGATAGATCGGTGTTAATTTAATTGAAACGTAATTAAGTAAGCCTGTTTGATTAATTTGCAGATTATGTCTAGTTTCAAACATAAGAAAAGCTACTACTTTTATAGAATAAAGTTACCTAATTTAAACCAAACTTTGAACCTACTTTTAGTGTAAATTATTTTCTAATATCAATCTTCTTATCAGACCTATTTCGGTGTACGGGTTTATGTTAGTTTCATCGTAGAAAACTGTTATGGCACACATTTCTGAGTTGTTTGTGAAGAATTAAACACTTCTTAAACAAATAAATATCAAATAATACCCACATAGAACAGCATCATGTAAACAGACAATCCAAAACGATATCATGAATTTCCAGCACAGAACACCACTACATTTTCTATAACATTCACAATCGAGCGTCGGGACACGACAGCACCTTATTACTTGCACGATGTTTGTGAATTCGTCGAACTGTTTGATCGTTTTGTGTGGATTTTTCAAATCGGAACAATCGAACGTTGTTTTGAAAACGTCAACGGTACGCGGCCGACCGCGGTCGCCGGCGCATTGTTGTGGTGAATGCCTACCTGCATTCAACAAACTGCCCGTCTCGTGCGACCGGACGCTCCGAAATTTGTGACTGCACGCCCCAGCCGCGGTTCCCCTAAAATATAATTTGTCGAATGGGAGGTGTCTGTTGATGTTTATATTGATTGTATAAACGGCTTACAAATAACACCAATCTGAATAGTTACATAAATGGGAGTATAAGCTAAACAAGATAATGCTAATGTTTAATAACTATTTCTCAGTCTGTATATTTAATCTGGGCTGAGATTTTACACGTTTAAACCTTATTGTTTCTGATGTATTTCCGTATTATCAACGTTTTGATAGCTCTTATTTACTTGACAGTAATGCCGGCCGAGTTAAAAACAATACCATAACTCGTCAAAGGAACTGACAGAAAACTGGAACTGAGTTGAAAAGAGGCCCAGTACACGTAATCCCTCAGAAATATAAATGTAAAAAATAGGCCAAGTTCTCACGTGCACACCTAATTAAAAAGGTGCCAAATTTGGCACTAGATTGTTTACAGTCCGACAATTTATTGCCACCAAATTTATTTGGAGCCTTAATTTGTCAGTTTTTTTTTAAATATCGAAACGTTACATTATGATATTGTAACTTACGGTATCTAAAGTAAACTGCCAAATTGGGCTCAAAATGCATTTGAAGTGGCAATCAATTACTCGGATTGTAAACAATTTAGTGCCAAACTAGGCACCTTTTTAGGTATCACTACTTATGGTGGGAAATCACTCCTTTATTGTAGGTAGTCGATATAGGTAAACCTATAATAAATCTTGAACCCACCTTACCTTACCTTAAATAATCTAAACCCTTTAAATATATTTACATTTTAAAAATGTAGATTCCGGTTTTTTTCCTTGTACTTAGACCTACCTCGATGCCAAACGTCAAGGCTCTAAGCCATCAGGAAGTAGTTTTTACGAGTGAGTCATTCAGTACCAAAATTAAATATGCCGTTTTTTGATATAAATAACTTTTTAAAGTATAATTAAAGAATCTTAAATTTTTACTTGTCCTAAAGGTACTGCACAAGCTGCACTGGGAAAAAGTCCTGAGGGTGGGAAATAAAGCCTGAATGGGTTGTAGTGACTCGGCTTTTTATTCAAACTTGTCCGAACACACTGCCGTGCCCGTGTGTCTAGGTCGTAATCGGTACACCTATTTTAAACTAGCTGTTTCCAGCGATTCCATCCGCGTAGAAGTCGCTTATCGCTATAAAAAGTACCCTATGTCCTTCCACGGGACTCAAACGATCTCTATACCAAATTTTATCTAAATCGGTTCAGCGGCTAATCCGTGAAAGCGTAATAAACAGACAGACAGACAGTTACTCAGATTTATAAAATTAGTGTAGACCTGTTGTTTCCCACGACGAAGTCGTTCATCGCTATTCCCTCAGGATCCGTCCAATTTTTCGCGATAAAAAGTACCCTATGTTTCCCGGGACTCAAACTATCTCCATACCAAACTTCATTTATATCGGTTCAACGATTCAGGTTTATCCGTGAAAGAGTAACAGACAGACAGACAGACAGAGTTACTTTCACATTCACATTTACAGTATTAATATATATTATATGAGAACCGAATGAACTGGGATTGTTTTGATAGACCTTACTACAGTTACGAGATATTGTCAAAAATTATGCCATATTTAAAGCCAAATTCATGTAATTTTCCATTTTATAAATGTTTGTCAAAGTAAGAACGGTTTAAAGTCTAAAGATCAACAACTTAAAGTTTATATAATCCACGACAGTCGAATGTGGGTCAATTACCTTAAATAGATTCGAGATGGTGTTCAAATGACCTTACCATAAACCACTAAGGTATACCTGACCTTACATAGTAAGATGTAACAACATTGCAAGGAAAAACGCAAGAATATAATATATGATATGAATAAAACCTAGACGATTCGTGTATATTTATTGCTAAGACAACATTATAAGCTGCATTTATTCTACAGTGTGTAAACTACTCTTTCTTCATGAAAGAAGCTAACATTTGGGCGCCGGCTTCGTCGATTTCCTTGTAGCCGTGGGGTTCTAGAGCTTTCTTCATCCTTTCGAACCACTTTGTCACGTTGTCATGGGCACTGAAGTCATAGCCGAATGCCTGTTAAGAGAAATTGTTACATAATCTCATATCATTATGCCAGCTAAAAGACGTCCACTGCTGGACATACGCATGCCTCAAGGTTCAAAATAATAACATCGCCCAAATAATCAATAAGTAATAGGCTAAGTAAAGTTTTTGGAAGAGATGTAAATTATGTATTTTTTTTGATAGTCGTCATCCTAAAGATCAAGAAACTGCGAACTTAATATTTTGAACTTAAACTGAAGAAAATTTTAAATTCCCCTTATCGCGGTGGATAAAGCATCCGTCACTCTCGCACTTACATATTGATCAGAAAGTGACAGCTGTTTTATCCACATCGATAAACACGACCATAATAGGCCCGCAGGAAGTCATCCGGAGAACTATATACAATTTTCATCTGTCCCATAAGCAATTTCCAACCCTAAAGGCACTACACTCTGTGTTAAAATCCGATATAGATTACAAATTTGGCATTTCTACCTTACGAAAACAAATAGAAAAATTAGGATTAAAATGGAAAAAGACCGAGGACAACCGAAAAATATTAATGGAAAGACACAACATACGACTGCTAAGAATAAATTACCTTACCAAAATTGCGGAATATCGGTCTAAAGATAGACCACTAGTTTATTCTGATGAAACCTACATCCACACTTCACATGTGCCCGGAGAGGCTGGACCGATGGAACAGAATTTGATGTAAAAAAACAAATTAGTACAGGCCAGCGGTTAATAATAGTGCACGCAGGAGGAAAAGATGGTTTTATTCCCAACGCTTTGTTAATGTTTAAGGCAAACCAAAAAACAGGAGATTACCATGACCAGATAAACTTTGTTAACTACGAAAAATGGTTAAAAGAAAAATTAATACCGAACCTTAAACCAAATAAATAGCGTACTTATCATAGATAATGCGTCACAACAACTTTTGAATCGTGCTCCAACGTCAAGTTCTCATAAACAAGAAATGATGGATTGGTTGACAGAACACAACATTTCATATAGCCCGTTGATGTACAAAACCAGTTTGTATGATTTAATTAAACAAAATAAAGAGCGGTTTCGTGGGTACCACATAGATGCAATTTTAAAAGAACATGGCCACTCCGTTTTACGATTGCCACCGTATCACCCGACATTCAATCCGATCGAAAATACTTGATTCATGGTAAAAGGATATGTAGCGAAAAGAAACGTTTCATTAAACATGCAAGGCATTATGAGTTTAGCAACTGAACGAATGAATACTATTACAGCTGAGGACTGGGAAAATATTTGTCGCCATGTCGAAAGTGAAGAAAATAAATATCGATGTGGAAATGGATCGAATTTCAAACAATCTTTTTATCAATACTTGTGACAGCTCAGATGAAGAACAAGATAGCGACTAAAAGCAAAAAAACAGAGGACCACTACTTATTCCATTTCTTAAGGGTATGTAAATTAATTAAATTAAGAGAAAATTATTCTTCTTTTGTTGCAAACGGTACAACCACTACAAATGCAATTCCATGTTCTCGATAATTCATCTATACATATCACAAATAAGGTAGGAACCGTCCAAGTTTTCAGGATGAAAAGTACCCTCCGCCCCGAGACTCAAACGATCTCCATACCCAATTTCATTTAAATCGATTCAGCGGTTTATCCGTGAAAGCATAACAAACAGATAGACAGAGTTACTTTCACATTTATAATACTATGTACTATGGATTTTATGAGTTTTCGGACATGTGAAACAGTTTGGAAACAAAACGGCCTTGCGGTAGGATACTGTCAAAAACCTCATTCTTCAACAGTCGGGTAAAATACCTGGGGCCCTCGCCTAGATGCAAACGCTACTAATGTTTTCCTTTTCTATTACACAAAATGTATGGATGACATTAATACGACGATATGCCATGTATGGATGGCGTTACGATAAACCACGTGGTCAACTGTCATTTCATACATTTTGAGCGATAGAAAAGAAAAACGTTAAGAGTGTTTGCATTTTGGCTAGGACCTTTGGATCTAGTATAGAACGACTGGAAAGTTGTACTTTTCTGCACATACATCTAAGTTGGTTAGAGTGACCACGATGGTGATGTCGGCGATGGTCATGTTGTCTCCGGCTACGAACGCGCGTCCGTCCAGCATGCTGTTCAGCCAACCCAGCGCTTCGTCCAACTTGGCCGCGTTGTCCTCGTTGTACTCCTCGCCTCTAAACAGCACGGGAGCCTAGAATCATTAGAAAAAGTAATCTTGTAATAAAAACCGGGCAAGAGCACGACGGACCATGCTCAGTGTAGGGTTCCTCAGCCGTTAAGTAAAACAAATATAAAAATCAATAAGTAATAAGTAGTTTTCTATTTAAAGACAATTGGTGCCGTCTTAGATGATTTCAGTAGGTATAAACACTTTAATCGCCTGTACCTTAAGAACCAATGATGTCTACTTATTTGTGATAGTTTTACTTTAAAATTCGTTATATGCTCTTTCATTTAAGTTTTTTTCTGATATTTAGTCTGTAGGGGGGAGGGGCACACTAGACTTTAACAAAAAAAAAATATTCATAAACGGATCACTTAATCGAAAAATTGACTTCACAAACCCATCATATTTTTGAAAGACCTATCCAATGACACATTAGTATTCAATAAAGCGTATTTGTATTGTATTTACTTATACAAATCCATTGTAAGTGCAGCTCAAATTCAGGATTCGTTTTAATATAATATAATTCACTTATATTAAGAAAGCATACTTGTAGCCCTAAAACATGAGAATTTTGAGCCAAAAACGATGCAGTAGGTACTTAAGTTTCACTTTCTTTATTTAAGACCCATGCTCTTGTCGGTGGAGTAATCGCCAACCGCTCCGGTCCTCCGTCAACTGCTTGACTTTCTGGTACAGTCAAGGTAATAAATATGTATACACTTTAGTACCTTGTCACTTTAATCGCTGTGACAATTTCATATGACAGTTTAAACATGACGTTAAAAAGACAAGGTACTAAAGTGTATACATATTTATGACCTTGACTGTACCACCCGACCTTTTCTTTCATAATAATAATAATAATAATAATCATTTATTTGCTAAAAACATGGTACAAAAAAGGTGGGTTCATCTGCTCAAAGTAATTTCTTCTTGGTCTCTCTTTCCCTCTATCTTTCCTTTTATCATGTTTTTAAGGAAAAGGTCGTGTCGTAGCAGGTGTCCTATAATGGTTCCTCTTCTATTTTCTATTGTTGCTGTAAATTCCTACTTTATTTTATTCTATTCAGCACTCGGACATTATTTTTCTTTCATTTTTCTGTCCAACTTATCCCCTCCATTCTCTTCCAACATCATATTTCAAAAGCCTCCAATCTTTCTCTATCTCTTTGTATCAGTATCCACATTTCACTGGCGTAGTTTACTTAAGTAAAAATAAATACTTACGTAAAGATTAAAGTATCGAAGAAACAGTGTGCCCAAGTCGAAGTTGAGACGAGCGTCCACCAGCGCTCGGAGTCTAGGGTTTTTCGGGTACAGCGAGTCGTCACGACCATAGGCGTTCACCAGATAAGCCATTATTGCACGACTGAAACCGATAAGAAGTAATACAATAACTTCTAGACGGTAGACGAGCTAACCAAATAAGTGAATGAGTAGGCATTCTTAAACTTTAAACCCTATGGCTCAACTTTTCAACAAAATTAACAATAATGTATAAATAACTGTTTAATAAATAAAGACCCCGACATAATGGTGGCCCCTTTTTGCATAACTGGGGGGTTATTATGATATACTCGTAGCTATACAGTTCATTTTAGAGCGAGCCTAATGGATACAGCTACCTCGTATGTTCATAAGTTTTGAGACAAACTTTTTAGTTTATAAAATAAAGAAAATAATACTGGCACCTATTTTATATTCTTTTCAATTTTGAATTTGGAATGTTAGTGTGCTATTTGTATGTTTTGAAAATTCATTTCTTTTGTTTTTCTTGTGATGGAGGGAACGAAAGAATTGCGTGCGACTGTCATTTCACTACATATGGCGGGGAAAAAACCAATGGAAATTTTCCGTGACATAAAATGTTTTGGGGTAAGCCGCAACTTCGTATATTACACCATTAAACGCTACAAGGAGACTGATTCTTTGAAAGATCGACATAGGAGTGGTCGCCCGCGGTCTGTAAGGACGGCTGCTAACATCAAAATAATCAGAGAGCGACTTCGCCGAAATCCATGTCGCACCCAGAAAAAACTCGCTCTGCAGACTAAAATTTCGCGTATTTCAGTCAACAGAATATTGAAATACGATCTGAAAGTAAAGGCTTACAGCCGTAGAAAAGTTCATTTTCTAAATGATCGCCTTCGTAAATTACGTCGCGAACGTTGTCCGATGCTGCTTAAGAGACACGATGCGAAAAAGATACTCTTCACCGACGAAAAAATCTTTACGGTCGAAGAAAAGTTTAACCGGCAAAATAATAAAGTTTATGCCAAAAGCAGCAAAGATGTTCCTGCTACAGCACGAAATGTCTCGCGTGCCCATCATCCGGCGAGTGTGATGGTATGGTGGGGGGTTTCGTACGAAGGTGTCACTCCGCTCCATTTTTGCCAACAAGGTGTCAAGGTTAAAGCAAAAAATTATCAAAGTGACATTTTAGATACTGTAGTGAAACCCCTATCTAATACTTTATTTCACAACAAAGAATGGATTTTCCAGCAAGACTCAGCACCCGCACATAAGGCTAAAACGACTCAAGCTTGGTTAAGGGAAAATTTGCCGGGCTTCATCGCGGCGGAAGAATGGCCATCCTCCAGCCCTGATCTCAATCCACTGGACTATTCTTTGTGGACTGAATTGGAACTCAGGGCCTGCCAAAAGTCCCACCCAAACTTAGATTCTTTAAAGCGAGCCCTCATCAAAGCAGCGAAGGATATCCCACTGGAGAAGATTCGTGCCGCGATCGATGACTGGCCGGAACGACTAAAAGCTTGTATTAAAAATAGGGGTGGACATTTTGAATAGTAATTGCTTGTAGTTGTTAGTTAATGTCTAGTTACCATTATCTGTAAATTTTATAAATACAGCTTTATGCTTTAATTTTTTATGTAATATTTATTTCGTCTCAAAACTTATGAACACACGAGGTATATAAGGTAAATGTACGTTTCGACGAACGCTTAAGACCTGGACGCAAGTTTATTTTTTTAATAAGGTCTGGGATTTTGATACGATAATGATCAATAGAATAATAGTAACTTAAATAAATTTGTCATCATTTTAATGTACCTGGAAATAAATTACATGGTTAGAAATATGTTTAAAATATTTTTAAAGGTGTTTGAATCACTAAACCTGGTTTGTACCATTAACCGAACTAAGAAACTTGATTTGCACATAATACCGAACCGGGCCGCCGCATCACCGAACTAGAGAAGAAATGTATGAAATTTTGGCGCTGAGTGGTGCTCAAACTTTAGTAAAACAATAGGCATTTGTATTTTATTTCTTATGATAGCAATTTAATCATCATGGTCACCTTTGACACACGTCATGCTGTGTAATGTAACCAAATTGAATGAAATAACATTTTTTACATATAATTTGAAAATTATTAGGTATCTATATGGTAGCTAGAAACCCTTTATTTAAACTTAAAATATTAACTATTTAACAGTCTTGGAACACATTTTTTTATTACTTTGGTGTTCAATTATTTCTATAACTCTTTATCAAAAAACACTATATCTCAGTAAATAAAACATTCATCATCATCATCATCATATCAGCCGAAAGACGTCCACTGCTGGACATAGGCCTCCCCCAAGGCTCTCCACTTAGACCGGTCTTGTGCCTTCCGCATCCATCGCGATCCCGCCATCCTTACGAGGTCGTCGTAGCAGTGAATCCTATTTCTTGATAAAATTCAACATTCGGATAAGCTTGTCCCCGCCTGAAACACCTTTTCCAATATTCTAGTTAAATTGGAATTGTTATAAACATCAATAAGTACATTGCTCTTACAATTTTTTATAAGTAAATACCTAATAAAGCTTATTTTTTGCTTTTCAGTTGTTTTTTATTGCAGTCGGGTTTTTTGTTTTTTAAATAATTTATTCTATTTCACTCTTTTTAGTTTTTATCTATAATAAAGCAGTTGTTTAATTAATTATTACTTAGCTATATTATGAGCTCAGGAGCTCGGTGTTTAATATCGCAAAGCTACAAGCGAAACTCTTTTTCTAGCAAAAGGAGTTTTTTGACTTTCCTGTCAAAATAGTAGCATCAAAGTGTTATAATGTATTATATATTTGAAATGAGCTATTCAATAGCTTTCATTTGATACCCATATTGTTATAAATATAATTGAAAAAAAAACATATCCCCTCCATATTTTTTTTCGGGTACGCTATATTGAAATAGTATACAGCCTATGTCATTTTCGCAATCAAGACGACGTACGTTAAACTCTGTCAAGCCGTCTAGGCTGCAGAGCGTGCCCAGAAATAGACATACATACATACATACATACGCTCGAAAAACATAACCCTTCTTCTGACACAGTCAGGTAAAAATAATAATTGACAATTAACTCCGAGCTAGTTTTAAAACATTAACGGCTTAAATGTTGAGAACCGCTGGCCTTTACAAAAATGCACGAAAAAGAAATACATTTTAAAATCGGCCTAGCTGTCAATGGATTAAGGATGATATTCCAACGAACACCGTGCAGTAATTGCGGCAGAGGCAGACATGGATTCGGTAGTAGAGACCATGGGTACTAATCACCGAATGCCTTTCGGTGAATTGGACAAAGCTAATTGTGTGGAACCTATCAAGCGAACAGATTTAAAAAATAGTGTTTAGACGTAAAAGTATCGGTGTAATTACAAATCTGACATTATTACTAACAGTTCGAACTATTATGTAACAATGAATACATATGGCTTTAGCTACTATTGCTTAAAAAGTATATATAATCCTTTTTTTAAATACCCTTGCCAATAAGCTTATTTTTATGTCAAAAAGTCGTAAAAAGCACAAATTTCCAACGAAGTTTTACAAAAAATGCTTAGTTTATTGATGTTCGGCAATTACTCATTAAATTTTGAATACTTCTAGTTATTCGAAAAGCAAATTAGTTTATATAAATAAGTCATGATTAACTTGTAAATAAATAATTAAAAAAACATACGCTTTCCCTGATTCCGAACGCTGTTCGGTAAAACCTTCCAGCAAAAATGAGGGTTAACTCATCACCGAATTCACATTTTTGTTAATTTCTATAAATATGACTACACTAAATTCACTTCAATTATCAGAACACAAAGACTAATTAAATAACAACACAGGAAAACCACATTTTCAAACACAAAGGTAATGTAAAACGGTTTTATGACCTTAAGAAGTATACACGATTTCTTACCGATTTTCACTAGAATCCCCTTACAAAACGGAACTCGACCGACTTGTTCGCTTGTTGCGTCCCGACTGAGATAGCAAATAGACGGTTTTGCCGCGTAGTAGAAGGGATAGGTGTTTAGCTAGCGTAAAAAAATATTACAACTTAATATCAACTGTAAGTACTAGAATAAAAGTTAAAAATATAAGAAATTCGGTGATACCGCAGATTCGGCAAAGCGTACGTTTACCTTAACTGCTATAGCACGGTCCCTCTTGTCAATTTCAACAAATTGGCTAAGTACTTTACAAATTTACAATGTTGTATCATCATCATCATCTTCAGCATAATGGATACGAGGACCTATTTATTATGTATAATGAATAAAAATGCACACCTTTCCCACAAAATAAATCCACTGTCATCCATTGTTGGTATTGTATGTTGAGGATTCATCTGTAAAACAATTGAACTTAGTTAATACCCAGATCAAGGGGGATAAACTATGACTTATCTATGTAATCTTAACTGACTGACATATCAACGCACAGCCCAAACTTCTGGACCTAGGGATTTGAATTTTGGAATGCGTATACCTTGGGTACCATAGGGGCGCACTAAGAAAAGGATTTTCCGAAAATCAACCCCCAAAGGGAAGAAATAGGGGGAGTAGTGGGAAACTAATTTAACTTTTTCTAGTTATGATATAACTATGCAGCCCGTGTAGTTGCCGGGTTAGAATAGTGCCACTCCATGTCTTCCCGTGGATGTCGTAATCAAGAGGCGACTAAGGGAATAAGGTCTTGTAGTACTGTTAGGCGATGGGCTTGCAACCTGTCACTAATACACTAGTAAACTTCTTGGCCTGATTGTGCAAAATGTGGTTACAGAATTATTAACAAGCTGTTTTAGAGTTGTTGGTGTTTCTGTAGCTCTGCCTACCCCACTCTGGGAATGAAGGCGTGATGTTATGTATGTATGTATGTATGTATTGTTAACGTTTTGATAGCTCTTATTTGCTTGCCAGTATTGGCGGCCGATTTAAAAGCAATACGATAAGACGTCAAAATCAATACTATGTAAAGTCTTAGAATAGAGGCCCACTTTTCAATTTCTTTGGAAAAATAACCAATTGGTTCCGCCCTTGTTATTTTACAATGCAATTATTTAAAAAAAAAAAAATTTAAAAAATCATTTTGAGTCGGAGAGTCGACGAGTCGTTCAAAATGGGAATAGAACTAACTTACTAGAAGGAGCGTAGGTGGCCTAGTGGCTTAAGGGGTCGACTCGTGATCGTAAGGTACCGAGTTCGAACCCCTGCGGTCACCATTTACCAAAGAGTTTTTTCGATTTAAGGACATTATCCGATGTTGTTATGGTGAAGGAAAAACATCGTGAGGAAAGCTGCACATGCGAACAGCTGATGAGTGTTTAAGAGGGTATTTGCTCAAAAGATCCTAAAGTCGGCAAAGTGTATCCGAAAAAGCCCATCCGTAAGATCTCCTTTTTTTTATTACATCGCACACAAATAGATCTAGTCCCAAACTAAGCTCTAGGCTTGTACTATGGGTACTAGACAACAATAAACTTACTGATATTATAGAAATATACCTATACTTAAATAAATTAAAAACATCCAAGACTCAGGAACAAATCTGGAGCTCATCACACAATTCACACAAATATCTGCCCTTGCCGGGATTTAAATCAACTAGGCCACGGCTTAAGGATACCTTGAGGAACTCCGGCGTCATATGCTGTCCCTCCATGATGTTAGTGAGCATGAGGTCCAGCTCCAGCCCCATGACCCTGGCCAGCATCATGACGGCGCGGCACGGCGGCGACGGCGGCAGGTAGTACAGCTTGATCTGCTCAGCCGGCATTTTGCTGCTCTTCGACCTGGCTGCGGCGTTGCTGAAATGTTCAGAAATATTTGGCGTTTAAGTCAGAGTATATTGAAATTTAAAGTCTTTATGCTTCGATGGTTTGATCGGTTGTACACTGTTTTATAGAAGATAGTTTGATAAAACGTATCACTTCGCAGAATTTTCATTTTAAAGATTTTTTTTGGTTACAGGTCTAACCTAACCTAACCTACGTAAACCATGCTTAAGATAATTTGAAAATATTAAGGTTTCAGCAGAAATTAGCTTTCTATGAAATGAAAATTCTGCGAAGTGATACATTACTTTCTATCAAACAATCGATGAAACAATTTTCTATAAAATAGGAGGACACCGGTTTGGTCATTTGGAAAGAATGGATGAATGAAGATTGACGAAAGAGATATACAGTGCGAAAGTGGGTGGAAGGGTTGGAAGGGGCCGACTTAGGCGTATTTTTTGCATCAGATCGGAGAAATACTGGAAAAGGGCCGAATCTTAAATACCCGAAACCGACGTGCATGCTTGACTCGATGTATGAATGTGGACGAAACGAAAGAGATTTGTCAGGATTGTAGCAGGGGGAAAGAAGTTGTATCCGCCTACCGCTCTGGGAAACAGGCGTGATTTAATGAATATACTTTATGTATGTAATCTATATTCTGTAAGCGAGACCTCTGAGGGTTATGCAGGCGGCGAACGTGAAGGACAAAGCTATATAACTGCCATAGCTTTGTCTTTTACGCTCGCCGTAAAATGAACTGCATAACTAAGTCATTATAACCCCCTTGTAGGCACTTTCACATATCTTGATAACGCGTTTAGCCTAATTGATAGTGACCCTGCCTACAAAGCTAGAGGTTCCGGGTTTGATTGCCGGTATGGACAAATAAAATTGTGTGATTAGCGTGAGGCTTTGTATTTAAGAATGTTTATCTCTATATAAGTTTGATTGTTATCTGTACCCATAATACAACAAACCTAGAGCTTACCTGACTACTGTTGAAAAGAAACACCGAAAGAAAATCAACAGTCAGTCGTTTTATCAAATACACCTCTGAACAAATCTAGCGTTACTAAAACTAATTATGTAAAAATAACAAGTACCTACAAGCCTAGAGCTTAGTTTGGAACTAGGTTAAGAGTTTTTGTCATTTTTGACATTTATTATAGTAAATTACAGTTATAGGTACTAAATGGTTAAATATTTAAAATTAATCTTAATGAAGATGTGTTTAATTCTGCAGCTTCATTTCTGCACGACTACAGACAATATATTTAGCCTTGAGTCATGCATGATTTGCCCGCTGGAATATATATATTATATATTTAATTCTATTCCACCAAAAAATTATATGATTAAACGACATATGCTATGCCAATACAGTTAGTTAGTTAATGAATGATACTCCAGTTCAGGACAAAACTAAAAAAGCATCATATCTTTTTTAAACGGCTCAAAAAATGTGAACGTATTGTATATTCATTATGATAAACATCGCCCAATGTTCATTTACGAATAACTAATTGACTAAAAAAGCTCCTGCTTTTTATTTTAAAAATATAATGAGAGGCAATAAAATAGTCCAAAGGTAAAGATGCCAGCACACTTCAAGTTTCCAAAGGCTTAAGTCAACAAAGCTTAGGTAAATAATTTTCTTGAATACCCTGTGTGAGTTGAAGCCAAAGAGTGCAAATGTTTCAGGTGCTGGGAACGACAAAGGTGCATTTTATTTATTAATGCAACTAGAACTAGGCTGCCGATCGATACTTGACATCCCTACGTGTTTTATGAGGACTGAGAACTAGCTTGTTAGTCTAAATTAATTATTAGTTTAGTTAGGCATTAGTCGAAGGTAATGTGAATAAATAACGAATCGAAGGCCTAGTTATTGACATGGTTATAAGTAAAGAATAAACTAAGGGCCTGTTGTCTGATCAGCAGTTAAACTAAATCTCAAGGAAATATGTCAAAAATTCGAGTCATTTTTCGAATTTTAACTATTATTTCAGTTAACTACTGATCAAACAACAGGCCCTTAGTGTTGGCAATGAATCAAACCTTTGTTAGAATTAATTCGTTATTATACAAGCACCATTTTTAAATGTACCTTGTCAAATACTCACCTATTCGCATAAATTATAAGAAAAAGTGCGAAAACTGCAAGAACTTTCATCGTGATCGGCGTGCTACGGCTTTGACTTCAAAAACTATCAGCTGAATTAAAAAAGTAATTTTGTGAACTTGTGATTATTAAACAGACTTATTAACTTAACATAATAACACAAGTAAAAAATAAAATAAAATTTATTAACATGTTAAAAGAATATTGTGAACTAATGACAGTTTTTTGACAATAGTAGGAACAAAAACTTTTGAATATAAAGCAAATCAATTCATTTTGCAAACAAAAATAATATAACGAAATGTTTTCAATTTGACTATTCAAAGCAAGGTTGTAAGAGTCCGCAACTCACTTCGCTGATTGAATTTTTTCCGCAACCGTTTTGTCCAAACACTGCCCCAGTTTTACTTTTCAAACACTAGACAAAGACCTTTGTAAATATCTTTTACCACTCAAACTATAGTCTAAGGTCAGTTATCACCGACGAACTGTTCATCGACTGAATGCAGAAGTTAGGAAAGTCCTTATTTATTTATGTTATGACATTAAAAAAACGCGAAACAACGCTGACCAAAGGCTTAACGGTGGCAACTGATTTACGACAGAATAGACCGGTATTACCCTAATAAGTACCTCTCCGTATGTTTTGATTATTAGCACCATAGTAACGGTGGGCGGGAAAAATAAAATGCTTTGTCACTGAACATGCAACCGTGACAAGTTGAATACCTATCTATTATGTGACCACTTTGCTGAAGGCATAAGCCTGGTATTTGAAATGACCTTACCTACTCAGTAGCTATTGTATGCCTGGGGGGGTAATTCTCTTAACACAGCGCTGCGTCGAACGCAAAGATGAACGTAAAGCTCCGCTGGGCGACCGAGCTCTGCTGCCTAATTGAGAACGCACGCGCTAAACTAAACTAGTTTTGTACGTTCCGACGGGACTACTTATACTTGGCGGATAAAAGTTCATCTTTGCGTTCGACGCCGCGCTGTGTTAAGGGAATCACCCCCTGGAAATTCACCGAACATGCCTTTAGACCGTGGAAGGGTACGGGATGAGCAAGGACAGAGCTATAGCTGATATATAGTCTGTCTCTCTCTCTCTCTCTCTCACCGTAAACTGAATTGCCTAGCCAGGTCATGGTAACCCCCAGAGCAATTAATTGGTCATTAACGATGTTTTTAGCGAAACTAGGCATTTGTAGATTACTTAATTAGATAGGTATGAAAGGTAAGTGCAAAGGTTGGACACAATTAGCATATACGTACATAATTAATTACTAGTTGTTCACCATAATCACCATACATAAACGACGAAGTCGAAAAGTTCCTATGTGCGACGAAAACTATTCTAACGACGAAATTCCTACGAAATTTTAGTTATCTGAGTTATCATGTCCAACTATGTGAACTCCAGCCATTAACGTTCTGTTACTGTCTATCTATCTGAAAACGCTGTGTTTTTTGATACTGTCGTTAAATGTAGTTATTTATAATCCTTTTATTTTGTTACTAAAAAATATTCCTGTAGTTGATTTTTTAGGCCCACTTTGTTGTTTTTAAATCTTATTTTTTAATTAAAGTAATTGTAATACCGAGACAAATTTAATAACATCTGATTCGTCGTATTCTAGCCATCCGTTGAGTCTTTAACTCTAAAGCTATAAATACCATACAAACTCTAATACTCTCTTTCTTGAGCAGTCGGGAAAAAATATGGTAGCGTCTAAAGTCTCAAACACACAGAACTTTGGCGATCCAGTTTGAATGTCTTTGGCTGCAGTTATTTGTTAATAAGGGACCTTGTTTACGTGTCGCGAGCATAGATGATGGTTACCCTGCTTACCAAACTAGCGATTCCGGCGGCGATTCCCATGGTCATTATCCTCGTGAGACCCGGTTGCCATATGAGGTACATAAACAAGCCAATTTAGTCTAAACTATATTTGAATGACAATAAAGTTCAATTTTATTTGTTTCAAATTGGAACATGGCATTTAAGAGCATAGGTAACTGAACTTTATTTCCTTGCCAGTAGATTCAAATCCCCGTTTACAAAAATCTCCCTGTTTGTAGTATCGTGGGCTTCAAGTTATTACAACATCGAGTGAGCTTTCCAATGATATAGCTCTTAAAAACCATTATGTATATGTTATGGTCAATTTTGAGAATTGGAGGACCGTTAGGCCATATTGAAATGCCAGCACGCGTCACGGATGCACCGTCGTTAACCGCCTTCAAATCACGGCTGAAGTACTGGCTTGTCGAGCACACTTTCTATAGGTACATATAATGTTTTTTTACTGTGTACCAAATAGGTACTATTAAATGTAATTAAGAAGTATTTATTGATATTTGTAATACCTCCTTCTTGACATGTTTTAATTGTTTTTTGTTTTTTTGTGACATTAATATGAATTATTATTAATAAAATGAATATGAATATAAAAGCGTTAGAATTGCACGTCGTCGTCGTTGTCGTCCCCTGCAGCCAAAACTAAAAGTACTAAAGATCTGAACGATATCTTAAATTACCTAATGAAAGCACATCTAACAATTTTTAAAGGAAAACTATTACTACTAAGTAGACTTGATTGGTTTGTGAATCACAGCCTGCCAAGAAAACCATGTCAAAAAACCACAAGCATCAACTAGTTTTTATCCGACTTTAACAAAATGAGGAGGTTCTCATTTTGTCGTGTTTTTTTGTACCTATGTTCTCCGATGACCGCGCTGGACAGATGTTTTTTTTTTCAATTAGGTATACTTTCTAGTTTCTAATTGGTTCCAGCACAGGATCTGATAATGGGGTGTTGGAGAAATCGAGAGAACTCCTCAAAAATTATAGGAATACGTGATCGACGTAACAGTATTATTATGAAGTTTTATTTAAAAAAAAGAAGTGTAGTGTTTCAGGATTCAATTATGTATATTTCTTAGGTTCTAGGTTTCATGATAACTTCTTGATGCTTGAACCAAACCTACGAGTATGGGGTATCATATCATTAGAATCGTAAAATTACCGCGAGTAGCAAAGGCTAGGTGTTGTCTTTATGTAATTAGTGGGTATATAAACACTTTAGTCACTGTATGACAACGGAAAATTCGTTTATGCTTGTGATTTTTTGACATAGTTTTTTTAGGGAACCCATATAGTTTCGCCATGTCCGTCCGTCCGTCCGTCCGTCCGTCCGTCCGTCCGTCCTCAGCCTAGCGCAGAGACTCTTAGTACTAGACAGCTGTAATTTGGCATGAATATGCATATTAGTCACGACAACAAAGTAGTGCAACAAAATGTAAAAATGTTTTTAGCGTACCTTCCCTACACATAACTTGGGGATGTATTTGTTTCTCTCGTCTACCCTGTGTGGGGTGTCGTTGGATAGGTCTTTCAAAAATATTACGGGTTTTGAAGTTATACCTAAAAAAAAAATCTAAGACGGCACCAATTGACTTTAAATAGAAAATTAGTTAGGTATTACTTGTTGATTTTTATGTTTGTAGTACTGAACGGCTTTGGAACCCTACACTGAGCATGGTCCGACATGCTCTTGCCCGGGTTTATTTATATTAACTAGTATTCGACTATTTTGATTGACTCTAGACTGAGGACTAACCACAATGATGTCACCATTGTCAGTTGCAGGTCACGCTCGAAATGAGTCACGAAGATAACGTTGCCACTAGCTAGTGATAGCTCTTTAAAGAAACCTTAATGAGCTATCATGGAATTACTTTGAGTGTTTACAAAGCACAAAGTCTCGCCACACAATTTAACTTTACCTATCCAAAGGCCTTTATGCCGCAAAGGTGCAAAGTAATTTTTGGGTAAACGACTAGAGGAACGGATCTTGTGAACTTGTGCAGGGTCTGTCGGGATCGCTACCACTATCTATCCTTTAACGCCGCCAAACAGCAGTAATCGCTTTGTTGGGTTCCAGTGCGGGGGAAACCGGTGAAATGACTTGCGTAGAGAAATTCCCTCTAAGTCCTCAGGGTTGGCAACGCGTTTGCAGTTTTGAGATAATTTCACTGTTCTATTATTATTGTGGTATGTTTCATTTTTCCCATCGTACTGTAGCTTCGCGACTTTTTAGGGTTCCGTAGTCAAACTAGGAACCCGTATAGTTTCGCTATGTCCGTCCGTCCGTCCGTCCATCCGTCCGCAGCCTAGCGCGCCAACAAAATGGTATTAGTCACGCCAACAAAATGGTAAAATAAAATGAAAAAAAAAATGTACCTCCCCTACACGTGACGTGGGGATGTATTTTATTCTATAGTGTGGGATGTTATTGGATAGGTCTTTCAAAAATATTACGGGTTTGTGAAAACAGTTTTTCGATTAAGTAATCAGTTTATGAAATATTAAGTTTTATAGCACTAATTATTGTTAGACTCAAGTGGGGGACCCCCTATAGCCGAAACTACAAATACTCAAAATCTGAAAAAAACTTATATGAAAGAGCATATAAAGAATTTTAAAGGAAAACTAACGATTACGTAGACATAATTGGTTCTCGAGATACAGGCGATTAAAGTGTTTATACCTACTAAAATCATCTAAGACGGCGCCAATTGACTTTAAATAGAAAATTTAATATTACTTGTGGATTTTTATGTTTGTAGTACTTAACGGCTTCGGAACCCTACACTGAGCATGGTCCGACATGCTCTTGCCCGGTTTTTTTATTGCCCTGCCATATTCGTAATCATACCTGGCATAACTCGGGGCAAGTTCTAGGGATTTGATACCGATAAAAAAGATGTCGATGTAATTAAACTAATACATGTGCACATTGAACATTCTCGATTAGGTACTATAATGAGTTTCGATGTCATATCTGATATCGAGCCTGCAGGACTTGCAGTCTCCTCAATTGACGCTAGATGTCAGCATTTCAAAAATAAAAAGAGTTAAAGCTGATTTATCGAAATGATATGTGAACACAAATGGTAAAAGTATTTACAAAAAGTTAAGGATGGTTCTAGAAAAAAAAACTGGTTTTGACCCCATCACAAAATGAAAAGTCTTATATTTTAATAACCAACATGCATGAGAAATTGGCTTTGAGTCATTATAAATATTTTAAGAATTCCCCGTTAGGTAACCCCTGTGGACGTTGAGAGAATGTTTTGTAGTTTAAAGTGAATATTTTCACCTAGACGGCAATCATTAATACCAATGAATATGGAATAAATATTAATTGTATATTATGAAAACCCAAATCAACATATAAGTACGCGTTTTAATTTGTTTATTATTTATTTATTTGAAAATGAGGAGATATTAAGTTTATTAATGTTGAATAACATTTAGTTTTTGGCAGTAACATCGATGTATTTTTTGTCGATAAAATATTTTGCTACGTCACTTTCGTATAGATATCCCGAGTTATCCCGGGTCTAATTTTTATGAACTGGGTTTTATGATCCACACAGTCTCGGTGTGCGATAAGAAATAATTCTACTATGATTATGATAATGTGACAAAATTTAAAACTTGTCTATAGAAAACATACGAATTATTGCCCATCTTATAACAATATAAAAGCAAGATGATCTAAAATAAATTAAAATAGAGCATTTCGAATATTTATAAAATAGGTGACGGGCAAAGGTCAATAATGACTAGGGTATGAAAAATACCTGAAATTAATAAATAAATATCACGGGACAATCTCACACACATTGGCTTAGTCCCAAACTAAGCTGTAGGCTTGTACTATGGGTACTACAACGATAAACATACTTAGATAGATAAATAAATACTTAAATACATAGAAAAACATCCAAGACTCAGGTACAAATACTCGTGCTCATCACACAAATATCTGCCCTTACCGAGATTTGAACCCGGGACCGCTGGCTTCGGAGGTGTTTTAAGTTTAATTGCTCTGACCACTTGTAAATAACAATTTATAAAAACACAATAATAAAAAGCAGCTTAACTTATCAACGAAAGTAACTATTATTAACCCAACACAAATATATAATATGTTGTGTTATTCCTACGACATGACGCATTTTAGATAAAATTGCATGGTGTGATAGTATAATTTAAAACCGTATTGTCAACAAGTATCATTAAATATAATAGGTATCTGTCAAGGTCCTAACACTTCTGAATATCACGTGAGTCTAATGTACTCGTATTATAATGTTGTAGTTTCCGCTTTGAAAATAAAAACAATAAGTACTACTAGGCAATGGATCATTTAGTATCTTGCTATCGGAAATGTTTATTTAAATTTTACACCTTATCTAAATACGATACAGTATCATAATTTCCGAACAAACAAACAAAATATGGCTGTTAAAAAACTTTAATATGCTATAAAAAATATTCAATAAACATATCTCCGTCACGAATCACTTAAATGGCACATGAATTCACTTATCATCTAGCACTTCCACTGTAGACGCACTACTTGCATTATCGCTGTCCTTTACTTTGTCCGTGTCACTTTTAACGTCGTTTCGAGTCGCATTTCTAGTTAGATCAGTATCCTCGGCTTCAACCAAGTCATTCTTGATTGAATTTATCCTTTCCCGTGGTTCCGCATTATTCTCTGCTTCGCTTTGACTAATTTTCACTTTCCTGCTCTTTGAGTTGCCCATTGTATACGTCAGGAACTCAGTGGCTAGCGTTCAGCTATGGATCAATGTTGACAACGGGATGAGTACGCCTTGCTCCGAGATAAAAATCAAGATAACCCAATCCTTGCAATTAAAAACACTGCGGTGCCCGATTATGTGATAACGCCCCCTAACGCACAAAGAGAAAGAGAAAATGCAACTGGCGTTCACTTGTTCAGCGCAAACGTATATGTTGAGACTATTGTAAGATAAGGTGGCAATGACTTACTTGCCCGCATGTTTTATGTACCGGATATCTGTAGGTCATACGGGTACAAAGAAAACTTTCCTTCATCACAGGAGCACAAGCAAAAACACCTGCGCATCAACTCTGACAATGCTTCTATATATATTTTTTAGTTTTAAAACTGTATCTTTGGGTTATCTGACACGCATCAGGCAGCAGTTGAGTAAATAATAACGACCCGTATAAATGAATTCAGCTCTCTTGAATGAAGTAACAAGTGGAGGTATAAGTGCTACTGATAAAACTAGTCCCCTTGATTATTCACGAAATGATAGGAAGGTGACGCATCGGCCCAAGTGCTGTTTATCTTTGGCCAACAAAGCGACGCGTAAAATTCTAACACAAAAGTATGCATCACCACATTCTTGTTTTACCAACAAGCTTACTATTAAGAATTACGGGGTTTCGTTGAAACAAAGCAGTACCTATATAATATCATGGCAAACAAAAATCATTACTCTTGTCTTTGACCGTACCAACTTATAAAGATGGAATGTGGTTTGAACGTAAAATTGCGTCAGAATTCATAACACACAGCATACCAGCTATGTTTGTAAATTCAACTTTGATTTCGATTGCGTTTTCTTATTGTGTGATATGACTTTAACGTAGTTTTACCTCTACTTGTTCACAAAACTAATCTTTTGCTAATTGGGTAGCAATTAATTAAATACTAAAGTTTATTAATGAGGCTAATATAAAAGTTGTGATTTACTAATGAGTTTAAGGTATATTTAAAGGAACACTTGGTCAATGGCCCATCATATTCATAGCAACTGTTCCTGTGTCACATCCTGCTATCTAAATAAAAATCAAGGTGAGACTTTATCGCTGCTTGTGCATACTTAGTAGTATCCATTATAGATTTCATCGAAATATTTTTGTAAATAACTGATTTTACATTTGTCTGCTACGTGTCGTATTAGTAGAATTTGTTTTCCTTATACAAGTACCTTAGGCCTTTGTAACGGAACATTGAGATCAGTAAAATCCTCTTCCAATGTCAACTCTCACTTCTGCATATTCAGTTTTATAATGTTCTATCTTCAGTAGTTAACATTATTCTACATTTTAATGTTTTATCGTCAGTCCTAAGAATGTGCGCTGTCTGTCAGTAACGGAACAATTCTTTATAATATGATTATTAATGTATTCCAGATGTCTTCCAAACTGATTGTGTTAGCTGTTTGCTTATGCCTGGCTGCAGTCCACGGCGCGAAACTGACTAACGTACCCAAAACTGTAAGTCTAAACACAATTTCAGATCAAGCAAAAGGGACAGATGGGAATGAAAATATTTGTAGTGTTTACATGGTGTGGCGTTGATCCTATTGTTGATAAGTTCATTGATATGGTCTCGATTACGAAACGGCCTCTATTTGAGATTGCTGAACAACATTGTTTCCAATCGTTTTGTTATGCTTCTTTTCCTTTGTTAGCGAGAGGAAGAGTAAGACAAAACATAGCTGTATTGAAAACGAAAGCAAAAAATATTGTCCAAATTATCTAAACAGTATAATGCCCCCGAATATTATGATGTATATTTTGTGATTTTAATGTGTATATATTTTTGATTTTAGGATATCGTGTCATTGGATAAAGAAAGTAGAATCTTAGAAGTCCCGTAAGTTAACAGTACTTATATGCAACTTTAAACTAAATTTATTAACTCTTAGAAATAAACTTCAACTAATAACTTATTTGTTTCCAGGACTTTGGGTGACGTGGTTTTCACGGGATTGAAAGTTACCTGGTACTTTATTTCTACCGTGTGGTCAATTGTGGGCTACAAAGTGGTAAGAGCACTTTTCCGCCACCAACAGTCAGTATGAACAAAATATTTACACGTTATTAACTATTATTTTTCTATTTCACAGGCAATGGTGGCGTTGATAGCCAAGGTAGCTGTCTGGATTGCCCGCAACTGCTTTTCTGCGATCCTCGGTGCAGCCATCACCCTAGCTTTCTGCAAGCTGACCGGAAAGTGCACTTCGACTCTGGACTACGTTCCGGACTTCGTGGTGGAAGTACCAGAAGAATTATCCTACGCCGCTGAACATCTCGAAAATGGAGAAGCGAAGTTTAGCAGCTAACTGATGCAATGTTATTGTTTATTTAAGTTAAGGTTATTTATTGAACTTGGAATAAAATTGTTATGATATGAAACATACTGTCAATATTTTATTTTTATCAGTAGTTCAACAACCTAAATAAACATTCTAAATATAAACCGCTGGAAATTTAGAAACAGCATATTTAAGTGTTGGGGGTTTTTAGATCACCCTTAGTCTCTTGCGGCGCTTCTTCTCCGCAATGAGGGTCTTGACTGAAGCGCTAGTAGATTCGCTTCATATTCCCGACATGTAAATGAGCCCTCTTGTGGCCTATTCTCTACATTAACATTTTGAATTTTGAATTTTTGCCTACGTGGAGCGACGCTCCTCGCAAGGTAGCTGGCGAAAACGTGCGACCGTGCCTGGTAGAGTCCAATGGGAGATACCTATGTCCAGTCCAGGAAAGGCCTAGTATAGACTAATGATGACAGTGATAATGATGATGAAGAGTTTATGCACTTTCTAACTGTATAAAATCAGTTTAGTATCATGTAATATCATTTGTTGTTGATGGTATTTATATAGCTCTGCCTACCCCACTCTGGGAATAAAGGCGTGACGTTATGTATATAGTATCTAGTATCTATCTATATATCATGTCTTATCTTATACTTTTATAATGATGTTTATTTCACCTCACAAAGGATATTGCAAATTATTTGCAATATCCTTTGTGAGGTGATTGCAAAAATAGGGTACATAAGCCTAAAACTTTAATATACTGCAAGGGACTGGAGTCCGAACTAGGAGTGATCCTGCAATACAGATCTCAAGGGCTGGGATTCTACACGGTAATAACGATATTGTATTTGACGTGTTTCTGTATTGTCAACGTTTTGATAACTCTTATGTCATTTACAATAATGGCGACTGTGACATAAACGATTCAAAAACACGTAAAAAGCGATATCGTTAAAACGCACTAGAATTTTAGAGGCCCAGGCCCCCGCCCCGTAAACAAAAAGAGTTAATAACTAGTCTTAGGTTTACGGTACTTACAGTTAGGAGGAAGTTAAAAACTCAATATATTAGATAATAAACACAAGAAAATATCAAAATATATACGTGCGCGCGTACATGTGTGTGCGTGTGGTGTGAGTGTGTGTGTTTAAGTTCATGTTTTCTGGGTAAAGCGGCCATTTTCACGTTAATAAAGCAAATAAGGACCACATTTTGTGCAACATAATTTTTTCCAAATTAAGGCGACGGGTAGGGCAAGGTTTATACGTATTATATTGTGAAAAAAAACCATTTTATTTCGCAGATATCTTTATTTTTGGTTCAAATAAAGCGTCAACCTAATTTAATGGTATTATTCTTAAGAATAATGTAAAATACGGAAAGATTTTAAATATATCCGTGATGGTAATATCGATTTTGAACCTCTACAAAAAAAAACTTACAGAAAGTTAGTATGGAAAAATTATTGCCCTACTCTTCGCCCTAATATAAGGGATTGATTATTTCGACGACACGTTGGCCTAGTTGGGAGTGACCCTGCCTCTGAAGCCAGCGGTCCCGGGTTCAAATCCCGGTAAGGGCAGATATTTGTGTGATGAGCACGAGTATTTGTTTCCGAGTCTTGGATGTTTTCTATGTATTTAAGTATTTATTTCTCTATCTAAGTATGTTTATCGTTGTCTAGTACCCATAGTACAAGCCTAGAGCTTAGTTTGGGACTAGGTCAATTTGTGTGACATTGTCCCGTGATATTATTATTATTATTATTATTTTCTATTGCAATTGTTACTTAAGGCAAAAAGAGAGCATTCTCGTTGTAAAAGTGGTTACCTACTATCTTACCTTATCTTACATAGGACCCTTTCGCATACACTTCGCCCCCTTTAGGATCTTTAGTGCAGATTTCCTCACGATGTTTTTCGTTCACCGTAAGAGCATCGGGTAATGTACTTAAATAAGAAAAACTCATTGGTACATGGTAACCGCGGGGGTTCGAACTCGGTACCTTACGACCACGAGTCGACCTCCTAAGCCACTAGGCCACCGCTAGGCTCTCTACCTTGGTTACCTACTAAATAAGACGAGTAGGTTTGATTGAATGGACTTTACGTACACACATCAAACATGTGTAAGGATCAAAAATATCCCTACATAACTTTGCTATTTTGCACTGTATTACGTTGAGATTTATTGCATGTCAAAGCATGTAGGGATATTTGTCGATCCCTAGAACTTTCATGTGTATTATAAATAAGCAGCTATTCTTAATTTGCTGTAACAAATCGTTCATTCAGGAATATTTGTATAACATACATACATACATACCATCACGCCTTCATTTCCAGAGTGGGGTAGGCAGAGCTACAGAATTACCAACAACTCTAAAAAAGACTCTTGATCATTTTGTAACTACATTTTGCACAAACAAGCAGCAGTGACAGGTTGCAAGCCCATCGCCTTACAGTACTACAAGCCATAATAATTTTAAATATGTCATTTTTTTATTAGTATAACATTACTGCCATTGTTCATTGTACTTATAATACCAAGCTACCGGAAGTATGGTGTGCCATTAAAATGCACGGTCAGAAAGTGCGTCATGCAAGCCTGTGTATTTTCTGATAACAACGCGACTTCTTCTAATACCTGTGACAAATGACACATTGCAACTGTCTCATTAGTGGCTGTAACAAGTGAGTTCGTTATTTAACTCATTCTCTATGTGGATCTGGAAAATATTATTAAGTATAAATTATAGACATAGAGAAGATATTTACTTAATGTTATTACTAAACTATTAAAAATCGCTGTTGTTCTTAATCTGAATCCATTCCGTTGTCCGCAAAAGATTGCTGTGTAGCGATAACACCGCCTTTTGTTAACCATTATTTATATAACATTTTAATTATTTGTATCAAATTTTAACTCCCCCGTGTGGTTGCCGGGTTAGGATAGTGCCACTCCATGTCTTCCCGTGGATGTCGTAAGAGGCGACTAAGGGAATATGGGCTTGTAGAACTGTTAGGCGATGGGCTTGCAACCTGTCACTAATACACTAGTAAACTTCTCGGCCTGATTGTGCAAAATGTGGTTATAGATAAACAAGTATTTTTAGATTTGTTGGTATTTTTGTAGCTCTGCCTACCCCACTCTGGGAATAAAGGCGTGATGTTATGTATGTATGTAAATTTTAACACTCTGTGGTGGTAAACAGTATGCAGCTTTAGTAAAATCTTACTCTTCCTTTAAACTTTTTCAAATTAATTACTCACTAATCTTATTTGTATCAAGATTACACTTCTTCTTGGCGGTAGAATAAAACATTTTTTTTTCATACGTGAGATTGAATATTGGACGACACGTTGGCCTAGTTGGGAGTGACCCTGCCTCCGAAGCCAGCGGTCATGGGTTCAAATCCCGTTAAGAGCAGATATTTGTGTGATGTGCGCAAATATTTGTTCCTGGGTCTTGGCTATTTTCTATCTATTTATGTATTTATTTCTCTATTTAAATATGTTTATCGTTGTCTAGTATCCATAGCACAAGACTTAAGCTTAGTTTGGGACTAGGTCAATTTGTGTGAGATTGTCCCCTGATATTTATTTATTTTCATCACACATGCTCAGAAAGGGTGGTATAACACGCAGGCTTATATAGGGCAGTTTTAGCCTATTTACATCCCAAGGGAGTTATGGGTTTAGTTTTAAATTATAGAACGGTACAATCTGGAGGTATGGCCTGTCAAGTTTGTAAACCAATGGCAGTTCTTATCATTATCTGTGGAAGACTAAGTATATCGAAAAAAGTTGTGTTGTCATGTTGACAATCTCTTTTAGCGAGTCGAGTGCCATACATTTTTTGATTGTTGTTTTCTTTATTACTCTTTTTTTTTGTTTCCTTGCAAACGTGTTGAAAAACATTGTGTGTAAGGAGATAACAAACTCGAGTCATTAAAAGCTCTTCTAATACTCTAGTTAGTTATGCCCTTCTTACTTCTCTTGATGCACAATGTATTATTAATATTTATACCTTACGACCGACTACACAACTTTCCTTGATAGGTATTTTATGTTCCTGCCATGTCAGTGATTAATAAATTATCTTATCGTAGAATTTAGTTTGTTTACTAATTTCGGTGATAACATGTACACGAAATCTTGACGCCTTTATTGTATAAGATAAACGATATGGGTAAGTTTGGAATGCGATTGTGTATAAAATACATATATTACACATTTTCACACGCAGTTTACTATATTTCGAACTGTAACGGGAAAATCTCACAGTAAACAGTTTAATAGCAATGCCGGCCTGTAAATATTTAGGTGTAATATTTAGAAGAACATTTGTACCTAGATCCTTAATATACACCTTTTTTTAATATCAAATGAGTTGACAATGCAATAAAAAGTTTATTGCTGCAGAGACCGGGAAATAGGACGTTGCAGGACGCCAAGCGCGAACAAGACGCAGTAAGGGTTAAGGCTTGTACGAGTGCATATAGTGCTTTTCTCCAAAATTGCGAAAAATAAGTATACTTAACAATTGTTAATAACACTAAACAACATTAAACACAGTCCCGAAATTGCCTAAATAAAGATCATTGTCGCCATCACTACCACTAATCATACCTACACATTATAAAATTAAGTCCCCCGCCGTATGTAAGTATGTACGAGATTATCTCAAAAACTACTCAACGGATTTTGATGCGGTTTTCACCATCAGGTAAATAGTTTTTCACGAAAGTTCACGAGTGTCATAGAAAACTGACATAAACAGAAGCAGCAAACTTTTTTTTATCGAAAAATTGTCCTCTTGTAGAAATGAAATATTAACATGACTAATAAAATAGAAAGGTTTGCTAAATTGAAAATGTTAGTCTGACAAGTTTGAACAAATATTGTTATGGTCATTTTCTGTATTCTTATTTTATTTTTATCTTCGCTTTCCTTTACTTGCAAAGCTAGAATTAACCAGAAAAGCGGTCGGTATCAATATATTAGGGTTCATTTCAAAATAGAGGCGTTGTTAGTTTTAACGAACCAAAAATTGAAAATAGATTTAAATTTGGGATCAAACAATGGTTTTCCCTTTAAATCCAGGATAGTTACTTAAAATAAATTTTGAGCCATAAATGGAAAAGACAAAAATAAAGTTAGAAATAATTTTATTCCAATAAATAAAATAAATAATCGGCTACACTAGAATTACAGGGCGTTTAAAGGCAGCTTTCCCTTTTTCTTCTCCGCGTATTTCTCCACAGCGGTGACGAGGAACCTCTCAGCTCTAGCCAGGCGTTCAGGAGTGGCCAGGCTTTTGAACTGGGCCACAGGCACGTACTGCTCGTAGTCGAAGTTGCACTTGTCGGTTAATTTACAGAAGCCGAACGTGATGACGGCGCCGATGACAATCATCACTGACTTGGAGACGACCCAGTCGATAATGTTCACGGCAATAAGCAGCGCGGACTGTAAGAAAAATAAATGATGTAAATAAATAAATAATGTCAACAGACAATCAGAGTCTTAAACTAAACTCTAGTATATATAAAAACACGAGAAAATGTATCATCCAACATGTTAAAGCACCTAAATCCAACAGGTTGTCTCCCGTTTGGCTACCTTACACAACTCACTCCAGTTATTGTCCCACCCATGAAACCCTGTGCTAAATATGAATAAACATGAAACGTCTAAAGTATTTTGACTTTTAGCGACAAAACTATGTACAGGCCTTAGTAGCGGCATATTTATGTACCTTGTCGCTTTAAAGCATTTGACAAATTAGTGCTGCAGTTCAAACATGACGTTAAAGTGACAAAGCCCTAAAGTACGTAACGAGGTTTTATTGATATGATGTTACTTACAGATTTGTAGCCGACCACCGCGTTAATGAGATCCAGTATTAACGTGGGCTGGAACTTCGCCAGGTCTGTAGACTCACTCCCGAGTAAATCTGACATGAACCTTGACTCCTGAAACTAAGCAATAAATTACACAACTGATCACCACTATAATATGTCTTATATTCTCAGGGATACATACTTTAGCAGACGGAGACGCGATCTCTGGAATGGGTTCGGCGAAAACGAATCCAAAGAACAAGCATAAGGCAATGATTTTGGCAACCATCTGAAAATATTACATAAAAAATAATACAATTGAAATAATAAACCATACCACACTCATTCTCAACTTCAATTTCCATGGGGACTAGAAATTTATAATAATATTGAGATAGACAAACATAAATAAATATATTCATCACAGAAAATCCCTTGTGGTTTTGATCCTAACACCGACATAGGAACAGTAGATACTATTTACTGAACCATAGTGTTACACCAACAAATGTAAAAATAAGAAAATATTTTTACTTACTTTGAGATCGGAGGTTCGAAGTACAAATTTAGAGTTAGAGTAGATGTTACTGGATGCACACCGATTTGGTTATTGATGCTATTTCATCTGTTGTATTAGTATTTAAACTCTACTACTCGTAAGCTCATTTGGTTGCTTTAATTAGGGCTTACCCCATTACGGATGACGGAAAGCGTTGTTATTGACGTAATTACCACTTTCTTTGACGTTGAATCAGTTGGGTTTTGAAGTTTAAGGGTAATTCTAATTAATGCATTTATTACAGGTGATTATTTAATTTGAGCATTAATTGCATGAAAACAGCTGCTCATTAAAACAGATAAGTAATTATTTGTATTTCAAATAGTCATCCCAATTCCTAGAATTAAAAAGTTGGGAAATATTCATACTCAAAAATGTTTGTTTAATTGAAGTGATAAAATGAATCATAGGCTCTATCTTATTTTTATAACAGCTTTTACTCACCAGGGAGCATAGTCGAGATGCAAAACGCTAAGTTAGCGATATTCAGAAATCAAAAAAGTTAGGTATAGGATTGAATGCCATTGCGTCGACCGCTCATGTCAACGCCATACATTTCGAGTTGATAGAAAACAGAAACGTTAGCAGCGTGTACATCATGGCTGCCATCAGTAATTTTAAAAGCATTTGTCTATTAATTGTTTCTTAAAACACCAAGTAGGTATGTTTTATTTTGATTAAGTTTTTGTCATGATATTAACGTACAGCAATGCATAAATGCAGAGGACGTTTCCTCTTCACTCGTTAGGGTATATACTTCCTTAGTATGAAATTACCTTTGAATAGAATGAATATATTTGGAACTGTAAGGCACAGGCTTCAATTTTACTTTTCTAAACAACATAGCCGGACACACTATGGGGAGAAAATCGAAAATTACTTTCAAAAAGCTACCTAGGTGGAACTTGGCAGGTTGTGTACAATTATGGCAACAGCAAAACATCAAACGTTCTAAAATACCAGCACTGAACTTTGTTCATTACGATTAAAAACTCTATAGTATAATATGGCTCGAATAATTTGGTCTGCCGTGCCAAACTATTGCCTTTGTTGCGGTGGATAAAGGTGGTACATAATCATAATCATCGTGATCATAATATTTATTTACTTCAAAAATGGTACAAGAAGGTATCACATTTTGGGAACAGAACAAGACATTTTTCGCTACATACCAACATGCAAATTTTAATTATTAAATAGGCATATTTATATCTTTACAGGAACAATTGTAATTCAATTAGAGTGTAAAATATTTTTTTATTTAATTATCTATACAGTTTCATTCTGAGTGACTTAAATGGAAGCTCAGTAATGTCTTGGTATAAGTACATACATAAAATCACGCCTTCATTTCCAGAGTGGCGTAGGCAGAGCTACAGAAATACCAACAACCCCAAAAAGACTTGAATGAATTCTGTAACCACATTTTGCACAATCAGGCCAAGAAGTTTACTAGTGTATTAGTGACAGGTTGCAAGCCCATCGCCTAACAGTACTACATGCCTTTATTCCCTCAGTCGCCTCTTACGACATCCACGGGAAGACATGGTATGAAGTTATAAATCTTGATGCACACAGTAACAGTTTTTCATCGCTAAAGTTGTTTTTGGCAATGTGTCATGTACGCTTCTTTTGCTTTTTTTAATAACTCTGGGTGTTTTCTCACGAACACCGTTACTTCAAAAATGTACATACAGGGCAAAGGCAACAGGTTAAATTTTCTAAATAAAGGTCTACATTAATTAAATCTAAATACACCACAGATAGCTCTTGTTCTTTTTTTTGGCTTACAAATGCTCTGTCTATTTCTGTTGAGTTACCCCATATCAACAAACCGTATCGCACTACCGATGCCACGTAGCCGTGATAGGCCAACAGCACAGTGTTAATATTAGAAGTCCGGTGCAGTCTGCCGATAAATATACACAAACCGATTCACTTTCAGAACTGGTCAGAAAGTGAAAGATATGTTATTCATACAAATAATAATGTAATGACCTTACTTTCGGAGTGATCCTGATCAAACTCGCTTTCATTCAAAATAAACCGTTTCTTAGTCCGTCCATCGGTTTTGAGCTACGATGCCACAGACACACACGTTAAACATATAATAAAAAAAATGCATCGAGGTTTAAAACGATGTTTTTTAGATGTTGGTCGCCATTTAAGTATGTACATGGTGTTTAATAATATCTAAACTCGATCTAGCTCTTTAAACAATACAGTTGAGTGGAAGTAATAATTATATTGAGCACGTAATTATGCAAGACCGCCTGTGGTCTACCGTATAAAAATTTCATGTATGTATGTAAACGCCTTATCACAAACCGAACACAGTAAAATAAATTATTTAAGAAACCACCAACCATCTTACTCGTATCTATTAACCACCCGCCAAGCATCAGTGTTCGCATTGTTGTGTTCGGTGTGGGGATAAGACAACCGGTGAAATTATTAGCATAGAGGCATTCCATCGTAGTCGTCAGGGTTGGCAACGCAATTTGAGGTCTAAGGATCGAGAATTCAAATGTCTATGGTTCTCAGATTCCACTTACCATCAAGTGGCCTGAGTGCTCCTGCTTAACATAAAAAAAAGAAAAAGAAAACCCAAGTCCAATGAAAATATCATGTGAAAAGCGAAAAACTACTTTCATTGATACGATTTAGGATAAAATTAAAAAAAAAGCATATAAAACGCAATACACTAAGTTTTGACCCGTTTATTAAGGCTTTATATACAATAAAATCTGGTTAAAAATTTAAAAGCTGTTTTAAGGTTTTGATTGTTTTTTTCGGCATGCTCATTTTGATGATATTAGCTTAAACATAGTTATTTCTGAAATAAATTCAAATATAAGGTCCGTAAATTTAAAACATGGAACAACAGCTGTGACGTCTTTCCTGTCGTCAATTTTGTATCTTAGAGCGTTTTAGCAGGGGGTCTGAACTATAACTTTTTGAGCTTCATATTTTATGAAAAAGTAACACGACGATTATTTCGCGTATACTGTTTTATTCTTCTTTTCCATAGCACTTTCCAGAAAGCGTAAGAGAAAATAATATTCATGCTCCCTATTATGTAGATATACAGGGTAATTTTTTTATCAGTGCACAAGTTTTAGCATATGATTTTGTATCGTTAATATAATATATTACGACACTAAAAGGAGTTAAAAAAATATTTTTTGTTGCAAATTATCTCTCTTTTACCTTCTAGTGTGGACACAAAGTCACACTAGAAATGATGACATGGGTTGTCAAGCTGTAGGTATGCGATACACTGTATTGATATTCGAAATTTGAAATTTCATGTACAGTTTATCAGACAACAAGCCCCTCTCCTACTGATATTCTAAATTTGAAATTTCATTTATTAACTCTCTACTCCCGTGTGGTTGCCGGGTTAGAGTAGTGCCACTCCATGTCTTCCCGTGGATGTCGTAAGAGGCGACTAAGGGATTAAGGGCTTGTAGTATTGTTAGGCGAAGGGCTTGCAACCTGTCACTAATACACTATTAAACATCTTAGCCAGATTGTGCAAAATGTGGTTACAGAAATATCAACAAGTTTATAGTTGTTGGTATTCTGTAGCTCTGCCTACCCCAGACTGGGAATTTTTTATTTATTATTTTTTTATTTATTTATTATATTATTAGGCACGGTACAAAAGTAAATATGTAACAATATTCCCGCAAAACTGTTTTTACAGTTTGTCTGCAGGCAGGAGTCTCTATTTAGCTAAATAAGTAACAAAATAAATAAGATATGGTTCTAAATATGATACACACCTGAGTGACAATTGCTTATGAAAGCAGTTGTCATTCAAGTGTCTGTAGTAAATATTTTTTGAGCTCTTTCTTAAACTTAAATTTATTTGGTTCATGACGGATGTTCGCGGGTAGGCTATTTAAGAGGTAAGGCAGTCTTTTATTTAGCGTTCTGTCTCCAAAGTAGTTGGAGACACGGGGAACCTCAAACTTACCCGCGGACACCGACCTAGTAGCATGAGTATGCTCAATGGGTGTAGGGACATGCGCTAGAGTGCCATGGTTGTTAACTGCAAGAAGGTATTTATGTTTTAAGCTTACTGGTAATATTTGACAGATTTTAAATAACTTAGTATAATCTCCTTTACAATTATTGGAGGCGTGACGTTATGTATGTATGTATGTATTTATTTATTAACTTACTTAACAACACTCCCCTCTCCTCGCACCCCTGCATTAGAGGGTCCTGAATATCGTTAAGTTAGTGGAATCATTAAATCGGCAATATCTCTAATATTTTTTAAGCTAGAGTAAAAATAACACAACATGTGTTATTGATTAACAATAGCGAAGCAAATATTAAAATTTGTGCACCTATTAAAAAAAAAAGCGGCCAAGTGCGAGTCGGACTCGCCCATGAAGGATTCCGTAGCAGCAAGTAACATAATATAAAAGTTCGTTGTAGCTTTGATCAATGTTTTTATGACGTATTAAAAAAAAACTACTTACTAGATCTCGTTCAAACCAATTTTCGGTGGAAGTTTGCATGGTAATGTACATCATATATTATTTTTACATTTATCATTCCCTTATTTTAGAAGTTACGGGGGGGGGGACACACATTTTTCCACTTTGGAAGCGTCTCTCGCGCAAACTATTCAGTTTAGAAAAAAATTATAATAGAAACCTCAATATCATTTTTGAATACCTATCCATAGATACCCCACACGTATGAGTTTGATGAAAAAAAAATTTTTGAGTTTCAGTTCTAAGTATGGGGAACCCCAAAAATTTATTGTTTTTTTTCTATTTTTGTATGAAAATCTTAATGCGGTTCACCGAATACATCTACTTACCAAGTTTCCACAGTATAGCTCTTATAGTTACGGAATAAAGTGGCTGTGACATACGGACGGACAGACGGACAGACATGACGAATCTATAAGGGTTCCGTTTTTTGCCATTTGGCTACGGAACCCTAATTACCCTGTACTTATAACTTGAATATTGGAAAAGGTGAACACCAAGACAGGGACATTTTTTTTTATTCATTTAGTTTATTTTACACTATTCCGATTTAATAAAATGAATCTCAAAATTTACTTACTTTTGATTTTCCTGTCAAAATGGCAGCATCAAAGTGTAAGAATGTATACAAATTTGAAATAGGCTAAAGATTTGTTTATGTTTGTCAAATGCTTGTTTTTGAATAATGACTATTTTGATACGATTTATCTTGTTAATAAGAGATTTCATAAATATATGGCTTTTTATATGATCTTTATGCGTTTATTATTTCGTAACTCAGTGGATCACCCAACTCCAGAAACTCCGACTAAATTCCATTTTTTTCTTTTATCTTAGTAAAATGTTATTTAATCATATAGATTTTACGTATTTTAGTGTCTAATTAACTCAAAAGTAATGTTATTTTGTTCAACTCTTGCAAAATATATTGAACACAATTTTTCGGAAATGGTACAACAAAATAAAAAATGGCCCATATATATTTGCTATAAATATTTACTTTTCATGCTCTAAAGGACTATAGTATTTTTACAGCCAATTTAAAATCCATTTTCTTCACCTATAAGTGTATAAATGTTATATAACAAAACTACGTCAATAACTAGATGAAGCGGATGATACCTATGTGTGAGTGAGGAAACCCCTTTCTAGAGCAAGAATGAAAAAGATATCACCCCCAACCAACTTTTTATATGTTATAATATAAATCAGCAGCCGTGCGCCAGCGATAGACGAAGAACAAAAGAGGCGATTCGTAAATAAGAAAAATATCTATAGAAACCCTTGCTACCATCTCTAGTCATTATGGCCTATGTTAGTTCTTGATAAACTATCGACTATTTATGTGCTGAATGAAATTTAAGTCTAAGCACGGCTACTACGGGACATTATGCCTTTCCCAAATATCTCCAACTAATTGGTCCAGTGCGTAACTGCGTATCAATAGCATAGGTCAGTTTAAGTTCGATTAAGTTTGGTGTAGTTTCAACTCTTCTAATATTTCATTGCCCGCAGTAAAGAGAAGAGCAATGTGTATAAATATCAAAAGTTGAAATAAATTTTAGAGCGTCTAACGCTTTTAATTCATCTCACATGCGTCACGCATAGCAAATAATGAAGTTACAGATTTAAATACCCAGTATTATGATTATTGTGTTTTTGTTTGATTTATTATGTTTTTGATTTGTACACATTTACCTCTTATTCATAAATAAAAACTATTTTAACTGAATTATTCTTTGTCACATTCTATCAAATTCAAATATTTGAAACATGTACTTTATCAATTGCGCGTTTATAAGTAAGACGGTAAGTTTTAGTATTTTCTATAATATTATGAACACACTATAAAAATAAAAATAAATTATTTCAATAATTTATTTAAATAAATACATTTACAAATTAAAGTAACAAAACTACTGCATGGCGTTGTATTTTCTAAAAGCTTCTTCAACCATTTCTGCTGCTCTCGCCAGCCTCTGAGGAGTCGCAATGGAACGGATCTCCCTCTGCAGCTCTATTAGGGTATTACCCTTGTTACAGAGAGGAGTCAGCTTGCAGATACCCAGGGCAATGCTGGATCCAAGGATCAGTGCGGACCAGTTCCTAACGAGGAACCACACAGCTTTCTTTACACAGGCAATGACATACTGAAAAAAGAGAGAGCAATAAGTATTCATATACGGAGAGTAGACTTAGATAAATGGCACAGAAAAACTATGATGTTCTTAAATTGCCTGCTAGAGCAGCTGCTATCCACAGCCATAATATTATGATAATTGTCGACATGCACCTATGACCTATATGATACACGAAATCAACAAGAAATATATTTTCTTTTCTATCACATTCAAAGGTCTACAATAGACGACGCCCGCGCTTTTGAACGAGTACAAATTTTCCCCGCTTTTTCTTATTTTATTCTATATTTGACGGTTAATTTAAAAATCCTCCCTCCAGAGGAAAACTAATCGTATGTCCCTTGACCCAATACGTTGATGTGCATAATTATCCTCAATAGTATAAGCACGGGCCCTAGCCCAGATGCGAACGTTACTGCCATTTTTCTTTTCTATCACTCAAAATTTATGGGATATCATTCTGGTGCGTTACGATGAACCACGTGGTTATCTGTCATTACATTCATTTTGAGCGATATAAACGTCAGGAGCGTTTGCATCTTGGCTATGTATGTGGCTTGGCCCAGTACTTGGTATGCCAGTCAGTAGCCGAACAGTCTATGTAAGACTAAACAATAACTTACAAATGCAGCACTAGCTACGAGGCCTATTTTGGAAGTCACCAGCTCGGTCTTAGGTTCCTCCGGCACCAACACAGTGTACGCAGGGCTAAGCTCAGCGGGCTCTACGTTGACGACTTTGTTGCCGCGATATCCATTGTGGTAAGGGTATGGCCTCCCCGAAACCATCTGCAAATTAAACAACAGTTTATTTAAATGTTTTGTTATAGTTTGTAAAATATCACATATTAAGCTACTAGACCCAACTTAGGCTCCAAGCTTGTACTTACAATGTAGAAAAAGATCAATGGCCTACAACGCTCATCACAAAAGTATTTTCCCTTTTTGGGGATTTAACCCGGGACTGCTAGCTTTGGAGAGTCACTACTCTCTCGGCTAACCTTGTCATGCATGCATGTTTTAGATTTAAAAGTTAATAAGTAAGGAACTTACGTTAGGTGCAACATCGTATTCTATATCGTTGCCAATATATTCGAAATTAGCGGCTAATGCGACAGCCAGCACAGCAAAGCTCACAATCACGAATTTCAGCATTTTAAAATATGATTAAATCAAATTTATTATAATTTAAAGATGTATGTCGTTCAACACTTGTTTATTGAATGATGTAAAGTAGATTCTAAATCGGTTTAAATACTAAAAGTGTATACATTTGCAGGTAATTAACAAATTAAACCTTCTGATGTTAATCGTTTCAAACAATTAAGTACTACACAGTATGACGCAATACTTTCCAAGTACTAACAATAAAGGAATTACCCGTGTAAATGTAAAATACATACAAAATATACCCAATCAATATATTATTTTTAACATGGGGCTAAATGAACCGTCATACGTTAAATATTGAGCCTAGTCAATAAAGAACACAGATTGAGTGTTGAAATAGTAATAAAAACTTTGGGTGAGTTTCTTGGCCCGTACTTAACTTAAATAAGATTTAAAAATCGTGACCATTGTTTAAATAGAACAATCAGGAGGACGATATTACACAAATTGAGCTAATCCCAAAACTCAGCTCCGGAATTTTACTACGGGTACTATACCTATACAACGATAAACATAGGTACCTACTTACACATATGTACGAGATTACAATAGGATACAATTACTCTTTTCACTTCTCATTCTCGTAAAGTCCTTCTTTATGCTTGGTTTATGCTGCATAAAATCCCATTTTATTCACTAGTGCATAGTGTTGTCGTTATCTAGACTAAGACAATTACGCCCTACAGCCAGACAGGCCAGCTGATTGCATTAAATAAACTTGTTATTTAAATACATTTACTTAAATTTATTTACCTTCTATGTTGCATCTAACAAGAAAGCATTCTTAACAAAAACATCACAAAATCAACGTATATGACTTGGCAGTATTGCGTTCGGCCTAAGTTGAAAACCTCGATCAGAAAATTAAAAAGAAATGCAGTGGAGGTAAAGATGATTTATCTCGTTTTGGACTATTAATTAGCTACATAGAAAACATCCAAGACTCAGGAACAAATACTCGTGCTCAACACACAAAAATCTGCCCTGACCAGGATTTGAACCCGATAGCTAGCTTCGAAAGAAGGGCCACTACCAACCAGGCCAAAGTATCATCCATATCTCGATGTTGTCGCAGCTTAAAGCTACATTCTAATGACAGTGCATATAACCGTTAGGAAGATCGTCCGGGTCGCTACTATATCTTATGCTTTGACCCACCACCACGCAGCAGTATTCGTAATATTGTGTTCCGATGTGGGTATAAGGCAACCGGTAAAATTAATAGGTAACAATAATAATAACATTTATTTGTCAAAATTTTACAAGATTGAGTTTTTGGTGGGACCCAAACTAGGCCAGAGCCTGTATCTTGGGACCCGGTGAGACGGCTCACAATTCGATTATACATACTTCAATTAAGACGGTTTTAACGGTTTGAGTAAAATAAAATTGGCTTGCGAATTTCCTATAAAATTATTGCATTTGTAAGTGTGTGTGTAATTTATTAATTTGTTAGTAGGTGCATGAACGTATCTGTGTTAATGTGTCTGTGTGTATTAGCGTGTGTGTGTGTGTGTCTGTGTGTATTAGCGTGTGTGTGTGTGTGTGTAACATAGTTCATTTAATATAAAATACTTTCCATCCATTAACCTAACTAAGAGTAAGACCAATTTTCTATGTAAAGTCAATTGGTACTGTCTTAGATGATTTTAGTAGGTATAAACACTTTAATTGCCTGTATCTCAAGAACCAATGATGTCTACTTAGTCGTCATAGTTTTCCTTTATTATTCGTTATATGTTCTTTCATATAAGACTTTTATCAGATTTTTTGTATTTGTAGTTTTGGCTGTAGGGGGGACACTTGAGTCTAACAAAAATTAGCGCTTTAAAGCTTAATATTTCATAAACGATTTACTTAATCGATAAACTGCTTCCTCACACCCACAATATTTTTGAAAGACCTATCCAACGACACCCCAAACTATAGGGTAGGGTAGACGAGAAAAAAAAATACTCTACTACATAATCATTGATTATGAGTATGACGCGGGTTTTAATATTAATGTCGACTCCATATCTTACTTTAGTCTTACCGTGCTATGAAAACTCCGAAGCCTAGTGATAGGTAGCATGATCTCCTCTGTACCTACCTACTTATAACGGTAGATCCACCATTTTTTATCTCGACAAGCAGTAAAAAAAAAGTATTAATGCCAGAGATATGATCCACAGTTTTTTATTATCATCAATAAGGGTTAAGACACCATGATAATAACTTAACTGAAAAAGTAACCCCGGTGTAATTATAAAAAATATTTTAATTACACTAAATAATACGATTATTTTATGAGGTCAGTAAATTGTAAAAATATGGTGCATCCCAATTGCATGAATCAGATTTACTTTCTACGGCATAATTAGGAAATTGAATCACTAATTACTCTGGGGGAACACTTGCAGAAATATGAGCGCAGAACGAGACTTTCGGTTAAATGACCTCATTAATAAATGAACTTCTTTACTATTCAAAAAAATGTATATATTCTATAGTTTTAAGACAATAGCATCAGTGGCACAACTAGCTTACAGCTGTAACAAGCTTGGTAATAAAAACACACATCAGTAACTTAAAAGAAACCAAGGTAAGTCGTTCAGTTACTTCACTGTTTAGGGTTTTATTTTTAATTCTGACCTACATTTTAAAACAATACATTTGAAATTTTCGAAGGTAGGTATTGGGTTCGAATCCCGCTTTGCGCAATAAGGACTAACATTAGTATCCACATATGAAAATTAGGTGCGAACAGCATTTACGCTTGGGAGGTATACCTACGTGTGACAGTTCACACAACGTAAAAGCAACTTGGTACTTAAGTATATAGCTATTTATGACGTTGACTGGACGCTTTATTATCATTGTCGAGTAAAGTGAAATAGTACAGTGAGCCCTATTAATATATCAACGTATTTTCAGTGCTTAAGATAATAATATCTGTTGTTATTTGTCTTACATAGATGGCTCAGAAGTTCGTGATGGCCACCTTAGTATGCCTGGTTGGTATGGCTGCAGCCCAGTCATACCAGACGTTCCCAACTCATCTCTACCCAGCGGAACACCGGACCACCTACCGAGGCATCAAACCTATTGAAGAGCTGCCTTCGATGAATGCATACGAGTAGGTTTTAAGACTGTAGCAAATACATAGACCTGGGGCCATTTGCACGAAAAGGATAAATCTACCTGTCTGTAAAGAAGTCAATTCTGACACCTGTCATTTCAGTAAACATTATAACCTCAGACCCAAGAATAGGTTATACTCGTATTATAAATTGTACAGCGATGATCGCGACAGCATTGGCTTATTTTCTTCCTTTTACTTATAGTCTTAAAACTAGATTTTAGACCGACAGTTTCATGCATTGTGACATAACATAACTAAACGAAACTAAAGCACAGAATAAATAATACCTACATCACTGAAGCCTACTTCTATCTTTTGGCTGCAAGTTGGCTAAATACTCAATCTTTGTAACAAAATTTTACCTGGTCTCCACCGATGGTTTTTTTTGGGAATGTTTTAAAGATAACATTGCCTTATTTTTCTCAGGTTCCATATTGTGCCGAGCAGTGCTGTGGCTGAATACGAAAACACGGAGCTATCAATTTGGGACTATGTACCTAACCCAATCGTGAGTACCTGCCTAATCCATACATTCATACCTAGCTACTATTAACATCTGTTACTTTTACTACTTGTCATTATTTAATGACTCTTAAACACGACACTAAAACATCCAAACATAAAAAGAACAACCACAAAACATAAACCTAAGTATATCAACTTTTTTAACTCTTAGAACTTATTGTCTTCATTTCTCACACAGCCGGATAATTCCTTTTTTTACTTTACAGTCAGCACTGTCCTGCATCGCATCAAAGGCCTTGACGGTAGCCAAGTGGACGTTATCCAAGGCTCCCTTGATTCTGTTAGGAATGGCTCTGGTTGTCGGATTCTGCGCCTTCACCCCGTACTGCACGATCATCATCGAGAAACCCTTCGCGAGGCAGTTTAGGTCGCTCGGCATTCCCTACCTGGACGACGTCGAGTACTACGTGAAGGAAGCATACAGCAAGTACCAAGATATGCAGAACCATCATTGAGTGCTAAATTTATTAATTTATTGTACTTAACTTAATTATTTATTGAAATAAATGTTGATCATGTTTTTTTTGGTTTTAATGAAATTATGTTTAGAGTAAAACCTGGTAACAATAGTGTAGGTGTAGTTTGAATTTATGATATATTTAAAGTATCAATAAAATAATATTATGCACAAAAATAGAAATTTGTGTTTAATAATTAGATAATTAGGTATATAAATACATTATCTATTCTATATTAATTGGACATGAGCTTGCATTAACGATAGATGCAAAAACTTTACTGACTTATATTCCAATTAAGTAGTCGACTACTTAATTGGAATATAAGTCAGTAAAGTGCCATTGGAATATAAGCCAGACTCTAGTCTGGCAAACGAAAGCTGTCCAAGAGAAATGGTGGCAAATTCAAATAAACTACAGCTGTTTACACTGACTGTACACTGAATAAACGGAGTTGATACTCCATCACTGATGTGAAAAGATCAGGAAATCAAATCAAATCCTTCTTTTATTCAGTGTTGATTCAGTGGAAACAGCTTCAGGTTTTTTGAAATTGCCGCTGTTTCTTTGGGACAGCTTTCGTTTGCCTATAATCATACTGTTTATGAAAACGTAGGGTTTTAAGTGTTTTAACCTTCTTCAAGTCATACGTACCTATGTGATTTTAATGACAATACAATAGTATGGTAAATACCATCGAGCTGGAATGATGTTGCGAGATGGAATGGGTGCGCCAAAGTTCATATAAAATTGCAAATTAGATTATTGGAACTCCGAAATTGTTTCTCATAGCATTTTATATCATAATGATCACTTTTCATAATAAATATTAATAATGGACCCGTTTTTTTTCAGAATTTTAAAAATATCCAACTGGTAAATAAGGTAAGGCTAGGTTTGTATTATAAACGTCCTAAAATCAGAACGTTTTTAGTAAAAATCACTTTAGGAGTTGCAATGATTATGAATAACAAATTATGAGGAAAAAAATGATGAAGAGTGATTATTATGAATACGAATCGGTAATAAAACAAAATATAGGAATAAGAATTGTATGTGAGCCAATATGGACCCAGATGGGAGTTAGCCGATGAAAATTCTCAGTTGATATCAGCTGAAGCTGTAGGTCCGTCAAGATTAATAGATTAGTTTCATTTAAAGTTTATTGTCAATCTTAGAAAAACAGTTGGCAAAATGAAGTTTAACAAACATGAAATAGGTACAGTGCTTATTTGTATTTACACACGGACTTTTAAAATACATCTTTGTAGTATCTAAATAAAAACAGTTTTTAATGCTATAGGAAATTTTATTCAGTCAATGTTATATAAAAATACGTAAATCTCTCCAAGGTTTAACATTAAAAGTTGAAAATATCACGTCTACGCCTTTTCACTGCGTCGATATTTTGTATCTTCTGATACTTGTCAATGGCGGTTTTGACAAAGTCGGCAGCGGTTCCGATTTTCTCAAGCCGTTCGGGTGTGATCATACTCCTCATTTCTTGGTGAATGGGGCCAATTCCGTGGTAAGCGATCGTACATAGATTAGTGTAGGTGCAGACGCCGACAGTTAGTAAAGAGCCAAGAAGAAGGACGAAGATGCTTCCAAAGAACCAAGAGATCGTTTTTCCTACGTAGGTGACAATCGTCTGGAAAAATAAATCAGATTAATAACAAGATCAACAGATGAAAGAAGATGAACCATACTTATTTACGTGTGAGTTTCCAGACATATTTTACATTTTAGCAAACACATCCAATTGTAGACTTTCTATAAATTTAATTGGTTTTTAAACCATTACTATATTAGTAATAGTTCGAGCTTAATCCCGAAAAACTCAGAAGTTAGAGTGTAATGAAGTATTAATCAGTGATATTTACCCTCGAATCTGGAACTTGGCTCCAAAGCAGACCAAAAGGAGTGGTATCAGGAGCGTAGTAGTTTCCAACGCTGTTGCCATACATATCGTATCTAGAAAAAATATAAACAAATACAATTATACAAACAAATATTATTATTATTATTACAAAGATAATACTTAAAGAATAAGTGTTTGAAAAAATTTACACTTTTGTTTCACCGATATACCGACAGGTGGAACTAGAATTCATTTCGATGAACTTTGAAAATTTACCCATGCCCTGTGATATTACTGGAAGATATCCAAATTGACCATTTGAGATTGACCATTTATTACTTGTTTATCATTGTTGTTTTTGATTACTTGAGTGTTATTATATTATTGTATTATTTTAATATTATTTTATCATTTTGTATTAATGTTTTGTTGACGATATCAATGTAATTTCGTATTTTTTGACATGCAATGCAATCTATATTGTAACATTACATTGATAAATAAATAAACTAAACTAAACTAAACTATCCCATATGGAATAAGTTCGTCTATGTCCATAAAGAAGATTGTAAAGCGATGCTAAAATCGCATAACTGTCAAAAATAATCCATACAAAAGCTCCGAGCGATATATGTAGTTTCTCAACCCCTAAACCTAATCGGATTTCCACGATTTTTGAATATGTTATAGATATTATGAAAATGTAGGTCTGAACGTTTCCGCTTTCTTGTTTTTTTTTTTCTTTCCAATTAATATTTTTTTGGGAAGGAAAACGTACAAACCTAGATTTTCATAATAACAACAACATATACAAAAACCGTAAAAATCGGACAACGTTAAAGGAGAGAAAAACGTTAGCGCATTTTGTAGTTTTTGTTTGCTTTACAGTCCTCTTTGTGTCAATAAAATTATATTATTTTTAATTGTTTACGCCCAATAAAGAGGTAAAGATACATATGATTATATCGAGGGGTGAAAGGCTATTTGTTTGAAGCGACATTTTGTGAACTTTACAGGAGAGCCATTTAAAGTTTCAAAATTTCGAAAAAAAATCGCTGTAAAAAAAGTACGGCTTGTATTGCAAAAAAGTTAAAGTTTCGTTACGTTAAAAAAATCGTAGATTATGTTGGTATGCCTTTCAATAATAAAATAACCAGATATTCCAAGATAAGGGTCGCATAAAGCAAAACGTCCTACTAGGTCGGTTTCCCGAAGCAAGGTGAAATGATTGAAGTGCAAAACTCTAAGCAATCAAAGGCAGTAAAAGCAGTTTAAGCGACTCTACGATGCCAATGTGATAGAAAGCAAAATGATTTAACCGCTTTTAACTATAGATAATAGGGACAGGCTAATTTGTTTTAATACCACCTTATGTTTGGATACGGGACAGGTAAGTTAACTTAAGCAACAATCAAGATTTACAATAGGTGGTTTGATATGCCGAGCCAGGATCATATTTTATAAAACCTGGCTGCTGATACAAACTTTATAACAGAAATATTTAAATAATTGTGCTTTATAATTATTGATTATAACGTGTTATAATGATATATAAGAATAAAAAGAATTATTATACTAAAGAAAATTTTATTTCTTAAAACGTGACAATCAGTCTTTAAGGAAAGTGATACTTTAATTACTTATTAAGTTTTTATTAGGTACTTGCCTTCCAAGATTTTAATTGTGTCGACAATAATTAAAATCTTCTAAATAGTTATGGACTTTTCTAAATAAGCATTCGGCTAATTATAATGCAAATAATTACCGCGGAAATTGTTCAACCGACCTGCTTTGATAAATTTGATTCAGGGCTAATTGTCTCAAGCGACATCACTCTCTGGTAGTAGAGCAAACCAAAATGTATGTAGGTAACGACTTTACAACAAAAAATAGATGCTCGGGAAAATGCTTTAACTACCATACAACTGTAAAATTAACAAAGGAAAAATAACTTAAGCTCCGCTTCTGTATTTTTTGGTATAGTTTAAGTGAAGTATCAAAAAAAATGTATTATTGTGTGTCGGAACATACACCTTGTGTTAAAATTGGTGACTAAATTTGAATTGTTTGAAGCGCCAAAAAAATGCTCCGATTTGCACAAAACCTCGCAGCAACCTTCAACAGACGCAGAAAAATTCGCTGATTCCAAATATGTATATAACTCAATATCGCCCAAAGTGTCGCTTCAAACAAATAGCCTTTCACCCCTCGATATAATAACAAAAATTGTATTTACATATTAAAAAAAATGGTTTTTTACCCGTTGGATGGAGCATATCCGCTTTCATAACCGTATCCAGGTGCGTAGGCAATGTCAGGATACACTACCTCAGCCGGCACGGGCACATATGCATAATTCGGTATCTGCTGATTATCCTGAAAACAATTTTAACACTAATAAATACCTGCATTTGTACGTAGCTAATTGACGGAATTATCCGTAGAACTACTACTTGTTGCTTGCTTGCTGCTTGTAGTACTTTTAGGCGATGGGCTTGCAACCTGACACTAATACACCGGTAAGCATGGCTCTGGGAATGAAGGCGTTATGTATGTATGTACATATCTATAACTATGACCAGAGCCACATAATAGGTCCCTTTAGTTTCCTAGAACGTATATGTTCTAGTTCAAATACCTATAGGTATTTGAACGCAACTTGGTACTCTCTGAAAAATTTATTTATGATTCAAGATTTGCTGGCGATTGTGCTCTGTGCGAAATGAACATTTAGATAATGACGAGATGAATTATAGTAAATAGAGACAAAAGAAAATTGCATTGTCATCAGAGCGGCCTTTACTTTTCTCATCTTGCTTTTATATCGTAACCACAGGGTTAACGCTATTACAGCTCTTACCATAAGTCAACAATATACTTACGATATTGAAGATGGGCTTAAATAAAGTAGAATAGAAGCTCAGGTAAACAAAATTGTTGCGAAATTTGACCCAAACGTATAGGTACCTACTAAATGTACCTATATAGGACGAAAAAGGAACATGTGATATTATTAAAGTGGTGTACTTACGACTCTATTGACTTCAGTCCCACCTTCATTCACCTGGTCAGCCAGCATCTGGTCATATTTACCAGCTGACCCTTTGGGTTTCACAGGTTCAACTCTCACTCGAACTGCGTTCCTCTCCTCTGCTCTGTATATAGGACGAGGATCCAACTCTGGCTCTGATGCTTTCTTGGACACGGGATGGGTAGCTACTGGTTCCGCGCTAGGATCAGGGTTGAATGCATTTTCTTCTAAATTGTGTGGTATTTCTGCTGATAAAGCAGTTGTTGCGAGGAAGACGATGGCTAGTAGTTTCAACATCTGAAATAGAGAATTAGCGTCGAATTAAAACTTGTCAATCAGGCAAAGGACACACTACTTAGTGTTTGTAAAAAAGCTATGAATAACAAACAAGTATAAGTAAGGAACCAATTATTTTTTTTTAGTGTCGCTACGAGCACGTTAAGTAAACATGTTTACAGTAACGACGACAAAATAGACAATATAAAGATTACACGATTTGAATATTCTCTCTTTAACTAAACAATACAAAATCACACAGGTCATTAAACAAACTTTTGCTTACCTTTGCAATTGCTAGTAGTGAACTTCTCTGTATCCCAAAAGGAACTGATTGCTGTTAGATCATCCTTTGCCATTTATACAGAGCCCTCCAAGGAAACTTTTGTTTATCGCCAATCTATTTGTTAATGTTAAGACAAAGTAATACCCGAAATAGATAAAGATGCCTCAGCTCAGTGGAATGTGCAAAACGCAACGTGATTGCTTGCAGTATTTTTTGTTGAAAAATATGCAGGTTGATTAGAAAAGTGCCTAGTTTACTCATAGTCATGAGTAATTCTTAGGGTATAAAAACTTCCCGAAACAGATTTCATCCTTTAAAATCTTTAAAACGTTCATAAGTTTAGTATAGTACTTAGCTAGTTACCTAAGTATTGTGTACAATTGAACGTATGCGTATGTTTGCTCGACCCGCCCTCGCTTCGCTTCGGTTTATGAGAGCTTTTTGTAACACACGTAAATACGCCAGAATTTATCAAACATGACATTCTATGAAAAATTATCTAATTGATGGTGAAAACCATATCTAAATCCGTTGCATGTTTTAGGAGGACTTGAGGAATACTGACAGGCGGACCGACAATCGGTGAAATTACTAGCATAGAGGCATTCCATCTTACTCCTCAGGGTTGGCAACGCATTTGAGGTCTTAGGATTATAGTCTTAAGAATTCAAATGTCTATGGATCTCAGATTCCACTTACCATCAGGTGGCCTGAGTGCTCGTGTGCCTTCTCTTTAACATAAAAATAAATAAATAAATGAAAAAAACGTATTATGAAAGCTTTTTATACACATAGGTAAGTATAGATATTTATCCGCTCATTAAGACCAATAATAAAATGATAAAAAATCATCGAAAAACACATCTATTCATCGAATTTTAAACAAGGCAAGAAATAAAAATGATAAAATGTTAAATCCCAACATCTGGAGACCAAACGTAAGACTGCGCATATAAACAATTATTGATACCCATTACCTGAGGTTCTACCTGCCCGGCAACACGTGTATGGTATTATAAATACTACTCGTATAGATCGTAGTATTTTCTAATGTTTAGATCCTATTATGCTCCGTTATTGTTATTGGCAGCCTTTAAATTATTTGTCAATTCCTTATCTTTAGTGTTACAAATTATATTATTGTTTAACTCAGAAGGTAACTATAGAAATATCGCACCTTCGGTAGAACAAGGGCACAATGTTCAATATGACTACAGGAGAAATTGTGCCCTTATCCGGTAGAACAAAGGCACAATGTACAATGTTACTAAAGGGGAAATTGTAGTACCCTGTGTGTTTTAGTGGTGGTAGGACCCTGTGCAGGGTCCGTCCGGATCGCTACCACCATCTTATCCATTAACCACCCGCCAAGCAACAGTGTTCGCATTGTTGTGTTCCGGTGTGGGGATAAGACAACCGGTGAAATTACTAGCATAGAGGCATTCCATCTTAGTCCTCAGGGTTGGCGACGCATTTGAGGTCTTAGGATTAGTCTTGAGAATTCAAATGTCTATGGGTCTCAGATTCCACTTACCATCAGGTGGCCTGAGTGCTCGTGTGCCTTCTCCTTAACATTAAAAAAAAAAAAAAAAAAAAACCCTTTTCCTACCGTAGGTGCGATATTGCGATAAAAAGACTTGATAACAATTAGTCGTATTTATTATTGTTATTACCTCATATTAACTTTCTATGTAGCCTCAAAGTTAATTGGAGATAACGACATGAATGGCATTTTACTTTGTACATTTTAAAGTACGTACTTATATGTATACCTACTCGTACTTTCATTACTACCTACGTATATTATTTCCATGACTTTTGGCCAAATGTCCGAAAAGGTCGTTCCGTCTACCCTTGCCTTTGTTTTCCAGGCAAAAAATGTGAAATAACTAAAACTGATGGACCTGTATTTTACCTATACCTGTAATAAATTATAAATATATGTATACGGAACCCTTGCCGCGCGGATCGAACCTGCAAATGACTGTTTTCGTTTGTAACTAAGTAACTGTAATTCTGAATAGTATTGAATATCTTCTACGAAGATTACAGTTCACTTCTGAGACTGACCTATTTACATTACAGTTTCTCGGTCGATAGTCGATGCTAATGAATAATATGAGAGTATCGATCCGAATTCATTGGAGGCCGTAGGTAACTGAGCAAATTGTAACCGTGAGAAAAAACGGAAGACAATCCAGATGGTGTATTTTTTTTATTGCATGAAATAAGCGAACTAAAAATGATGTCAGGCATTCACTAACAGTTAAACTTTAGGCAGCCGGTTTTATACACATCTTGAGGATTGAAGATAACAATGTAGTTACATATTACAAAAAAAAACAAAGCGCAAGATGCGTACGTCACAGTAGATTGTTCCACAAGGGACTAAAGGTAGCCAGGACTGGGATTCTACACGGTAATAACGATATCGTATTTGACTTGTTTCCGTATTGTCAACTTTTTCATAACTCTTATGTCATTTACAATAATGGCGACTGTGACATAAACGATTCTAAAACACGTCAAATACGATATCGTTATAAGTGTTATAACGCAGTTGAATAGAGGCCCAGTATGACATGAGATATTTATCCACCCGAGCAAAGCGAGGGTGGATGAACTTTTGAGTGTCAATATGGCTTTTTAGTCTTAAGTTAAACATTCTACTTTTCACTTCGATAGCGAGAAAAATAAATCTTAAATTATATTGATGCTATAACAAAAACTTAAACAACCGTTGAACACATTTTAAGTTTATCCATAGAAAACTGTCACCTTAGATACATATGTCTAGGGAGTTTCTAAGTTTTTTGTAATAACAAATATCTACAATTTAATAGCGCTTTCATTTTTACTCTCAACCTATCATGCAGAACGAGACAACGAAGAAGGTGGTTTTGGGGTTAGAACATAACAAATACTTATAACATTTCAGAAACGAAGACTGAGCCCGTGGAGGTTGTATGCTCAGACCCAGCCTGCTCTCCACCGGCTCCATGACGCGACAAGGGCAACATCATCAAATGGCAACATGTGGCTCTTTGTGGTTTTCCAAGGCTTACTTATAAAAAAATAAAAAGAAAGAGTACTTTAGTCCCTATGGACTAAAATGACACTTTAGTCCCTAGGGATTAAATGCATAACTTTAGTCCGCCTATACATGGCTATTATGAGTCATTTTAAAGCGAGAGAAGTGAAAAGTAATTTTACACGGCTGCCCATAAAAAGGGGTGTAGCTTTGTAATGTTTTTGTGTAACTTATTTTAACCTAAAACAGTATCTAAAGAAGTTTTATCACAGAACAGACAAAAGACAACTGATTACTACTTTTTTTCCCGTCGGGGAATCCGGTCATAAATAATGTCAACGTTTTTAAACCTTTTGTGAACGATGTGTCAACGATTCCTTAAAAATGTAATCTTACAACTCCAAATCGGTTAATTTTTTGCTAATAGAAGCATATTCTTTGAAATTTACAGAGATTTTACAATGTCACCCTTCATTTGTTTTACTTAGAACAGGTATCTATTTATATGTATTAAAGTGTGTAGTAAATAAAGTAGTAGGGATTAGGTTCATTTATTTTAAAATAAATACTGAAACAGGAGGAAGGCAGGAATCGTTACAGTTTCCAGCGCGAGCAGGGGACAAATCATTCCTTACATTAAAGAACTTGCGTAGATAAGACCGCAAAGGCTGTTCTTACTAGTTTAAGGGAAAAACGTCTCAGTTTCATCCTAAGAGTAACTGACAATAGAGAACATGCATGAAAATCTGAATTGAGTTCCATTGATACGATTTAGGAGAAAATGTAAAAAAAAAAACATAAAACGCAATACACTAAGTTTTGACAGGTTTATTTTATATAGAATCAAAACTTGTTAAAATATTACAACTTCTTTCAATGTTTAGAATTTAGATTGTTTTTTCGGCCTCCAAAGTGAGGAATCCGGAAAAAAACTAAACATTTACGTAATGTTTTAATTCAACTATATTGGCTTAAACATAGTAATTAACGAAATAAATGCAAATTTCTTTATAAAGTCCTTATGTTTTAAACATGGAACAACTGGGGGTGATTCCCTCAACGCAGCGCTGCGTGGATCTCAAAGGTGAAGTTGGGACTCCGACGGGACTTCTTAAACTTGCCGGATACAACTTCATCTTTTGAGATCGACGCAGCGCTGTGTTGAGTGAGAGAATCACCCACAGCCGTACCTAGGAGGTAGTGAACATCGTAAGTTCCCGCCAAACATGACAAAGCTCTCTTATCTATTTGAACGTTAATAACCAGTAACTAAAACGCATATACCCACTCACCGTTTGACGTACTCCCAAAACAGTTTAACTTCCTCTTCCAAACGTTCACTCATATTTTTTATATAACACATTCCCTAATTACGTAAACAATAACATTAAAGTCTTGTAAATGACTAGCAAGAAACAGAAAAACATGCAACAATTCATTAAAGATTTTGGCGCGAATTCTTCATCTAAATTCATTAACGGTTCTTTTTCGTTATCCGACATGCGACGTAGCCGGTGTATTTTCTTTTATAAAGTGAATATACACGATCAAGCTTTCGAAGTTACGTGGGGTGACTAAACGGCGGCTAGACGCGGCACTTCAGCCCCGACGATACATTTTTAAATAGTGAGTTTCAGGGTTATTATAGCAATCGATTCACATCCATCGTACCGACAGCCGACATTCGTCAACTGGACGTTTAAACTTTATTGAATAGCCAATAAGTGAATGCTGACTCTTTTCGGTTACTGTTTAAGTTGATGTTTTCTGTCGTATTCAGTGTTGTGAAAAAGTACTTATAAGTACATATGAATGTGTGTATTTTATTTTATTTATTGGAGAAAAAAACAGATATAGACAATATACAGAATTCACATAATATGCTAAAGAGAAATAATAAAGTCTAAATCCTAATACAATTCTCACTAAGACATAATAGCGAGAGATGAAGGTAGCGGTTAAGTACAGCTGTTGCATAGTTAGGTAATATAGGTATGTTGAAGAAGAACAATGATATAGATCGGATTTGGAGGCGTGTCACTCCCAACTAAGCTAACGTGTGTAAATTAATTATAGGGCCGTTAAAGTTGTCCCTCTAACCTTTGTCATTTGAAAGAACAGGACTAAAATTGATATAACAATAAAATAACTACAATTACTTAGGTACTATGTGGACTTACTGAACTAGGCGTGAACTTGCTTTAAAGGCTTGATTATTTGTAGCACGCGACATCCGATGGGATCGCGGTAGACTATCTGAGTGTGTTATTACTTACCCCTCACTTGGATACTCGTGCGTAGTACTAATGTATGTACTAATTGATGGTCACATACATACATACAAAAGTATTTTAAATCTTCGAAAGCCCGCCCCGCCAGTCAGTTTAATATGACATTTCGTGGTTGTCTCGTTGTTTGTAACATTAACTGGGTGCCTACATAGTGGAGGTCTTCGACTCTTCGTAGATTGAAATTTCTACATAAATAAATAAATAAATATCACGGGACAATGTCACACAAATTTACCTAGTCCCAAACTAAGCTCTAAGCTTGTGCTATGGGTACTAAACAACGTTAAACTTACTTATATTCTCTCTCTTCTTTAATTTAAGAGCCCTATGCTCTTGTCGGTGGAGTAATTTCCAATCTTCTCTTTTCTCTGCCAGTTCCTTCACCTCTCTATACGACACGACATGCACCTTCTCTTTAACTTAGGGAGACCGAGGGGAGTTGAAACAATTTTGACATAATGTGTCGTAAAACTCGTAAAAAAAAATCTATTGGCTAGAATCGTACGAGATTAGTACCAATCGATAGCTAATTTCTTCTACTTTTCTATAAGACCAACAAAAAAAGTGTTAGTATGAACGCCTGCGCCAAAAAATAACTTAAGCGTGACAAGTCATTCTGTTTCAACTCCCCTAATACCGAGGTAAGTTGGAACAGGGGTCGAGGGGAGATGAAACAGTTATTGAATTTGGAGAACTAGGGTTGTGTATAAGAAAAAAATGCAATTTTATCCGCTTTTTTTAATAATATAAATAATCAATGAACATTCATCTTTTTAAAGTATTCTATACTCAATTTAAACGAAACAAAAACCCATTTTAACGTAACCATTTAATGTTTACAAACGCATTTAATTAAGCACAATTGGTTATAGATATAAGAATTAACAAACATAATATGAATTAAAGTAACAAGCTTAAAAACAATTTAATCACATAACTTGGAGTTTTTGTCTTATACATGAATTTTATGATTTAGTTACTCTTATTATTAGACCGTAGTTATCAGCAGCGCAGCTTCAAAGATACCAATTTGCAGAGTATCTTTCCTCTGAAGATGTAAAAATTGACTTTTCAGGGTATCCTACAGTCAGAGGAGTCAGTTCTTAATGTACTTATACAATGATGCTTGGTTGAGGTTATAGTTGGAAGCAACATCCCGAAGACTTTTTGCCGCAGGATAACCTCTTCTACCGCGCGATCATATATGTCATGGTTCCCCATACCTTTGTCTGTTTTGGTACTCGGTAGGCATGCTAAAACCAATAAAAGCAAAATAAAATAAAGTTCACCATATTAGCCAGTCGCCATACAAAATAGAACCGAGGAGAATTGAAACACTCTGTTTCAAATCCCTCAGTAGCAAAAATCCTCCCATCCGTAATAAAATTACAACCTATACCCAATTCACAAGCAATGACTTGCACCATTACTGTTAATTCAGTCCTTAGTTAAATGAGCTTTCGAAACATACATAACACAATCCAAAACACCAACACATTCTCCAATTAGGTACACGTAGTTAAAAAAAGGATTAAAACTTACTTTTCGCATTTTTTTCGATACGTGCGCTAGAACTCGGCAACCGCGTGGCTTGAGCCAAGGACGCGTACTGAGGGTCCCGCGGGCGGTGGGCACAGCTAAACAGCGTTGTTAACAGCTCGATAACGGTTACAGATTTCGCAAAATTGACGTTGTTCAACTCACCTCTGTATCAAAACCCCTCGGTCCCACTACTTATATGTATAGAGAAATAAATATTTAAATACATAGAAAACATCCAAGGCTCGGGAACAAATACACTCGTGTTGATCACACAAATATCTGCCCTTACCGGGATTTGAACCCGGGATCGCTAGCTTCGATTGCAGGGTCACTACCAATGTGTGTGATTTGTTTTTGTTTCGGCAATCACTAATTAATCCACTTAATCCACAACCATTCTTTTTTTAATCCACTTTATAGATAGTACTTTTTAGTGGTGGTAGGACCTTTTGCAGGGTCCGTCGGGATCGCCACCACCGTCTTATCCATTAACCTACCGCCAAGCAGCAGTGTTCGCATTGTTGTGTTCCGGTGTGGGGATAAGACAACCGGTGAAATTACTAGCATAAACGCATTCCATCTTAATCCTCAGGGTTGAGCATGCAATAGTTATTTTCACCTCAGCACCTCGAAAAGGGTGGTTTTGGTGTTTAAAAACAGTGAGCAAAATACGATTTTGCTGCGAGCGTGAGACAAAGTAACTTTTTAATTTTTGTTCCGTGGCCGTGGTGCGGCGCACGGGCGGCTGGGAGATGTCGTTTTATTTTTCATGTTGTTTTCTTTTTACCTTATAGTAGTTTATGTGACAGTTACAATCTACAACATATATTATTAAAAAAAAAAAAACAAACTAAACTATTTTTGCGACAAGACAAATAGAAAGTCAAAAATGGCGGCACCCGTAGTTTTTTTTTTAATTCAGAGAAAAACTAGAGTCGGCCTCTACTATCATATCGTTCGATATAAAGTAACAAGCGAGATTTGTCAAAATTGTATGCAATTGACATTCCATTTCAAATAAAATGTCATCTCGAGTGATATTAGAATCGAGGTCAAATAAAATTGCTGTTTTTCAAAGATGTTCGAAATTTGAATGTAATATTGATATCGAATTTGATGTTTAAGCAATAACAACATTTTCACGTGTGTAGATAAAGGTTATATTTTCTCGCTGCTAAGGTGAAAAATTGTATGTGCAACACAAGACCAAAGTTATTTGCATCTCGTGTCTTTGAATCCCTCGCTGCACTCAGGATTCTAACGAGATGCAAATAACTTTGGTCTTGTGTTGCACATACAATTTTTCACCTTAGCAGCGAGAAAATATAACCTTTACAAATGACAAATGACAAGAACACATTTCTTATTTGTGAAAATGTTTTTATTGCTTAAACATCAAATTCGATATCAATATTAGGTACATTCAAATTTCGAACATCTTTGAAAAACAGCAATTTTGTTTGACCTCGATTCTAATATCACTCGAGATGACATTTTATTCGAAATGGAATGTCAATTGCATACAATTTTGACAAATCTCGCTTGTTACTTGATATCGAACGATATGATAGTAGAGGCCGACTCTAGTTTGTCTCTGAATTAAAAAAAGCTACGGGTGCCGCCACTGCCGCCATTTTTGACGTTCTATTTGTCTTGTCGCAAAAATAGTTTAGTATGTTTTTGATTTGATTTGACTATACCTACTTAGGTACTTATTAAGTAATGATGTGATACCGTCTCTCGCTATCGTCGATTACGCGCGAATAAAAGAGAATTTGTACTTATTAGAGCCATTATTAATCATTATCATGACTATAATAATACACTAATGCAAAGGAACATTAAAAACTATAATATTTGTAATATTACAGAATATGGCTGTTTGATTCGTGTTTTCTGCGTCTAAAACAAGAAAGGTAAAAAGCCAAAATTGACATATCAAAACAAAACGTAAACAACAACAAATTTTACTGTAAAAAAAAACAACTGAAGGGAGTAAAAAGTAAGCTTGACTGAAAATTAGCATCTTTTAAAATGGCTTTAAAAAGACTTCCTTTGGAAGTTCAATCGAAGATTTGTGCCTCAGTTAAAAATAAAACTTTTAAGTCTGCAGTTGAAGAATTGGTTGCTATTTTAAATGCCGCGATATATTTTTCTCTCTTTAAGTGAAAATCGTATTTAATCGGAAATATTATTTTAGGTTTATAATGCATTTGATGCGGACTCAACATCTATTGCCATAAGAGTCCACATTCAAGAAAATTATTTGCAAGTCGTTGATAATGGGCATGGTGTCAGCAGGGATGACATTTATATTCTTGGAAAAAGACACACTACTAGCAAATATGAGAATCCTATCACCTCTAGAACAATTCAGAAGTATGGCCGTTGTGGAGAATCTTTGGCAAATATTATTGAAGTTTCAGAAAGTGTTAAAATCACTTCAAGATTTAGTAATACAGAAGAAACATGGGTTAAGCATTTTCTCAAAGGCAAGGAGCAGAAATGCTTTCTTACAGCAACAAGACCTTCAATAGGAACTACAGTAAGAATAATTTAGCTATCTTCTCTTTGCATAAATGAATAATCACTTATGAACAGTGATCAGGGAAAACAGTGCAAAACTTAAAAACTTACATAACAGCCTTGAAAATATTAATATCCTTTTACCAAATCCTAGACTCTGATATGGAGTTAAATTGAACACTAATCTGCCAATAATATTCTTATTTTTCTTGGTTGAAAGTTCTCCTTAATTTATGTCAGCTTTACAAGTTTTGTTACAGTTCTGCACCATTTTTCCTGACCTCTGCTTATGAAACAGCACACAGCTCAAAATGATGAAACTAGAAACTTTTTTTATAATTAGCTTTCTTTATAACCTAAACACCAGTGAATTAATATTCAACCCATAGAACCTATAACAGAAGGTAATTTAAATTGTATTAGTTTTTTATGTAGGTTCAAGTTTAGTTACATCTATTTTTTTATATAATTATCTTCAACCTTTTCAACTCCATTGATGGCTATTTCCGTCATGGTTGACGGCGCAAAATAGACCTTAGTCTCTATGAGGCAAAGTTGACATTCGCTCTAGTACTGTATTTGAAAAGGTTAAGCATCCCCAAAACCATATCTATTTTGGTACTTAATTTTGGATTATCAATATTACAGGTTGAAATAAGAGGTTTCCTCTTTAACCTTACCATACAGAAAAAATCTGTTAAGCCATTACAAGAGATCCAAGCAATAAAATCATTTTTAGAACAGATTTCCCTAGTCCATTGCAACACTTCTATTAGTCTTAGGGATAACAGTAAAAATGAAATTATATTCAAAATCCATAAGAACAGAAACATATACCAAACATTGTCTTCAATATTGGGTATTGAAAAATCTGAAATACAAGAACTACAAGTAGAAAAAAATCAATATAAAGTCACAGGTTTTATTCAAAAGAAAGACACTCAATCACACGGATATCAATGGATTTATGTTAATGGAAGATTGATAGTCAACTCGAATTTGCATCAGATGGTCAATCAAAACATTTTAAAGGGAGGTTTAATTTTGAAAAAAATAACAAAAGCTAAGGTAAGTCATACGATACTCAACATATTATGCTAGCAGTCAATTAAGTATTAATAAATAAAATGAAAAACTTACAAACTAGTTTTAATCACCTCAGGCCCGATTCGACCAAACTCTTTTACCGGGGTAAACTCTTACTCTGAGATGAGTAATGTCAAAAAATGGCAGCTTTCTATGGCATTTTGACATTACTCATCTCAGAGTAAGGTTTACCCCCATGTAAAAAGTTTGGTCGATGCTTAGTTAGCTATAGGGGAAGATGGGGATGGGGGCTTCGTACACTTTTTACTTTAAGAATTGTAAAAAAAAAAATAGCCGCTGTTTTAAAATGAGATGAATGCTACTGTATCACTCACTTATTTGGCTATAATAATTGTGTATTTCTGTTTGGATACAAAGCAACTGTGCCAAGATATAAGGTGGCTTCGTACACTATTTGTTTTTCCCCAGGATTCATTGGATTTTCAGCTATCTCACCTGTTTCAGTCACCTTTCAGGCATATCTTACTCTCCTGGTTTTGTAATTATAATTATTCTTGATATGCATTTTTTTAACTTAGGTACATGGGGTGCATTCGTACACAGTATGAAATAACATACATTTTGACTGTACGAAGGCACCCCAACCAGAACTATCCGAAAAGAAATAAGAAAGAAAAAAAACCGTTTAAGTAATCCCAAAACCATTGTTTACAAATTAATGTCAAGCATCTAATTACAAAGTATACAAAAATATTTTTTCAAATTTGAGTAAAACTTATTAGAGATGGAAGTATTCAAAGGAGAACCAAAAATTACGTTCGAATCGCAAAAACACATATTAATTATTTCCGGCGAAATCTGCTGCCGCACTGCCATCACTTTTTAAGGGTAGCCTATGCATATGAGCGGCAGTGACGCATACAAATATGAACGCTTCAGCATGTTGGATAGTCAAGATATGACCACTGTACGAATGCTCCCTTTGTACGAAGTCACCCCATCTTCCCCTAGTGTAATTAACAATGTATAAGGTAAAGGCCTCTTCCAGAGACTTCCATAACTATCTGTCTTTGGCCTACTGAGATTGCAGAGGCAATCAATTATTACCATGTATTAATGCTAGTGTAATGTTACATTTTAAATTCGTTTTCGTTATGAGAGGCCACATATTATAACGCCAAGGTGTCAGTTTTTTGGAAATATTAAACATTATGATTTTATCTTTTAAACTATTAAATGTGAAAACGAGATTAGAAACAAAACCTCCTTTATGAATGTTTTTGTTTGAAAAAACATTAAAACCATCCAATCCTCAACAATATTTTTGATTTAATAGTTTAGTAATGTAATTTCTTAACCCTTTGAACGCCAACGACCCCTAAAGTGGTCATGAGCTGTCGTGCTTACAACAACGCCACCGACCATTATATAGGTCACAGGTACAGTAATTTCGTATGGATTAAGTTCAATTTTGCATAACCTAATACATGATTGCCGTGTAAGTGACGCATTTGTATTTGACGTAAGGCGTTCAAAAGGTTGTGCTAAACTGCTAAACCATTTTATTCTATGTTGTGGTTTTCAAGTAAATACTTAGTAGGTAATTATTTTTATCTGACGCTTCATACAAGGCTCGCGCAAACTGTCTCCATCTAAAATTCTTCACGGGGAAGCTTATAAAGCCATCCCTTTTGATCCCTTGTGTGGTTGTGGCATCATATATTGCCTCTTAACCCAGTTTAATCAGCTGCCTCTTTCCGTCAGACTATCCGTAAATTCAAATAGTTTTATGTATTTTTAAGGTAAGTATTTTGTTTCATTTATTTTCCAGTGTCATAAAAATGAAGAGGAAAACATAATGGCGAAGAATAATTTGCCTGATTATTTTATATTTATCAAATGCCCACATTTTGATTATGATTTGATTTCCAATGAGAAACTATCAATTTTAGAATGCAAGAATGTGGCAAAACTTGATAAACTTCTAGAAAAATTGGTGAAATTCTATACTGGTGATATAAATGTAGAGAAAAAATTGGTTTGTGCTGTTCCAACTAATACGGTGAATGGTAGGACTAAGAAAACTGATACAAGAAATCAAGTAAAACAAATTATGGAAAAGATTTTGCGTAGTCAACAAAAGCGAATTAATGGATCTCATTTACATAATGGAGTTAAAGGTATTTAAACCATCATGTAATTTACTTGTGTTTAGGTATAAAGTGCCATTTACATGCTTAGATTTTTTTAATTTCAGGAAAAAATATCAAGCGGAAACATAAAAAAAATAATGCGACGGTTTCAAAACCCAAACCTAAAGACGAACGTAATAATGTAATAACAAACAAAATTCAAGAATTTACTGATTTATTCAAACAACGAGATGAAGAATTACTGCATAGTGGTAATAACAATGACAATGCAGCATCATTTAAAATACCTAAAAAAAAAAAAAAAAGCAATATGAAACCGGACCTCAATATTAAACCACAAAAACTAGAAAAATCCATAACGCTTAAGAAAATACAAGAGCCTAAAGTGAAAGATCCAATCATAATTAAATTTGAGAAAGATACTGACACAGTACAGAGAAGATGTCATATTCTAGCCAACAAAGTGCATGACTTACTGGGCTTTAAGAAGAAGAGAAAGCGCAAGATATTTACTAATGAAATCATTCAATATAGCAATATTATCAGTGACAACAAAAGCGTTTCAATTCGTCGTAAATTTGCGGAAGAAATTATACATGAATATCTTCCTTTACCTCTAAAGCCAAAAGTTCCTAGCCATGATGAAAATGGCTATAATATTTTAAAATCAGACGATCTAATACGTCCTGTGGTAATTGCAGGCAGTGAAAATAATGCGAAGTCAAGCAAAGTAAATCATTTAAGAGCTGATCTTCCTAAATCGCCATTGTCACCTTATCATTATAAAAATGACTACGAATTTGAACTCACCTTACCAAAGCTTACTTATGAAAGTCACGGCTACTTGAAAAGTACACAAGTGCATCAGCAAAACGTAAACATTATCAAAGATAATAAACGATTTAAATTTTTGAGCAAAACATCACGAGATAACCTCGCTTCGCCGAATAAAGTAAGAAAAGTTATGTATAAACAGCTTCCTAAGAAACATCCACTAAACAAAATATTCAAAAGCAAAAGACCAAGAGATACATTTACAGACCTGTTTCAATCGTCGCATTCCATACATTTCACTGAAACAGCAGTGACTGAATTTCATAAAACACCGAGTATATCGCCAAATGTGTCTGATATTGTAACATTAAGAGATGAAAGTTGTTTAGGAAGTACATATACAATAATTGATTCCGAAAAGGCTACAAACCACAATGTTAACAATGCTACAGACGTAATTTTGAAAGATTCTATGGATTCTACCCCTGACATCAATGGAACAAATGGCATTGAAGTACCAAATTCTGATATATTATTCAGTGATCAACCTAATGAACAAGACTCTCTGATTGCATACAGACATGAAATTAATGAGGAAATAAATAATTTAAATGTGATATTCATTTCTGATTCACAAAAGTGCAATACTGGGTTAAATGTCAATCAAAAGATTGACCCACTGCACATTTGTGAGACTATTCTTGAATGCAACGATGGACAAGACGAGGAAGAATACAATTTCATTTTCAATTCAATCAACAATGTTATTGAAGAATGTATCCTTAAAGAAAGTCAACCAATGGACGTGTGTAAAACAATTTCACACAATGATGAAAATAAAAGTCAAGAAGGTTTTAATACTAGTTGCAAAGGTGGTGTAGAGGAATTGTATAAACAAACAGAACCTAAACATGATAGAGATTTTAAAATTAATAATTTTAATCTCAAAAGTAGACGGCGATTTGTACCTAAAGGTAGATTTTGAAACGGTATAATTATATTACTTGCTAGCTGTTTCTCGCGACCCCTTCCGCGTAGAAGTCGTTTATCGCTATTCCCTCATAAACCGTCCAATTTATCGGGCGAAAAAGTATTCTGTCCTTCCCCGGGACTCTATCTTCAGACCAAAATTTCATCTAAATCGGTTCAGCGGTTTATCCGTGAAAGCGTGACAAACAGGCAGAGTTATTTTCAAATTTATAATATTAGCATAGGTACAGATTGTATGAATATTATATTCATTGACTGACATGGTTACTTTACAGGAATGTCTCAAATTTTTGAAAATTGCAATTCGAGGGATCATTGTAATTATCAATTTGATAAGGATTATTTTGAAGAAGTAATATTGTCTTATATTATTTATTAGTTGATTTTGAATTCGCTATTTACGATAATATAAAACGCTATTTTCTAGACAATGTACAACAATTTCGTAAAAGATGTAAAAATAAACTCTGAAATATTTGAACCAAGAATTCGAAATGTGAAAGAAATGGGCACGAGGGATAGTGAAAAAGTCAGCAACAAATTGAATAAAGATAACGCTTGCCTTACGTTTAATTGTGATTCGTTGAAGCAGGCTAAGGTATTATAAAAGTACTTTTAATCCTAAATGAATAATTTTAGTAAGTTATTTCGTTTCTAATGGAATCAAGTTAATTAGCTCCTAGGTCAAGTTGATTGCAAATTTATTGCCACGAAAATTCAAGGCATATCTAATGAACCCTGTTATTACTTGGTGCTTTTTGATCAGCATGCAGTTCACGAAAGAATTCGACTGGAGAACAACATGAACGGTTAGTAAATGCTACACCTAATTAACCATCACAATTTAGCGACATAGTCATCTATACGGCAAGCAAGGGGTTCGTGTCGCTCCATATAACAATGACGCTCCACATAAAATTATAATGTTATCGGTTAAATAATTCTCAATTGAAACAATGCTTTTAGTAGGCACATATTCGATATGTTCTGTAAAGTATTATCTGGTATTATAAAAAAATTATATAACAACCTACGAACTATTATGCTACATATATACGTAATACTATTTGGTGTAAGAAGTTATTGTTCATTATACCATAAGTTTATTATGATATCGGTATATTATACACGATAAATCACACCAACTATTGATTTACGAATTATTCATTATACCATTTGAGTGATTATATATCTTGATATTATAAAAAAATATAATTAAAGCTTGTAAAAATACATATTATTATGTCAAAAGTTATTGTATTGAACACAACACAATCCTAATAGAGGGAGTCCGGGTTATGACCGACCACCTCCCTTACTTTGTTACACGTTTAATAATATATTAGTCCATGGTTACCCATAAATCTGTGCCATAAAGATGTCGTGTTTGTCATATTTTGGGAGCCAGTAGTCTCCCCTGTCTGCAAGTGACTGCCTTGTACAAACGAATACACTGTTAACTGACCACCCATAGACTTTAAAATGTTGCGATAAGGTTTATGTTCGATTGTAAATGTATAGTTAACACTGTCTTCGATTGAATTACCTATGTCATGGTTAAGAAAAATGCCAATACCGTGGGTTACTTCGTCCTTGATATTTTAAAGTGTTTATCTATAATATAAAAATGAATCGCAAAAATTGTTGGTAATCGCATAATTCAACAACGCCTGGACCAATTTTACCAATTCTTTTTTTTAAATGTTCGTTGAAGTCCAAGGATGATTTTGACGGGAGATAAATTCGATTAATTTCCGGGAAAGTCAGAAATTTGCGGCGGGGCGAAGCAGCTGGCGGACCGCTAGTAACAAAAATATTTTTCCATTGACTTAAGATGCTCCATGATCCTCAACAATCTCTTTCTACTCTACAGAATATTTCAACGGCGAAAAATGGAAAAGTGTAACACTGGATGGTATTTCTCTAAAGCTTACCAAGGATGAGATTCTATACTTGCACAACTACAAGGAGAAGTTTCACAGGCTTGGCCTTAAATGGAGTATTTTGAGTAATACGGAAGTATTAGTAAGAGCAATCCCTGAAGCAGTACTCGGTAAAAATCCGAGACAGGTGACTTAAATTTTCATTTTAATTGCTTTAGTTGTGTAGTTATCAAACTAAGCATCAATATTCTATTCCTCTTTCTTTGTATATTAATCGCGGTCCACCGCGATATTCCGCAGTGATTTTCCTAATGTCAAGTGACTAGAGTAAAACAGTAAACAGAATAAATCAAAAGCAAAAGTCGCTCATCTTTCAACCGACCATCTTCCCTCCCCGAAGGTACCAGAAGACCCCTCTTGAAATTCTTAAACTATTTAATTTCGTAGGTTGATAATTATTACTGTTCCTATTATTACAGGAAGATATAGTTTTGAAAGCAATAAAGACCTTAATTAAAGAAGAAATTAATACAATCAAGGAACAAGGAGGTTGTCTTACTTTATATCCAAAGTCAATTATGGACCTAGTATTTAGTGAGGTAAGTTTTATTTTTTAAGTAGACAATCTACCTGTCCGTATTTAAAATATCGGAAATTGACTTTATTAATAACTAGCTGTCGCCCGCGACTCTGTTTTCGAAGTTGTTTATAGTTACTCGCGGGAAAAATGTACCCTATGTCTTACCTCGAGATTCAATCTGTCTCCATACTAAACGCATTTATATTAGTAGTAAGTATAAGTAAGTAAGAATTATAGTATGAATGGATAGTATTAAAGTGAATGTACAGAAGCACCATCCAAAGCCGAAGCAGAGAGGTTAAATTTTGTCATTCGCGTTTAAGTAATCTATCCAAGTGGTGGAGGCGCTGGGATTTTACCCCAAGCGAGCGTCATTAAACAGTGTTTTACCGCTCCGACCTCTTTAGTAAAAAACCATACGTTAATAAATGATATGCATTGTATTATGTAATTTCACTAAACTATTCCTTGTACTTTATATGATATAGGTAATAAAATTAAAAAGTGGTCGATTTTCAATCATACTTTCAGGCTTGCCGGTATGCAATTATGTTTGGAGACGCGCTAACAAAAACTGACTGTACGGGTCTCTTGAATGGGCTTTCTGATTGCAAGACTCCGTTTCAATGTGCACATGGTCGACCAGTAATGGCTGTTCTAACGGATATCAAAACAGAAAAACATTCGTATAAGGTACCTATTATTATAATAATCATTCAAATAATCTATAATCATGTGAAGATAAGATTTTGGTGAACCGAGTGACACAAAGGCTAGGATGATAAAATTAATACATAATAATAATAATGTAGTGTGTAATATTTGTTGCATTTTGATAAGGTAATTAATTTATTTACCAAGCAATTTTTTATAGGTAAACTTAACGAAGGTTCAGCAGTTCCGAAGAAAAATGCAGCTTAAGGGTAAATAAACGTAAACAATAATCTTTTGTTGTATTATTTTACTACCATTACTTACATATAACATATAAGTTGTTTCAAATCTAAATATTACCGAATTACCACCACTGCCACTTCTGGGCAGGATATATTGTATTATCAGCGGTGTTTCGTGCCTCTGACACCAATCTGTTGTTGTCTTCTACTGTTCTGCAGCTTTTGTTCTGTTTTTTTCTCACGATCATCATTTACTTAAGAGTGTGCTCTTGTCGATGGAGTAATTCTCATTCTTTCGAATTCCGAGCCTTCTCTACACTTAATAAATTTTACGTCGGCGTAGGCCCAGGTCGGTACCAAGTTGACTCCATGAACTTCAAAAGAGTGAACAGAGTTTATAATACTACAATAATTACGTGCCAGTAACTGGAAATTTAAATCGGCTGTGGAGGTCAAAAGTTTAGGAGGGCGCCGAGCGTCCAGTGTCGCCCCATTACTTTTTGTTTTCTAAAAAACTAAAGTATTATCTTAAAATCTAAGAGTGCTTTACTGTTGCACAAATTAATACGCAATATATAGAATACATGACACAGTTTAATAAACTTTAACCTTCGTGTAGTCAACTTAACGGAAAAAGGTGGCCACTCATAGTTCAATTGTTGTTAAGTTATATCATATTCTCTATTTATTTATTTATTTATTCATTGAAATTACACAGTATAACAATAGAACTAAAGCACCGTGAATATTATACTACATTTACAAAAAAAAGCATTAAAATACAGATGAAGGCCGTTAATTCATCATCACACAAAAGCTCAAACATTCATCACGTACCGACACCCATCTGGATGCAAGTACGTCTGTATCAGGAGCCGCATCTAGAAATGCATTAAGCAGTTGCAGAGCGCGAACCAGCGGTGACTAATTAAATCGTGTGTTGATTTGAACAACAGTAAACCGCTCTTTGATTGTAATATAATACTTTAGTTTATTAGAAAACACAAGAAAAGTAATGAGGGCGCCACTGGACGCTCGGCGCCCTCTTGATATAATGATTAGTAGTATATTTTACAAAAGTTATTATCAGAAAAACTAGATTAGAATTTTTCAATTTGTTCTTCGATCCAATCGGCGTAAGAAGCAATCCTAGTGTGGACGTCGGGGAACCCTATAGCACAAGGAATTCCCCAGGAGACCAAGCCTACAAGTTTGTTGTCCTTTACTAGTGGACCACCGGAATCACCCTGTAAAGAAAGGAAGTACATGAATATCTATCATTGACCCTTTTTTAGGGTTCCGTACCAGAAGGGTTAAAACGGAACCCTATTACTAAGGCTCCACTGTCCGTCTGTCTGTCTGTCACCAGGCTGTATCTCATGAACCGCGATAGCTACATAGTACATACATACGTAAATAACATTACGCCTCCATTCCCAAAGTGGGGTAGGCACAGCTACAGAAATACCAACAACTTTAAAAATACTTCTTGATAATTCTGTAACCACGTCCCGTGTAGTTGACGGGTTAGAATAGTACCACTCCATGTCTTCCCATGGACGTCGTAAGAGGCGACTAGGGAATAAAGGCTTGTAGTACCTACTGGTGGGCGATGGGTTTGCAACCTGTCACTAATACAATACACTGGTAAACATCTTAGCCTGTTTGCGCGATAGCTAGTCAGTTGAATTTTTCACAGATGGTGTATTTCTGTAGCCGCTATAATAAGTAATAACAGATACTAAAAACCTTCCCGTGGATGTCGTAAGAGGCGACTAAGGGAATAAAGGCTTGTAGTATTATTAGGCGATGGGCTTGCAACCTGTCACTAATACACTAGTAAACATCTCAGCCTACTTGTGCAAAATGTGGTTACAGAATTATTAACATGTCTTTAGAGTTGTTGGTATTTCTGTAGCTCTGCCTACCCCACTCTGGGAATACAGGCGTGATGTTATGTATGTATGTAAAGTATGTATTACTTACATGACAAGTGCCTTCGCCAATTTGAGTAAATGTACAAAACATATTGTCTGAAACAGAGCGGGACGAATACCGCATTGCGTATTTACAAGTTTCCTGACTAAATACCGCAAGGTCTAGAACGTGCATAACACGACTTGATTCACCATTTGCCTGGAATAAGTACATAAAAATTGATTTAAAAATGGTCAGGGGGACAATCTTACACAAATAGACCTAGTCCCAAACTAAGCTCTATGCTTGTACTATGGGTACTACACAACGATAAACATACTTATATAGATGGTTTTAACGATCGACGCTATACAAAGCTGTAAAAAGCTAATAAATAACCTCATGTGCTCCAAAACCAGTTAAAGTGACGGTATCATTTTCAGATAGATTGGTAGTGTCAAGTTTTAATATTTCAATATAATTTGAATCAAATTGCTCGGATGTTTTTAAAATTGCAATATCATTGGCCCTTTCGCTGAAATTAAAATCTACGTAAATTTTTATAGCTTCAACATCATACTGCATTCCTCCTTCATCAAGATTTGTGGTCCCAACAACGACTTTTATGTATTGTGGCTCAGCGCTGAAAAGGAATTTATTTTATTTTATTCAAGGATAGTTATTAACGTAAACAGCCTAATTTAAGATATTAGAAAGTACTTACACAAACATAATATATTCATAAAACTATTGCATGGTTATATCTCTCATTATGCATTAATTAAGTCAATAATTACTGACTTTCAATAGATCAATAAATAATGCTACATTTAAATAATATCACTAATCATAAGCATTCAAACATACCTAAACATTTTAAATAGATTAAACCAAACTTACCCGTTAACACAGTGTGCGGCGGTGACAATATGTCGCTTTGAGACCACTGCCCCTCCACAGACATGAGAACCCGTCAAATTTTGCAAAGAAGCATGGAAATATCCGAACTTTGAAGATGCCTCATGTCCTCCGATTATTCTCAAAGCAGATCCTGTTGTTGTAAAATACACTTATGTAGGTAAATTACATTGGATGAATAGACACGTTAATAAAAAAATACCTTGCGCGTGCGTGTTTAAAAAAGCAATAAATATTAAAGTACTTATGACTTTGTGTTTCATTTTAAATGAGTTCGTTAAAAAACAACAATTGAATTGAATAGTGCAAAACTCAATGTGCTTGTACGACTGACTTCATTTAACAAAGCTCCAATCTCAGTTTTTATCGCATTATCTTAAATTGATGATAGATTGTTACTCTTTCTGATTGATATAAATTATTATAATCATATTGGTAGTAGGTATCAACAAAGATTAATAAGTTTTGCTTCAATTCTTTTTTACTGGTTAATTATTTCATTAATATTTTTTTGCCTTCACGGTATAAACTTTCAAGCATATTATAGTTATACATAGTGAAGATGAAGGGTCTTCTCTATGGGTACCCCTTATCTTGCACAATCTCTGTTGTCCGAAATACACTTCGCATAACCGTTTTCGCACAATTACTTTCAGCCGAATGATACTATCGCATAATTATATATTTACCACAATTATTATGTCGCATAATATTCATTTGGCACAAATTTGAATAGCATAGGTACTACTACTATCGTCGACTTTTATACCGCTGAATTTTCTGTAGCACAATATGTATTCCGCCGAATTTTATATCGCAGAATTTTCTGTAGCACAATATAATAATACAAATAATATATGGCAAATATCGTACTACCTACGAGAGACAGAATTTCCTTATTTGTAGCGAATGAACAAGACGAATCAGGGCAGAACCGACTCGGATAGGTTAGGTTAGAAGGGGTTATTTTTTTATCTGCCCAGAAAAACTTTCTTCTAAATCTAAATTAAAATTGTATATGAGCCAATATGGACCCGGATGAAGTACCTAGTAAAATATTATTCTGCTTTATAACTTTATGTCAACTACATAGTATGCCATACAAAATTCGGCGAAACAAATTTTCTACCATAGGACTATTATTCTAATCAACATTATGCCAATGTATTATTCTGCCAAAGAAAATTGTGCGAAATGATAGTGTGCCAAGAAATTTAGAAAAAAAGCAATTGTGCGAAATGATGATTGTGCCAATGGTTGCTATGCGAAACGAAAATGTGCGAATAAATTTTGTGCAAGACATTACTAACCCCTTCTCTATACGTCACTCCCAGGCATATGGTTTTAGGGATTACGGCCCCACCATTATAATAGCGTTTTAACCGCTGCTCACTGCACTTGTGATTACCGTGTTACCCAAAACTGGATCAAAGAAAACAAAGCGGAACGTATAGGGGGCGTATGTTTATCTTTAAACTTCTTGACGGTAAACTCGTCTTAAAGTTATTACCGGCGATCTGTTGAGTGCTCGTAGGCAGGAGAATAAAAATATTTATTAAGACATCTATCAAAAGGACGAAAATAACTTAACTAAAGAAACATTAAACCTCACTCTTGAATCACTCGGTCCATTGCTGGAAACAGTATAAAAATGTGTCCGGTATTTTTTTTGTTAACCTCGTACAGACGGAGACAGACGCGTTATATCCATTATCCATATTTGGTGCAAATCAATAGTACCTTGTAATATAGAGTAACCCCTGACTGGCGCTTCATTAAGAAAACATTTTATATAAAAGCAACGTGATAGTTGCTCAACAGGGCCAAAATGTCATTACCAAGGGTATGCTTTCCAATTTTCTTTAAATTAAATGCACGTGTAAGACTGAAGTTATTATTTATCCAAAAAGTTCATTAGACAATAGTTATGAACTTATGTCAAAAATTAATGATTGCACAAATTAAATCGTATTGTATCAAACTTAATAGGAATATCGTAAATTTTGGTTCCTATTAAACTCGTCACCTATGTGACGCTACGGACGCGACATACAAGCTCCTCACTAAATAGCTCGCATATATCCTGTGCAAATACCCCGCCGCTGCCCTAAAAGTGGGCGCTTTTATTTTATTCTGCTGGCAATATTGGTTACAAAACGTCAAACTGCGCTTGTTTGGTGAATTCCGGTAATCTTGCAGAATTGAACTTATTGTTATTTTACATCGTGCTTTGCAAAACGTAGGGTAGTAGGTAGGTATACCGTGGTAGACCTGTATTTGCTAAAATTAGTAGTTTGTACATGTCAATCCTGACATTTTTTTTCGTGATTATATGCTAGGTAGACTTAAATTCAATTCACCTAGCGTAGTGTTATATTGTATAAGTTATAATGTAATTGATTTCACGCAGCGTGGATTAATGGTATAAGTGCACAGCATTAATATATTTTTATTAGATACCTTTACCATTTCGTAAATGATGAAATTATAAAGCTGCCAAAATGGATGAAAGATTTAAAAAGTCTTGTCCCAACTGTTGTCAGCTGTATACATTGAAGTGTAAGTTTAATTTGAGATATATATTTGTAAACACTTGCGGCTTTTTAGACGATCCTTTTGTTAAATGTTCATTTCTTACAGCTTTGTCACCAGAATCGAAGTCGAACATACCTTTGTTTATAAAATGTGGTCACTCCATGTGCGAGTCGTGTATTCGCAACATCGTCAAGTCTGGAGAACCCATAAAATGCAAGATATGCCACCGTGAGATGGATATCATAATCAAAGACATGGCTAAGTTGCTTCAAAATAGTAAACAACTTTACAAGCTATTTCCAGTGAATGTGAATGTGCTTGGAGAACTCTCATTAAAGTTAATTATGGTAAAACTTTTTAAGATTATAGAACCTCTTACCATTCTGATACTTGCATTTGGAATTGTTTATTTACCCATCATATGCAAGATGAGGGTTATGTGTTGAATGTTGCATATCAACGCTTGAAAGGCAAAATGGGATAAGCGTCATTTTTTGTGATATTGAGTTACATATATCGTTCAAATCAGCAGATTTTTCTGATTTGAACGATACATGTAACTCAATATCACAAAAAATGTTGCTTGTCCCATTTTGCCTTTCAAGTGTTGATATGCAAAACATTTTTATCTTATTGTGTTGGATTAAGTATTGTAATCTGAACAGACTACAACTTGGTATTTTTTTCATCCTGCATAGGTACAAAAGGGTTAATAATTTTAATTGAACATTTTATTTACAGGAGAAGTCTGAAGTACAAGAAAAAAATGAAGACTGTTTTATAGATTTGAAAGCTTTACTCGCAAGCACAAATAAAACTTTCGGTAAAATTTTAATTCTATAAAAGAAGCTATATCTACATCTATAAACAGATTGTCCCAGAAGGAACCATAAAAGAGTCTTGTTACGGATGTCCTTTGTAAAACTTCATCAGTTCATTGAGTTTTTGTAATGGGCACATTGGTTTTAAAGTAAATTAGGTACATTTTTAGTAAATTAGGTACATTTTTAGTAAATTAGGTATAAATTTATAAATAACGGTAAAATCTCACACCAATTGACCTTGTCTTAAACTATGCTTCAGGCTTGTGTAGTACAAGTAATAGAGAACAATATAAACACATACATTTACATATTGATTTACAAACACTAAATATAAATCAACACTTAAATATAAAGAAAACATCATCATAGACTCAGAATTAAATACTCGCACTCATCACACTAATACTAGACCATACCGGGAATTGCAGCCGGGACCGCTAGCTTTGTAGACAGGGTCTAATGCATCATTTCTCTAATATACCTGTTAATAACCCAGCACTACACCATCAGACACTAAATGTTTTTAGAATCGGTTTCAATATGTTTTAGTAACTTGAAACAACAATTCTGTTGCAGGAAAATGCCCTGAATGTCTCAAGGAAACGGCGACAATGTGCCATCAATGTGCCACAATCATTTGTGAAGCATGCTTCAATAAGTCACATAAGAACTTTGTTGTATTTAAAAGCCATTACTTGCAGAATTTAGAATCGCAGATGATGCAAAACAGCTGTGAGGTTCATAGTGAGAAATCACTTGATTATTATTGCAAGGATTGTGCCAAGTCTGTGTGTACGGATTGCCTAATGGTTGGTGCACAATCTTGCAAAACCCATAATATATTGCCAACTGCTGAAATGGTAAGTAATTTTTTTACTGGAATGAAAGTTACATCTGTAAGGGCCGTATTAATAAATTAATCTCGGCTGAGATGCTCATCTCAAGATGCGTCAAAGTAAATAAATAGAAAACCGACAATTTTGACTCCTCTTGAGATGGGCATTACCATTGTGATCAGTTTATTAATATGGGCCTTAAGCTGCGTACGGATAGCGCGTACCCTGCTACTAGTAGTCGGTTACGCGTGTCCTGGAACGCTCTTTCCGTACCTGCAGCTACGCGTACACTTTGGACCACGCTTGCGCACGAACTGGCTTGCGCGCGAGCCGCCGGCAGTCGGTCTAGGTCGCGCGTCAAAGAGGACGAGCTCGTTACAATGTACGCGTAAACACACGCATAACCGACTACGCGTAGCAGGGTACGCGCTATCCGTACGCAGCTTAAGAGTTAGCGCTTAGGTTAACAGCTAAAATACCTTGAACCTTACTTTAAATAAAATATAGATAAATAGGTATATTATATCTGCCTACCCCACTCTGGGAATGAAGGTGTGATGTTATGTATGTATGTAAATATCAGGGCACAATCTCACACAAATTTACCTAGTCCCAAACTAAGCTCTACACTTGTATTATGGGTACTAGACAACGATAAACATAATTATATAGAGAAATACATACATAAATACTTTGAAAACATCCAAGATTCAGGAACAATTATTCGCACTCATCACAGAAATATCTGCCCTTACTGGGGTTTGAATCCAGGACCGCTGGCTTCGGAGGCAGGGTCACTCCCAACTAGGCCAACGTGTTGTCAAACTGTACTCTTCAATTAAGGTCATGTGTAAGCTTGTCTTCACTACATAGTATAAAACAGTTGCTTGCTGCTCTCTGTCCCTATGTATGCTTAGATCTTTAAAACTATGCAATGGATTAAGATGCAGTTTTTTTAAATATATAGATTGATTCAAGAGGAAGATTTATACTTCAACCCGGAGCGAAGCAAGGGCAGGTCGCTAGTGCTTCTATATTGTAATCTTTTTGTTGACATTATAGTAGCTAATAGGAACATGCAAATAAAAGCAACTATATTGCCATTGTCATGATTAGGATATACAAGCAAGATCAGCTAAAATGAAGCAGAATAAAAGGTTTTGAGAATCAGTTGGTCAGTTTAACACCTAAGTTTAACCTTTTCAACGCTATGTCAAATACAAAACCAGAGCGAATGTCAACTTTGCGTCATAAATAATTTGCAGTGAAGATTAAAAGTGGAAACATTCCTTAGAGGGGGGGGGGGGGTCACAACTGTAGGTTTTATTATATCAAAAAGATTGTCACCACTTGTCGGTGTTTTTTTGTCGGAAATTTGTTAGAAACCATTTTTATTTCGTAAAAATAGGTAGGTTAAGTTCGTAAGGTATCTTTAGAAGGGCAAATCGGCCAGAAACCGGCCTGCGGCTGGGCTCCTTCGAATAGCAGTGGTGTGACAACGTGGTGTGACCACGAGTCCGACTCCTCGCGTTCCGCTGCGTGGTTTAGTGGACATGTCGTATGAGGATTCATACTATACAACACAGTGGAACTCGAAAGCATGCTGTCTTTATTATTTACCTAGTAATAAAAATCATTTAAACCATTATAAATATTTTGTACTGTTTATTGGACAGTATTGGATTTGAACTTGTTATGAATATCTTGACAATTTATTTTTATTTTGTAGAACAAAATGATTCTTGACAATTTACGTGAGGTATCTCCTCAAGTTGGTGCTATTTTTAGGAGGCTTACAAAGACTGCTGTGGTAAGTAGAACTTCTGATTTAGTAATAAAATATAAATGTAAACTTGTGGTTGTTGGTTACTTAATTTAATTGTTTCTGTTTAGGATATAGGTCATTTGCTGCAAAACATTGAAAATGATACTGAATCTTCTGAACTCAAACAAGTGACAGCCACCATAGAACAGCACTTTTCCAAGCTATATGCGGAGATCCAAATTCACAAAGAAGAAGTCATGAATATTATTGCAAGACTGAAGGATATTGAGAAAGGGTCACTTATAAAAGCCAAAAATGATGTTGCTAAAGCTATCAAAGACTCAAACCATGTCCTGAGTTCCTTGAAGTCAGCATTAGGGAGTGAAAATAATAAATCGGTATGTTTATCTTTTTGTACTAATGTTTTAATCCCTTCGGAGCAAAATGCACAAAACGCAAAATGTACACTACACGCAAAAAGTAACCAATGGCAAAATGCACAATACGCAAAATGTACACAACGCATGTAACACTACATCACACTTTTCGTTTTTTGGTTACTTTTTGCGTGTAATGTACATTTTGCGTTTTGTGCATTTTGCTCCGAAGGGGTTTTAATGCTTGTAACAATGCAATTCTTATTTTAAACATGCCTCTTTTTTCAGGCTAATCTGTCAGCACTTCTTGAAGATGCTCAAAATATTATAAAAATGCCCTGGTATCTTAGTAAAGATGAATCTGCTAAGAACACTTTGAAGTATGTAACTTGTCTTATATCATTTTTTATGGACTTAACTTTAATTTCATACCTATTAAATTAGTCTATGACTAAGCCGTATGCAACTTTAACTATAGTTAGCTCTAAGTCAAGGGTTGTGACAACTTCATTTTTAACCGCAAAGCTAGTATAATATGAGTACTGCCATTGGCTAGGTTTCATCCTAATGTTCCTTTCTTCTTTAACCTACAGGGTGACCGTTAGCGAAGACCTGTGCATGTTGATAAGCGACTACATCCACCTGGATGGCAACGCGAAGGCTGTGTACAAGCTCCGGGCTACCCACGAGTTAGACGGAGTCGACGTACCGCCGCCGCCACAAGCGCCCGTGTACCCCCCTGAATTACCTAAAGGTCAGCAGCTAGGGAGAAAGACTGGCTGGACAGTAATGAGTAGGGATATTGTGATTGTGAATGTCATATTTTTCACTTTCGCAAAGGAAAAAGGGAATGCTTATCAGCATTAGGGAGTAAAATTTTAAAAGTCAACCCTTCGTATGCCAGACGACAAAACCGAGTTCTAATCTCTCTATTCACAATAATTTTACTAAAAAAAATACTAAAAAGTGCGTACTATTTTTCTACCTCTTCAATTATTTTTATTTTATTAATAATATTTCTTGTTATAGTACTATAAAAACCTTCAACTGTCTACCTATTACAGTTCACAACAAACAGCCCGCTAACAGACAGACATACAGATGGACAGCAGAGGCTTAGTCATAGGGTCCCGTTGGCACCCTTTGGTTATGGAACCCTAAAAGAACTATAAGACGCGCGGCCCTAATTCGCAATCGCAAAACATTTATGTTTAAATTATGCGAATCATTCGGATTAGCAAATCCCTAGTAGTGACCCTGCCTGCAAAACTAGCGGTCCCAGGTTCGATTTCCGGTACGAACAAATATTTAAATGAGGAGCGCGAGTATTTGTTTTAGAGTGTTGGATGTTTTCTACATATTTCCCTATACGTCCACCGTTGTCTAGTGGACCTAGTCCTAAACTATGGTTGTAGTTGTACTATTCCCACAGTGCAAGCGTAGAGCATAGTTTATGACTAGGTACGTAATTTTGTGCGAGATTGTCCCCTGATATTTATTATTTTATTAACTATGGTACCATTAACATAGTGTTTAAAATCCATACTAATATTATAAATGTGAAAGTAACTCTTGTCTGTCTGTTTGTTACGCTTTCACGGATAAATCGCTGAACCGAATTAGATGAAATTTGGTATGTGAATTAAATGTAGTTTTATAGGAATAGCGATAAACGACTTGTACGCGACGGAGTCGCAGGAAACAACTAGTAGCATTATAAAGTTTCCTTAAAGTCAACTTGACTTTGTTAACGATATCTCTATAACTTGAAAAGATCCTGATATTATATATTACATATTTTGCTTTATCGCAGATGTTAGATTCGACAAGTCTATAGTAGCAAGCGGAAAGCTAGTGACAAGGGAAACTCCAGTGCAACAGAAGAGAAGTGTCTGCGATAATCCGTTTAATGTTCAAGAAAATACTCCGGGAATTAGTGAGTAGTGTAACTAATATGGCAAACCCAATGGGAAAGGGATTATTTTATCGCTATATAAAAGATAAAGATAAGTTTATTGATTAACTAAGCACGAGAACATACAAAACTGAACAAGAACTGTTAGGCGATGGGCTTGCAACCTGTCACTAATACACTGGTAAACATTTTAGCCTGTTTATGCAAAATTTGGTTACAGAATTACCAACAACTCTCTGTAGTTGTTGGTATTTCTGTAGCTCTGCCTACCCCACTCTGGGAATGAAGGCGTGATAGTATGTATGTATGTATGTATGTATGTAATAACATACAAGAAAATATCCCATGAACCCCAAACTAGACTGAGCCTGTATCTTGGGGCCTATAAAGATACTTAGATGTTGCAGCTTACCAATCGAACTACTTGATCGATTTTGATAGGTCATTGGACTTGGTGTAGTGTCACAAATCGTCGTCTTACTAACTCAAATTCTTATCCGTCAATTTGTTTTGCTGTTGGTAAACTTATTGCCTCTAAGTATTACTGAATGAAAATGAAATTACGAACAGCAAAAAAAATATGCAGATACGAGTTTGAGTTAGTAAGATGACGATATGTTATAGGATAAAAAACAGTTGGTTTAAGTTTATGTTCTTGTTTAGGTTCTGAATTGAAGAAAAGCACTGCTGAGCCAATTCAGCCAGTTGCAGGAACCAAATCTTTTTTCTTTGGGAAAGCAATTAGAGAAGGTAAGTGGTAGTTAATGCAATGGTCAAAATTTCCACAGTATAATGTTTTACCAGTATGATGTTATAACAGCGTAGGTTTTGAATAATTCGGTGGTGTAATCCTAATCCTTTTGTTAATTTATGAAAAAAATCAAATATTTGTTTTTAGGTGTACAAGAATTTGTTAGAATTACTCATATAGTAGATCCTGATAATTTCTTTGTGCAACTAATTTCTGATGATTCAACTCTGAATGAAATGATGGAAGAACTGCCTCACAACATTCGAGAGATCAGAAAAGAAATTTCAGTTGGTAGGTACCGTTTGACATTTTATTAACCCATATACGCCCTCTATGTACACACTTGGATATGCAAAATTAACCTTAGCAAGTGAGTTAGTAATTTCCACCTAATTTGCATAATGCCTAATTTACCAATACTCCTAGGTCTCAAAAGGATTTAGTGTCAAAATACATAAATCCCAGAATGCCTAACTTTTTGTCTCATAACACCTTAATTTTAATACAGCTGAATTTTAAAATATCTTATTCTCATAATGGACAAACTTCACAACATCTTTATGGACGATGGACGCCCTATGTTCAAAACAACCAGGTGCCAGAATACCTAAATTTCAAATAGGCTAGTTAACCTTCATGTATAATTTGCTTTACTACCTTCCATAGTGCTGGCCAGTTACATTGAAGTACCAATATTATAAAAATAATGCAAACTATTTAGGTATTTTGGAACTGTCATTTTGGCGTTCTGGAGTTTTCAGTTTAAGCTATTTTGAAATTTTGTCGTATCTGTGATTCGGTATTGTAAGGACATGTACATTACAATATTTAATCATTGTTTTAGGTCAGTCATTATGACATTTTATTAATTTTAGGAATGAGGCAAATTGATATGCAGATATTATGCGTTTGTTAGTCCTTTACCTCAAAAGCATAATTTTCTTGTAGCGGTTCACCGATTCGCATTTCACCTCGATCGTGTATTTCATTTTCGCTTTGTGTCAAAGTCGTAATTTTTTTTGTTCGTTAATAGCTTTACTCGCATTTCACCTCGATCGCTTATTTTACTGTTTCATTTGGTCTCGATCGTCAATTTTATTATTAGCAAATATTATAAATCACAGTATACCTCAATCGCATATTTTGTAATAGTATTTCGCTGCGATCGCTTAATATCATAGTTCGCCAATCTACTATAATTACCTCTATAATAAAATCTAATTGTATTATTTAGTCAAAGTCTTCGCGCGCTTATTAGGTACGGCGCGGCGCGACGGCCCTGCTGCAGGAGACGCTCGCGTCGCGTAAGAACACGATGATGATAATATTTCAATGAATTTGATAGCATTTAAGACATGAAACTACAAGCACAAAACACGTTTTAAAGAAAATGATACAGAAATTTAGTGCGAACATCCATTAATGCGTCAAATTAAATAGAGTCCCAAACAAACATCGATCGCGACGAAATGCGTCGAGGGTAAAATACTACACGAAAAATGAAATGCTACAAAATAATTATACTGATGTAAAAAGCCACGCGAGAAATTGCTTCAAGTAAATATTCTATTAAAGTTTTGTTCATCCGAGGTGAAATGCGATTCGGTGAATCGCTACAAGGAATTCATGCTTTTGAGGTAAAGGACTAACAAATGATATTATGAGCCCATGGCAATTTAAAAATTCAGTTAAATTAGTAAATTAGGTATTATAAAAATTAGGTGGAATAAGCCCCACTCCACTCTACTATACTTATACTTGTAAATGTAATTCTATGCAGTTATTTCATTTTATTCATAAGAGCTATGCTCTTTTCAGTGGAGTGCCCGCCATTTATAATGATTAAAAAAACATTAAAAAGAGCAGTGACCAAAGACATGCCTCCTTCGGCTGTAAAAGAAGCCACTTTTTACATGTTTTTTTGAAAGTGAACAGTGTTTTGTCTTAAACATAAAGGGTAGCCTTATATTTGGTTATATAAAAGAGGGATATCAATTTTTTGCTGACGATCTGTGCTTTAGCTGCTAAGATTCCTCTATGTGAATGGCTAGTTTAACAATGAACTTAGTCATATATTTCTCCCCAAGAGGTTATTCTTTTAGTGGGTTATTCTATTGAGAGGTAAGTCTTTCAAAGGCTTTTATTGGGGAATGAGTGGTCGGGTCCCCGCTACTGCATCAACTGCATGGCGAATTGCAGCGTGATATGATGTATTACTGGTTCACTGCCTCTTCGCAACTCAACGTTTCCCAAACTGGTTAATTTCCCTACCGTACATTCGGCATACTGCTTTTTTTCGTAACTAAATATTTCAGGTTTCTTATCAAAATAACGTAACCTAACCAATAGGGTTCTACACGATGGTCTGAAATGAATACTCAATTTTTTAGAGTTTCCGACAAAAGCAGTATGCCAAATGATACAGTTGGGAAGTGAATCAGTTTGGGAAACAAGTGCACCGGTATTACTACGTGTATGGATGACTTTCAACTAAGTCCACAAATAACATTGAAATGCTATGAAAATCAAGTTAAATAAGTTGTACAACCTTACACTCATTAGTCACAAATCTACGCTAACGTCAAGATAACCATAGACAGGCTATAATATAAAGATAATACATCGTAAGAGCATTTGTTTAACGTATCACCGGATTAAGAAATAAATGACATATCAAAAAAATACCTTTCATTACCAAATATAGTAAATGACCTCAAATTTACAAAATCATTTTAATTTAAAGTGATATTGTTATCCGAATAAAATAAATAAACTCAAAATTAGTAAATGATTACCAAAATCTTAACCGCATTTAAGCTTGCAGCTCCGGGGAATAACATATGGAAAATGACTGGGATTTTCGGGACTGGCTTATACAAAATCGGTCCGGAAAGTCCCGGTACTGCAAATCGGCTTTAACACATCGTCAATTGTTGTTTTTTTTTTCAGGATGTATGTATGTAGTAAACAATAACAATAACTGGATGCGGTGTGTCGTTGAAAGCGTTGACATGAGCGATGCAAACAATCCCACGTATCACGTTTCATGTGTCGACGTTGGTGAAATGATCACTGTTAAAGCTGCTGAGTAAGTCGTTCGTTCAGTACTATTATTATTTCTGTGTTAAGAATGCACGACTTATTTTAACGATGCACAGTAAATTGCATTCGATGACACGCAACTATAATGAAAATTACGGGTTACCTTCGTTTCGTCAAAAATTGTTTGTCAAGCTGATTCATTTCCCGAACATACTATTTGACCAAAGTGCTTTATATCCAAAACTGAAAATTATAAAATTAACCTAACCTTACCAATAGGGTTTTACACGATGGTCCTAAAAATTTGGTCAATTGATAATTATGTTTGGGAAATGAATCAGTTTGGCAAAAACTTTTTGACGAAACGAAGGTAACCCGTAATTTTCATTAAACTTTTTGATTTCTATGTTTCCGTGATGGTCACCCAAATCATCTGTAACACAATTACATAAACCAGAATGTACATAAAAATCTTCCGAGAAAACATATCTAAGTTATGGTGAAAACCGCATCAAAATTCGTTTTAAGGAGTTAGCACATATAAAGACAAACTCGGAAAGCCACTTTGTTTTGTAATTTCATTCGACCTCAGATAATTTTACGCCAGTCTGTACGATTGTACACCGAGTGGGCCGCCCGGTGCATGCTGCCGCCCACCGCCTTCTTGAAGACGTCCGACCATCTTACCGGTGCTCTGCCTTGAGCACGCTTTCTATCCTTCTGGCCTAAAATAATTAGCTTCTCCATATTGTGCATCGAAGAATGCACGATGTGACCGAAGAAGCGATAGATAATTATTTATAACATTAGTGGGATTACATATATACTAATATATGTAATCCCACTAATGTTATAAATGCGAAAGTTAGTGTGTGTGTGTGTATTTGGTATGGAGATAGCGTATACCCCTACAAAGCGGGTACACCTTTCCGGGTGTAACGATAAACTTCTTCTACGTGGACAGAGTCGCGGGAAACAACTAGTTCAGTTTATAAATCTCACATGTTTTTTGCTATTAAGATTATAAAGTTTCTACTGCCCACATTCTTGTGCATTCGTAATAAACTACGAAAGGTTGGCCCAGGCGGTTTTAATTAACTTACAAGTTATTATTACGTACGATTTAAGTGTAAATATAATCTTATTATTATTATTAATGCATTTATTTCAGAATAAAATTCCATAGATTATTAGTAACATTAAATCTTATTCTATATTAGTAATTATTTACCAAATAAAATGAAATGAAATCATTTTATTTTATATTTCCTATGGCGACTGCCACCCAGTGTGACAACACAGAGCAGTCGGGCGGTTAGCAATCATGCTTAGTATGGTGTTGCGGCTGCCGCGCACGCGCTGGAGCAGGGAAGCTGCTCTCTTACGTATGATCGCGGGAAACCCGTGCGTGCGCGCCGCCGCGGACATCGCCGACGCGCTGCAGCAGCGTGGCAGCCCCAACACCATTCAAAACCCATTGTTATATTATACGCGCAGGGCGTTGTAGACTTGTTTCTTGTACTTAACCCAGAGACCGCTCGAGTAGAAAGATGTGCAGTATGCTATGAATAGTGTTATCTTAACGACATCGGGCAAATCTCCGAGCTAGTACATTACTCCTTACCGCCAACGCCCTCAGCTCCCTTTCAATATCTTCACTGTCGTTAAGATCCCCTGTGACCACGTGCCCTAGGTACTGCCCTAGCTACCTGGTGAACCTGCTAACGACTCTCAGAGGGACCCCTGTGACCCATATGTAAAACGCTTAAAAAGTATGGTTTACCTACAATATGTATTTAGGGGTTACGAATGATTTGCAAGTAGCCGTAATCTACTTTTCTTTACATAGTATAAAACAAAGTCGCTTTCCGCGTCTGTCTGTCCGTGTCTGCTAACCACGTCCATTCGCTACAGTGTCGCTACACCCGCACGCACTTGTGGTTATTGTAATAAAATACGAATTAAATTCGATGAAAACTGCCAAATTCACTTGCGGGTACGCCACTCGCATACTTTGTTTACGCGGCGGCATCCATTGACAAAAAGCGGCACGTGCCAAGGTGGTGCGATACAAAGGCGACGACACTAGCTAAGCGAACGGACTATAAATCATTTTTCAAGGAAGGTATGTATGTATGTACACATTTTATTGCACAAATGAAAAACCGAAACAGTTCCATGCATATAAAAAATATCACTGGCAATGTAGTCACCAGCAATCCAACATTGGGCTCCAAAATTTCTGACTCTTCTTTATTACTGGACGCAAGATCGTGTCAGATATTTTTAAGCGCAATGTTGTATATTTTATTGCTGGTACAGAGAGATTTATTTTATAATTATAATTATTTTGTTTAGCTTACGTACAGCGCCCATGGCGTTTGCAGTAGGGAGCCCCAGAGGGCGCTACCCGACCCCCCTGGCTGTCAAATGTCGGTTGGCTAACTGCAAACCGAAAACAGGGATCTGGACAAAAGATGACACCGATCTGGTGCGGAAGATCGTTGGCTAGTAAGGTCATTTTGATTACATTTTAATAAAATACAATATGTACTTTACACGATGCTTATTTTTAAAGTGTGTTCAAAAACAAGTGAATTAAAGTAAAAAAAAAATACCGATTAAAAGTAATTATCGATCAAATATTCTTGAATTCACTATTCTATTTTGGTTGATTGTTATCTTAAGGTACTTAGTTCGAACCCCAGAGGAAGTCATAAAACAATAAGTTTTTAGGGTTTAATAAATGTATTCGAAAAGGGTCCCATCTATTCAAAGATAATAATGTAATAAAGGTAAACTAAGGTAAACTTTTAAACTTATCAACGACTGCCCATGAAGAAGGGATTTTTTTTAAGTATAAATTATAATTGGGTTACTGTATTGCTGGGTATGCTTTCTAGTGACCGAGTCATAATACACGTGCGTCAGGCGGGGGCGGTGAGTCAGTGCGACATTAATACACTGGACGGTGTCAGTGTTGCCCATGCGCTTGCCTTCCACGGCCGCGCTGTGCTGCCTAAACCTTATCTACCAGTAAGTTATACCGCACACTGTATTCACTACCATACAACCTGTATTCACTTTAAAAAGGGCGATCTCTAGTACAAGTTGTTCCTTGTAAGGCAGTTAAACCTTTTTAGTTACATACAGGCTGATTTAGAAATGGAAATATAGGCCTTTGGTAGTTAGAAGAGTCTCTCAAATGCGTCATTCATTGCGTACAAACCTTTAAAAAAATACTCGGCTGTGTGACTGCTGAATATGCATGTCTGCATTTCTATTTCTAAAGTGTACAGTTACAATATTTTATGTAGAAAAGGTTCATGATTGTTATTGCAGTAACCAAATACATTCCTGTCTCGACTTGATATGATTCAAATTTCCACATATATGTATGTTGTACATGGTTGATAATCTGATTCTGTGCATTTATGTTACTGTAACGAAGGAAGACGATTACGATACCATTAATTTTAATAGTCCTATTGCAATATTCATTCTAAGTTTAAGATTATTTTAAATCTTTTTAAGTTTCGTGTAAATGGAGATTATATACGGTACGCGTGGGAAATGTTACGACTCTTACCAAAGGATAATTGTCGAAGATGGAGGAGAAGCAAACAGAATTTAAGTTGCAGATAAAATATGTGTAATAATAATATGTATTTTTGTCAACGAGGACTGTTTTTACTGTATTTTTTTCTCTGATTACAGTATCCTCAAATTCGAGGCATTCCAGAAAAGCCCAAGATATATGTGAGCAATAATAATTTGAATTCTAAGATTAATGAACAAGTGGTTATAACTCACGTAGTGAGTCCTGATAAGTTTTATGTCAGAGAGGTAAGCATCATGTTGTATTTAAGGTAACACATAATTTTGAAGCTAGTTTGCATACAAAGAGAATCAGAATATATTGGGAATATGTACGATTTTTAATATGTTAAACTTTTCAATATTTCTATTTGTTTAGGAATTATTAACATTTGAATAACACTACTGGCCTGCAAGTACCCCTGCAAATGGCTGCGAGGAATGTCCAACAGTGTGCCCCGACAGTGCCTAATGGAAGTTGACACTTGCAAGTTACTGTGAGATAACACTCTCGGACATGTATCGCATAATTCCATTCTTGCGGGTAGATTTGATGCTTTATAAACCATTAGAACTTTGACTGTAAAACTTGGAACCCTTATATTCTGAAGTTCTGAACCCTAACACACACCTCGAAATGCGTGTAAAAGGTTTTTGCTGTAATTACAATCGACTTCTGGGATATATCAATGTATGTCTTAATTATTTCAGGTTTATTTACAAAACGATTTTGACAGGTTGTGTAAGCAATTAAATAAAGAATACCATATAAGCAACACATCTGGAAGCATTTACATGCCGGAAACTGGTAAGAAAAGGTTTCATTTTAAAACGCGTATTATCTATTATTAGAATACAGTCAAAGTCACAAATATATACACGTTCCCAAGAAGTCAAAAATATCTATACGACCCTATGTCACTGATAATAAGCTCCATCGATACATTTGGCGCGATTGCCGTTCCTTATAGTTGTCCACACACAGAAGACAAAGGCGGCGCGGAGGCGGGTGTATTGCCGTTAAAATGCTCGTAACGTAACGCATTCTCCGAAAGGACTTCTCACAGAGTGCAATGTATACGGCAGTATACCCGCCTCCGCCTACTGTGTGTGGGCAAATTAATAGTTATCAGATATCTTCGTTTTTCTAATAAAATTACTAGAGCATATTAAACTGACGGCATTCAACTAAACTATCACGATTGAATAGAAGTTTAAGTAAATTAAGCGTAAGTTAAAAACAGCACTAAACGAAAACTTTAACGTTTTAAAACTTTGTTCCAGGTTTGGTTTGTGTTGTTATTATAAATAAAAAAGATGACATAGGTTATACCGGATGGGCGCGGGCGGTTGTTAAATCGCATTACGAAGGTCTTGCTAAAGTATATTTGGTAGATTTTGGCATTACTGTGGAAGTCAGCTGGGACAGGCTTAGGAAAATTTTGCAGAAATTTACAGTTCTTCGGGCTTTGGTAAGTGCGAAGTTATTTTAACACGTACGTAATAACCTGTTATTTCTATTCACCGTCCCTACTTTGCTGAGAGTATAAGAAGTAATGGATTTAAACTAACAGATAATGAGGTTGATCTTGTCACGCTCAATATACAAAACCGGCAAATAATATATTATATTAGTACGTACATCTCTCACCATTTCCTACAAATTTCACTCGCTAAAATTGACAACCAACCAAGAACTAGTTCAAATTCAATTCGTTAGCTTATTAAATAAGGTTCAAAATGGTAAAAAAAATATTATTTTGTTTTATCAAAAATGGGTTTGCGTTTGACCTCAGTCTCACCTGATGATTAGCGATCACGAGGTCGCAGGTGGTACACGCTTATCCAGAAAGAAGCCTATTCACTCTTTCTTGCATTGAAAACACCCAGATTACGATTATGGGAAAACAAACGCAAAAGTAAATATCGTAGTTTAACCTTTTGAACGCCCTACGTAAAATAGAAATGCGTCACTCACACGCCAAACATGTATTAAAAGTTATGCAAAATTTAACTTAATCCATACGAAATAGCGTCTCTTTTAAACTGTACCTGTATAATGGTCGGTGGAGTTGTAGGCACGACAGCTCATGACCACTTAAGTGGTCGTTGGCGTTCAATGTGTTAAAAACTGTAGTACTTAAAAAAACCACTGCTGACGTGTTCATACAAATCTCGTAAATTTAGTATGAATGTATGTATTTTGTTTATTAGAGTTATTGTCTGAAACAGTAGCTTTATTAGTTTTCAGTAGACCTTCCTTTACACCCTAAATAAGAAATTTGTATAACAAATCATGTTATTACCATTTGCCATTGTAAAGTAATCTTTGTATACTTACTCCTCAGGTCTGCGAATGCCATTTGGCTGGTATACTGCCTAGCGGTACAGAGTGGGATAGAGAATCTACCGCCCTATTAGACACATACAAAGGTCATGTTTTAAAACTGTGCGTGGACAAGAAGCACAATTGCAAAACAGTCGGAGCCATTCTCTACAGCGAAGCTGAAAATCTGTGCATTAACAAAGAACTTGTGGTGAATAATTTTGCCGAGCCGAGTGGGTAAGTGTTGTTAATTGTTATTCAAGGGCGGATCCAGAATTCTATACAAATCGGGGTCACATGTAGGTGTAGGTGAAAAAATTAAGTAAAGGAGGTATGCGGTTGTGTACAAAATTAATATGGAGCTTATGTCAAATTTCAAATATAGAATGTCAAACGGTCTATACAGGGCCTCTATTCTACTGCGTTATAATGATATCGTGTTTGACGTGTTTTAGAATCGTTTATGTCGCAGTCGCCATTATTGTAAATGACATATGAGGTATCAAAACGTTGACAATACGAAAACACGTCAAAGACGATTTCGTTATTACCGTGTAGAATCCCAGCCCTGATGTGTTACAACTACATACAACAGGGCTGGAATTCTACAAGGTAATAACGATATCGTTTTTGACCTGTTTCCGTATTGTCAACGTTTTTATAACTCTTATGTCATTTACAATAATGGCGACTGTGACATAAACGATTCTTAAACGTGTCAAACACGATATAGTTTCTTTTTTGGTTGTCACTAGTGTAACTCAACCTTACCTATGTACTCGTAATTAATGTTTAAGATATCCTGAAAACATCACAGTTTCATTAGAAAATAGTATTTGATAAAAAATTATGTTGGTGAAATTATACAATTGATGATATGAAATTCTATAAAATTATGGAATACTATTATAAATAATAGTATTCCATAATTTTATAGTTATAATTACTAATATTCTGAATGTAACACGTTGCTACCTATACGAATTTCATAGCTATATCCATTGAGTGAATGGGATTTTAGTATGACGAAGTTTTATAATGTCTGGGGTCTGAGAGGTTTAATATGAAGTATTTAATTTAATTCTAACAAAATGTATTTAAAGTCACTTATACTCCTTTCTAGCATTTGCGCGCTACACCGTCGGCGAAGAAGTCGTTAATCGTTATTCCCTCGGGAACTGTCCAATTTTTTGCCTATCTGCTACTACGAGGGTCAAACTGAAAGTTTCGGGAATAGAAAAAAATATGCAGTTAAATTGAATAAAAGTATTTTTATTGTTTTTCAAAGTATTCTCCTTTATATTTTACGCACTTTTCCATGCGATCAAACCAGTCATTAAAGCACTTATTGAAGTCTGAAGTAGGGGTCGACAAAATGGCCATTTTAAAAGCCTCCACTGCTGCTTCCGGCGTCTGAAACCGCTGACAACGGAACTTATCCTTAATTTTGGGGAATGTGAAAAAGTCATTGGGGCTTAAGTCGGGGCTGTATGGAGGGTGGTCCAGTAATTCGACTTTTTCACCGTCCAGGTACTCAGTTGTTTTCCAAGCGGTGTGAGGGCTGGCATTGTCGTGGTGAAGGATAATGCGGCGACTAGGGTTTTTTTTTCGGAGTTCAGCAAAGATACTCGGCAAACAAATAGTGGTGTACCAATCGGCATTGACCGTTCTACGATCTTCAAGAGGAATAGTAGCCACGTGACCCAATTTGGAGACAAACGTAGCCACCATCTTTTTGGCCGTGCGAGAACGAATAACTTTTGTCGGCTTGAGCTCATCTTCGTAGACCCATACTCGAAATTGGTTTTTATTTTCAGGCTCATATGCATATATCCAACACTCGTCACCGGATACAATGCTAAAAACTGCATTTGAGCTTCCTCCGTTGAACTTATTCAAAGTTCTGAGGCACCAATTGACACGAGTCGTTTTCTGCTCCTCAGACAATAAGTGATCCGGGAAAACAACTTTCGCACGCCTAATTGTTCCTGTAAAATGATTTGTATCTGACTCATTCCAATGCCCAAACACTCTTGAATCTCCCGATATGACACATGTCGGTCTTCCTTTATCAGCTGACGCACAGCACCGACGTTTTCTTGCGTGACTGCCGATTTTGGTCGACCTTCACGCACGTCGTCCGTGAGGGATAGACGGCCACGTTGAAATTCTGCATACCACCTGTATATTGTCTTCTTTGAAGGTGATTCATTACTAAAAGCAACAATCATCCGGTCTCCACATTGTTTTTGTGATAATCCACTTTTAAAGTCGTAATAAATCATAGCTCTTAAATTTTCACGGGACAATTACATTTTCAGCAGCGACTCGACGACTTCAAAAAACAATTGAAACCGAACCATCGCTTTTTTTTCTATGTGGCCAGTGTGTTAAAATAATGAAACTAGAGATTATAAAAAGGTATGATATGTGTCAAAAATATGTTTCTAAGTATTAGATTCCGGAAACTTTCAGTGCAGCCCTCGTACAGACTAATCTATCGCTCAGCCGTTCTGGCGTGATTGACACAACAAGCATCCAAACGTTCGCATTTATACTATAATATAAGTAATAAGTAGAACTGGGCCTCTATTCAGGTACGTTAAAACGATATCGTGTTTGACACGTTTAAGAATCGTTTATGTCACGGTCGCCATTATTGTAAATGACATAAGAGTTATCAAAACGTTGACAATACGGAAACACGTCAAATACGATATCGTTATTACCGTGTAGAATCCCAGCCCTGTAAGATTCATAGTAATACTTGCTTATTATGTATGAATATTGTAATATTTGTAATAGATTACCTTTTATTCATTGGTCTGCACAAGAGAACATCAATAAAACAAATATAATAATATTATTATCAAGTATCAGATATTAAATATTCTATTTTCATCCTTTACAGCGCAGCCGCCATCAAAGTTATGAATACAGCTCCTACTGAAAGAGCCATCGACTGTGATTCGAGTACTGAAATTTCTCAAATAAAAAATGATCAAGACAACACATTTTTAAAACATACAGAATTAGAATTACCTGCATCTGAACCAGAGATATTGCCTAAAAGTGGCCAACCGCTCAAATTAGAAGTCAAAATAGTGCGTTATGATTCACCATCGCTCATTTATGTCTCCTTGGTATATCAGCAGAAGGTATTCAATGAGTTGTTTGAAAAAATTCAAAAGTTTTACTTGAAACGCAAAACACCGAGGAGAGAGAATTGGAAAGTGAACGACAAATGTTGTGCTCTATGCATTCAGTCTGAAACGTGGCGACGCGCCTCTATTATGGAAGTACAGAGTAACGTTGTAACAGTGTTCTATACCGATTTCGCATGCACTGAAACAGTGCCTATATCAAATCTAAAAAAGCTACATACGGACTTTGAGGATTACCCTGACGCTGCTATAAAGTGCCACTTAGCTGGTGTGGTACCAGCATTAGGAGAAGAATGGCCCATCTTGTCTAAAGAGTTTTTAAAGGAGCGTTTGGACTCTTATACCAGAGCGTTTATTACGAAAGTAGGCGAATTTAAAGACAAGAGTATGCCGATTGAGCTTTGGGTTTACCACACAGTGCAAGGCAGCGCTTTGGAACCAGATAAGTCTGAGTGGCGGTGCCTCAATAAGGCAATCATCAATCAGGGTTTAGGGGTACCAGATAAAAGTCTACAGGTGAGCTTGTTGCGATACATTTATTACAATCGGTCTCGATTATCCTGGGCGAGATTGAGCAGAGTTGTATAGTCGGCCTTATAAGTAGCTGGCTGCATACTGAGGCTTTGTCACTTCAATGCCATGTTTGAAATGCTGCACTAATCTGTCGCACGCGTTAATGTGACAAGGTACGAAGGTTGTGTTGGACCTCGTATGTCGCTTCGACCATTACGTCTATTGTAACAGCCCTTTGTTTAGAGCTTACAGTAAAGGCCCGTTTTGTTCACGAATTTCCGGATGCTTTAGGCAGTTAGGAGTTGTATCTCTTGTGGAACCATGATGTCGCCTTAGGTAAATACGTCTGTTGACATTACTAGTATGCATGAGCAGAGGATGTACATCGCTGTCTCCTCTGTCCCCTGACAGAACCTGCATGTTGCGTCTTATGTCATACCCATTTTAAACAGATGTTCAGTTTGCAGTGGCCAGTTAGGATCGTTGTCACACGCAAGTCTTTTCTGTTTAAGAGTTGTAAAATCTCTTTGCAAAGCTTGCTCTCGAAACCTTTTATGTGCTGTCGTGCCTGGAACAGACTATTTGGCCCAAGAAGTAAATTCTTAATTAACGTTTAATTATAATATTCTTTTTATTAACTATTTTTACAGGTAGCAAGCGACTTAACTGCTCCACAGAATGGTGATGACGATATGATATCTTTCCTGAACATGACAGGACCCGTGCGGGATTACCTTCTTCTTCCTCGATCGGTGAACACCCCTGTGATGTCGTCAGGGTCCGACGCAAGCTCCCCAATGAAAGGCGGTAACGATTTCGGTAGTGAAGAGTTTATATCAGACTGGTTGCCGGCGGATCCGCTTACAACTACGGAACTGACTGGCGTGCCCACGTAAGTTTCAATATTATGATAGTTAATAATATAATTATAAATTATCATTCGGTCATTGAATGCAATATGGACACATTCCAAAATCATTTGTTTTTGCATTGAAAAACTTATAACAACTACATATAATTTTAAATGCAACACTAACTGATTTTGAAATGTGGCCGTTTTGTATTCAATGAATATGTCCGGCGAAATGTTGGATGCAGTATGTGTTGCAGCTGCGGTCGCTTCGCTACCAGCAATTTAGATCGTTTGTAGTAATTTTGGAGCTTGTTCCGCGATTTATGCTGGAGACCGTAGACTTTCAAGACGCAATTTTTGGCAAAGCAGGACCACGCTGTTTTGTCACCTCGGTGTTAGTTTCAAGTTTTATATTGTTATGTATGTTAGTCTGTAACGTAATTGTAATTATTATTTTATTCACAATCGGGTGCATTTAGTTCTTTGGTCATTTGTACTTTATTAAAATACGAACGGATTGATGAAATGACAACACATTTTCTCACCTATTCTTCCACGGCAAGATGCAATTAAATGCGTTGGTTGTACTAACTCGATAGTGCAATTGAAAAATAGTATTGTTTAAAAGAGTAAGCAGAAACACTTGTATCCAGTTTCTATTTATTTTAAAGACCCTTGTTTTCACGCATTACTAAAATAATTTTAATGGTTTGTATGTGTAAAGATTGTAACTGGGTTCCAATTTCACAGGTACATTGACAACGACGGCGTAATTTACCTTCACGCCGTCACACAGCGTGAAGTATTAGATCTAATTCGCGACACTCTCGATATAGCATTTAAGGACAATGATCCCAAAGCTCAGTATTATACTTGGAAGGTCGGCGAGCCCTGCGTCGCTCGCTACTACTTGGACAACAATTTCTATAGAGGAACAGTGTTAGAAGTGAACGAGGAACAAAGAAACTGTTTGATTCTTTATGTCGATTACGGTAATCATGAGTTATGCTCATTTGCTGAGCTGAGAAAAGGCATAGCATTGCACCAAATTCCCGTTCAAGCTCATAAGTGTGTCTTGAGTCGCATCACGCCTACCGGCGGCAAATGGGAACTCAATGTTCTGGATTATATACATAAGGCCATCGTTGAAAAGCAATGCTTTGTCAAAGTAGTTGGAGAAGCCATAGACGGCTTGACGCCTATAGATCTGAAATACGATAAACTGTGGATCAATGATCACTTGGTCGAGTTTGACATGGCGACTTATACAGACGGCTCTAAGCCTAAAGTTCGAAAATTCACTCCAGTCAAAAGGACAATTGTTGAGCCCCAGCAAGTTATCAAATTGGATACACAGTTAGAACCTGACTATGTCGTGGAAGAGGAAGTTTCTTCGAAAGCATCGGCATCACCCGATTCATTTAAAATGAGCACTTTAGTCGACGATCATACCGACTCCAATGAATCTGAAGAAGGAATTGTCGGTAGTTTTTTAACTTACCCCAAACATGAAGTGACAGAATTTGATTGTTATGTTACAGTGATAGACAATACGACTTCTCTACAACTAAGCATCGTTCGGGATGAAGAATCTATTGCTCAGTACGAAAAACTATTTGAAATAATTGAAAAAGAAGGAGAAAATATGCCTGCTTTGGTTGGTATTTTTGAAAATAAAGCCTGTATTGCTCTATTTCCTGAGGACAATAAATGGTACAGAGCATCCATCCTTCAGTATAGCGAATCTAAGAGCCTTATCAAAGTTCAATACAATGACTATGGCAATATTGGCGTTGTTCCTATAACCGAAGTAAGAGAAATTAGTAGAGAATGGGCAGACTATCCACCATTATCGATATCAGCTACCCTACATGGCATAAAAGGTAACCCAAATTTAGACATTGAGGAGGTAAGAAAAGAATCTATTGACTTGTTTTTGGATAAAGGCCCGTTTCGTGCTAAAGTAATAGGATACAAAGACTCCTTGGCATGTGTAGAGTTCAAAGATACTGACGACGAGTTAGTGTATAAGAAATTGATTGAGAGAGGTTTATTTTTGAAGGACAAATGCGAAATTTGCTCGTAAGTTTGTGATATTCTTTTGTATATTGGTTAATTAAAATTAACCTTTTTTTGTTACCACTACCTTGTAGCTCGAAAGTATTCTTAAATGTTTTGGCAATGTCTACAACGTTGCTTTATATTGTTTATTTTTAATTAACGCCATTTGATGGCGTAATACGTGATTGTAGTGTTTTTAATTCACGACGCGTGCCAAACTAATAAAAAATTGCGTAAATTGACGCAACCGTTCAAGGTTAGTTTGAGCAGCGGAGCGCGCCGTCGTGGATTGAAACTACGGCGATAAAATCTACAAAAGGGCGACATACACCTGCCCTTTTCACGATAAGACTTGATTTTACATATAATATACGAGTACTCGAATTTACGTATAAGTTTGTATGGTGAACCACTATAATTTATAATCCTGTCGCAGAAAGACACTTTTTTTGACGAAATTTGACAGGGTCCTGTGGTAGCTCTTCGATTAATATTGATGATCGCACAAAGACCGTACCTTGTTGTTGATCCGGTAATAAAGATAATAATCATAATCATTACACATTTCTAATTTTCACTTACAATAAAGATACATTATCATCTTTAATGTTGTTTTATTATACTTATACCTCATTTGATTTTTTATACTGTTATTAACAACTCGCATTATTGTTCAACAATTTGTTTGTATGTTAGGTACAATTGTTGGAATCCATTTTCGAATCAAACAAACTTTCCGATGAACTAGAGAGCTGAAACAAAGATTAGATCCAGGAACAGTAAAACTTTTTGATTAATACGTACCTATAAATGGCGCCTTGTTATATACGCGTTAAGTGTAAACGAGATAGCAATACGCGAAGTTCGAATCTCAAAGTTCAGAGTAAGGCCCATATTAGACTATCATACAAATATGATCATAGATATAGGAGTCGAATTTATGTGAAGAACCTGTGACTGTAATAACAACATATGATTCATATTGTCTATAATCATAGAGATGGGATCCTGTTTGACAGCAAGCGTACAATTATGATCATATTTTGACTATCCTCAAAAATGGCGTCTTCAATGTGTATCTTGCTTGGAAATTAAGGGTTTCGCCTTTAACAATATGTAGTTGAATACAGCTTCATCCATTCGGAGGTACATTTTGTATGATTTTATATCTTCCAATCTAAGTTCTTCCAGTACAGTGTTATGGATGCCCCTCTCTGACCGCTATCCATGATTTAACCCAAATACGCCTTTTGGTCTTAGGTTTTATCTTAACAGTTTTTTTAAAAGCAATTAATAAAATTGCACTCACAGCAACGGAAAACGCGGCTATATCGGATTCTATCTTGATTAAATATGATATTTATATGACAGTAAATGTAATATGTAAAAATGAAGAATATCATCATATACTTGCGATCCTAGAATTTGACAGATATGAAATCATATTGATATGATATGACAAATAAATGATAGTCCTAACGCCCCAGTAAATAAGTTAATAAATAGTACGGTTCATATTCAATTAACACCTAGTTACGTTACTGTTGTCGTTTCGCTGCATTAACCGCTGTAAATATTCTTATTTTTACAATTTTTATCCCGGTATGTATACGAACATATAAATATAGTTATGATAATCGGATTTTATCAATTTTTTAGGGTTCCGTAGTCAAACTACATATAGTTAGTTAGTTTAGTATAGTATGACCCTTATAGTTTCGCCATGTCCGTCCGTCCGTCCGTCCTTCTGCAGCCTAGCGCAGAGACTTAGTACCTACTAGAAAGCTGTAATTTGGCACGAATATGCATATTAGTCACGCCAACAAAGTGGTACAATAAATAAAAAACCTCTCCTACACGTAACGTGCGGATGTTTTTTTTTTTCGTCTACCCTATAGTGTAGGTTGTCGTTGGATAGTCTTTCAAAAATATTACGGATTTGTAAGAACAGTTTTTCGATTAAGTAATCCGTTTGTGAAATATTAAGTTTTAAAGCGCTAATTTTTGTTAGACTTAAGTGTCTCAAATATCCAGCTATCTTGATATCGGTGATAAATGTGTTGGGGTATTTTTGGATCTCTGTAAGGCGTTTGACACTGTGTCGTCGGATATCTTGCTTAGTAAACTGTGTGCAATGGGCGTAAGAGGGGTAACTCTCTAGTGGTTCCGCAGTTACTTAACAAACAGACGACAAATAGTTAAAGTTGGGGAGTTCAGCAGCGACGAGTTGCCAATCTCTTTTGGAGTGCCGCAGGGAAGCATCCTCGGCCCCACGCTCTTTCTCATTTACATTGACGACATTCTTAAACTTAAGCAGGGTGATGCTGAAGTAAGGGTGATGGACAATTTTGTATGGACCCCCCCCCCTCCAACAGTAACGGGCTACCCCTAGCCTTGTTGACACAGTTTAAGCGATTTTTCATCGATCTAATTAATTTTCTAACATAGTCTTGAGGAATAGCATCCCATTCCTCCAGCAAAGCTATCTTCAACTCGTCAACAGTGGCGGAGCAGTATCCCGATCCCGAACCTTTCTCTTCAGATAGCCCCACGTGTTCAATGGGGTTAAGGTCCGGACTCATCGCTGGCCAGTTCATGGACTCGATGCCACGACCACCGCTAGGAAACCAGCTCAGTCTGCGCGTCGTACGAGATGCCGCCCCAAAACATAACAGAGCCACCTCCGTAGGCGACTCTTTCGGAGAAGCAGCACTGAGCATATCGTTCTTCTGATCTCCTGTAGACTCTTCCCCTTCGGTCGCAGCCTGCACTCGTCCGAGAAGAGAATTGGGGTCCATTGCTCAAGGGTCCAATTTTTATGAATTTCTGCAAATGCTCTTCGGGCTGTACGGTACCGTGCCAGCAACCTGGGCCCCGTCACAGGCCTCTTGGGTGTTCAATTCGCTGACTTGAGTCTTCTTCTCACTGTCCACTCGCTGGCAACCACTCCTCGCACCTCACGCAGACGCTGCTGGATGGTAACTCCAGTCTATGGTGACGATCTCGGAGAGATATTGAGACAATGAAGCGGTCGTCGCGCTCTGATGTGCACCTTCTGCGGCCACTTCTTGGTCTGGAAGGAAAAGACCCAGTTTGGTGGAACCTCTGGTAAAGTTTACAAACTGTAGATTGGCTCAGATTCACCTCGGCAGCTACTGAACGTTGACTACGCCCTTCTTGCAGAAGCTGGACGACTACGGCGACTTGAGCTTCAGTGGCTTCCATTTTTTCCAGGTGTTCTGCACAGGATAATTTGCGGAGATGTGTACCGGTCGACTTCTGATAAGTGACTGATAACTAAGGAACCCCCTCTACCCCCGTTATATAGGGGTCAAGGGTAGTGCAAGTCGAGCGCGTCGTAACGAGTAAAGGCTCACAAACCGGGAAATTGCCCATAATCTGAAAATTTCTGGGCCAACTTTTATGTTTCATAGCTTTTTATAAAGCTAATATTTCAAGAAACTTAATTACATTTAAGTTATTTAGAAAAATAAACCAATTTACGAAGATATTGGGTTCACATGAAAAAATGCAAAGTGATTCGATTCTTTTGCTCGCGAGTGTATACCTACGTGATGAAGCAACTTCGACACTGCGCCCCTGATGAAGTGCTTCGGGTTGTGTACTGTAGACTGTGCCAATCAATCTTGCAATATGGTATAACTGAATGGGGGAGTGCCCCAAAAACCACTTTGCTTCCATTGGAAAGAGCACAGCGCACTGTAATTAAGGTAATGCACCAAAAACCCATTCGATTCCCCACGGACACTCTTTATAAGGAATCAAAATTATTGAGCGTAAGGCGGTTATATATTATGAAGGCAGTGGCTCGAGTACATGTGGTCGTTTTAAACTTACCAACCTACCCACTTCGACCACCCGACTTTCGAGCAGATTCCGCTATCGTCAGAATAAACACATATTACCTGATACGCGGATGACCATAGAATACGTAGGTAGGTTTAGGTTATGTTAGTTTTGCAGCAGGCTCGGAGGGCCAAACCATCCAGAAATAGGAGCTCCGCGTAAGCGGAGCTCCGTCGACACTGCCTAATATTAAATAATATAATGTAACAAATAAATAAATTATAAAAATTAACCAAAGTTTTTTCTGTCTGTTGATGTTATATATCTTCTTACCCCTATCCTCTATGATGGTACACATAACTTTCTGTCATCCACTCTCCTACTAATATTAACTGTCAGATGTCCTGTGTTTGTCTGTGTCGTCCATAACATTTGTTATTTGTTGTAGGATTCCCGTCTGATCATCCGTCCCACAAAAATCAAAATTATACCGAACATTCTCGTCACGTGTGTTATGTCAACAACTCGACATTGGCAAAATACACCTTGCCAAATCAGCAAGGAGTGAAAGCCATAACAAAACAAAAAAAAAGAAAAAAAAAAAAAAAATTATCGTAGTTGTCGTTGTCGCGTCGTTTCGTCGCATGTCATTATTATATTTATTGTTCCTTTTATATTACTGTATCTAGTTTTGTAAATTAGACCATACGTTTTGAATATTAGGGGCGTGGGTAAAAATGGATGTTTTAAAAGCAGAGATCGCCAAGAAACGTAAGCTACTCGAAGAAAGAAATGTGTTGGTAAGCGATTGTTTTTGTTGTTATCGATGAATAAATTGTCTACCCAGAACTTATAATAGATGTTATTATCATGCCTTCCAACATATTTGTACCGTATGTGATATATCTTACAGAACGCAAATAAAAAATATTTCAAGAGGGGTGAGCTTATGGCTAAAGAACAAGAGGAATACCTTAAGAAGTACGGTCCAACCAACAAAGAGATTGAAGAAGAACAGCAAACGGAGGAAAAACGCGAAAAAGGTCAGTGTTAAAATCAAAACATACAACCTACTTTATGCAACCTGTGACTTATGTAAAAAAAAAGATTTTTATCCCGACTTATAAACTTTATAAAAACAAACAATACTAGCAAATACAAATGTCCCCTTTGTTAATCCTTGTACAATTAGGATGGCCAGGCCCAGAATCAATCTTCCCTGAAAGTGTATTAAGCTTCTAATTTTAAATTCTAGCAAAAAGGCAGGAAAGTACTGAATCTGAACAAACAGAAAGTTCATGTCTACCACGGCCAGAAGTAATTAAAAGGTTAAGAGAAAGAGGTCATCCAATTCTTCTGTATGGAGAGAGTGAAGTCCAAGCTTTCAGGAGACTTAGACGTATTGAAATTCAGGAACCTGAAGCAAATAAGGTACAATAATGTTTATATCCAATATTTTTATGCAATTACTAAAACAAATAGCGAACTTATCTCCCTATTAATGTGTTTTTGTTTTCCAGGGTTTTAGAAATGATTTTCAAGAGGCTATGGACAGTGTGGATCAAGCATACCTTAATGAGATTTTAGCATTAGGAGCACAAGTAAGTGCTTCAATAATTTTATTAATCAATCAATCAATAGATTTTATTATTCTGAATTAAGAAGTTTGACAATAATTCTAAATAGCTGTTAAATAAGTGACCGCAGCATAACTTGTGCTTGTTTTTATTAATTATAATTTAGAGGTAAGAAACGGCATAAAAAAAGATATGTTTTATAGTCATTTAGAAGTGATTGATTGGTGTCTTTATTAAAATGTTTCTATTAACTCTCTAAACACTGGACAAAAAAAATACTTGCCTTCTAATCTCTTCAGATTTCAATAAAAAGGATAGAAAAAAAATACAAAAAGTTATCCAAAATTTTGGCCCAGAACTGTCTCTAGGTATCTGAAAGGTTGACACACATTGAAATGTCTAGGCATCAAAAAATACTCGCATTAATTTGATATTTTAAAATATGTATATTGCAATGCAGTAGGTACATTTCAAAGTATAAAAATCACAATAGTAGCCTTAATTCAGCTGCAAATATTTCTAATTCTTTGTGTAGAGTTCTATATTTCAGGTTTTTGGGGTTTAAGATTATTCACAAAATTTAAATGTTTATTTTAATTTTAGAGTGACAGTGAAAAATCATTAAAAGAGGAGGCTCTAGATGATTCTGTTACATATGAGTTTATTCAAGAAATGGCCAAAACCATGGGTCAAGGCAACAGGAATCATGACATGAATGTCATCATGACTTTGCTACAGGTAACCTATATTTATTATTGTTAAACTTTAGTCGAAAATTAATCAGGTTTAAAGTTAATTTATTTTGACATAATACACTTTAGCCCGTGTGGTTGCCGGGTTAGAATAGTGCCACTCCATGTCTTCCCGTGGATGTCGTAAGAAGCGACTAAGGGAATAAGGGCTTGTAGTGCTGTTAGGCGATGGGCTTGCAACCTGTCACTAAAGGTACACTGGTAAACATCTTAGCCTACTTCTGCAAAATGTGGTTACAGAATTATCAACAAGTTTAGAGTTGTTGGTATTTCTGTAGCTCTGCCTACCCCACTCTGGGAATTAAGGCGTGATGTTATGTATGTATAATACACTTTTTCTCTTTATTTAATGGAATCCAGATATTCAACTATAACAATATTTAGAGTGTAAATCTTAATATATATAAATCTCGTGTCACAATGTTTGTCCTCAATGGACTCCTAAACCACTTAACCGATTATAATAAAATTCGCACACCATGTGCAGTTCGATCCAACTTGAGAGATAGGATAGTTTAAATCTCAAATTATAGTCGCAATTTTAATTTATTGCTAATTATTTGTCTGTTATTATTTGACAGTCGCAATTATCTGTTAACTCCAAATGATTCTAACAGATGTCGATACCTTTCGACTGGGTTGAGTAAGTAATCAATAGATGGCGCTATATCTGTTAGCTCCAAAGGATTCTAACAGATGGCGATATCTGTTGACTGGATTGAGAAAATATTCAATAGATGGCGCTATGTTAAAAATACAAACGGTTCATATAAGCTACAATTCAAAAGCATAACCACCACGTGTTGCTGCTGGGAGGTACCAAAAGTAACATAGGATACTTTTTATAAAAAAAAAGTGCAAGAAAAAAAAATTGCAGCGGGCGAAGTCGCTGGCGGGTCACTAGTTATAATGTAAAATGTAATGTATGCTTCTGCATACAATATTTGTGTAGAATTCTTTTTCTGGTTTTTTGGGTTGAAAATAAATACTTTTGTTTTTTTTTACAATATGTTATTTGATTTCAGTTTCTTTTAACAATGTGGGGCCAACAACTTAACTCCGGCTCTGGGCAGGAAAAAAATACTGTAAAGAACAAGATGACAAGGGCAACTTACACCCAGACTCAGGTGTATCTGAAACCTTTGATGAGAAAACTGAGAAAGAAAAACCTACCAGAAGATATTTGTGACAGTCTTATGGAAATTACAAAGTGTTTGCTGGAGAGAAACTACATTATGGTTTGTTTGGCTTTCTTATATACCTTATTATTTAAATTCCATTAACATAGTTTTTAAGACCCCTGTTATCTGAGCTGAATATTCGTGAATTAAATATTTTTTATTAAAAAAAAAAACAATGGAAATTCAAAAAAGTTTAACTAGGGATTCTTAGATATGTCTATGATAGATAGACATATCAGGGCTATGGCATCTTTTATAAACCCCTCTTTTGGTTGTCAGCTATAATGTATTATACTTTATATAATAAGTCATTGTTGTAACATCAGTTGTACATTTGTTTGTAATTGCTCTGTTACTGTAACATGGATCAGGTTATTGGACAACCTTTGGAATGTATAGTTATATAATTACCCAAACACATAGGTAAACTGGAAGCGATCCTTTAAAGGTAAAAGTTCGCCTTTATACTCATTTTATTTCTGTCATTTTAATACACACGGGCCTTCAGAATTCTACTAAAAAGTACAATAAAGTGTTTATATTTAAACAATATATAAAACTTGACATATTGGTTGCAGGCGAGTGATGCGTACCTGCAGATGGCTATCGGTAACGCGCCTTGGCCTATCGGAGTCACCATGGTTGGTATTCACGCTCGTACCGGACGTGAGAAAATCTTCTCTAAAAACGTCGCCCACGTAATGAACGATGAAACTCAAAGAAAATATATCCAGGCCCTCAAGAGGCTCATGACCAAATGCCAGGAATACTTTCCCACCGATCCATCGCGATGCGTAGAATACAGCACAACTAGGGATTAATTTAAGATTAAATGATAAACTAATGTACCTTTCTTGGTTTTATTTTATCTTTCGTACTTTTATTAGTATGATTTAACCCTTCCAAGGATAGTTTTTTGAAGACAAAAAAGTATCCTTTAAAATTTAGAATTTTATTCAGTCAATTAAAATTTGTCATTATATATGTTACTCTTTCACGCTGCAATGGCTGGACAGATTTGGAATGAAGAATTGGAGATAGCTAATACTTACCCTGGCCCTGGATTAGCACAGGCTACTTTTTATTACGAAAAATTTGTGGGAAAAACGATAATCGAAATCTACGTGGACGAAGTCGCGCGCAGAAGCTAGTATTATGCATTTAAACACTACATTTCGCCGAAAGGCATACTATTACGTGGGTACTATTATTTTACATGTAACATGCATAATCTCATGTGTAAACATTATTCAAATTTATATTTTTTTTCGCGTACATTTTGTACACTGTAACGGCACCAGTACTCAACATAGGACCAATGTTCGACACTGACTCTTGTTCAAAGAAGATAAGAGTTATTCTCCTTGGCTCGAATAGGTTTAAGTTGTCATTGTGACGTTGACGTTTTTGTAAAAAAAAGAAGCCGCCAATCTAATAACAAAAAGCTCTCTAGTTTTCTTGAGCTAGATTTTTGATAATAATTTGTAGAAATGATTTTGGAATATGTGATCAAGTACCATTTTCAGAACTGTATTGACATTTTATCTGAACAAGATAGTTTAGGATATTATAATATCAAAATCGAGTAAGTTAACTTAACCCTAGTTTTACTAGATACCATTACATTTAATGTTTTATTCAAGTTTTATTCTTAAAAAAAGTTTTCGTTTTCAGTTTTTTAAAACTGTTTGAGACCTATCCAGATATAGGAGACAAAGTTCTGTGTAGCCCAGTTGATGTTCTACCGATTTGCCATGAGGATATTATAAAAGCACAGCAATATATTCTACATCAAAATGAATATAAGCCCATAGTGGCGAAATTAGAATATTATTCCGTAAAGAATAATGTTCATGCGCGTTTCTTTGGTTTGCCGGTCTGTCCTGAGCTGCATCGAACTGTTTTCCCTAAAAATGTGGATTTGGGATGCTTTTTAAAAGTCACAGGTAAAAATTGAAACTTCTATAATAATTATAATGTCTTGATTTTGACCTGCAAGTTAACCTAAGAATCTATTAGGCAGTGAAATCAAAATTCTAATTTGAAGTTGTGCTTATGTGAAATAGCTAAATCATTAGTGGACTCATTTGTTTATTTGATCCAATAACTTGCTGCCACTTTATCTTAGTTGGGAGTGACCCTGCGTCCGTAGCCAGCGGTACTGGGTTTAAATCCCGGTAAGGGCAGATAGTGTTTTCTATGTATTTCTCTATATAAATATATATATATCGTTGTCTAGTAGTAGTACCTATAGTACAAGCCTAGAGCTTAGTTTGGGATTAGGTCAATTTGTGCGAGATTGTCCCCTGATATTTATTTATTTTTATTTACATTGTTTATACTGACTTGATAGATATGCATGGAGCTAATCCCCTGCGCTTCAACTACTGAACAATTGTCCTTGCGTGTGATATCCATGGACTTATTGCTTTAAGAAGTTCATGGGAGTGTCTATAAATAACTCAACATTGAAAAAGTACAGCTTAGCACGAGCGAAAGCCAAGAATTAAAAATAAATAAACTATAACATATTTATTTATTGCCATCATGTGCATTTACAAATAAATAAAGTAGAATTTGTAGATTAATATGTAAATGCTCTAAATGGAAGAGATTGCTAATAGTGATATTTGCAATGTTGTTTGCTTTGTTAAAAACACTAATAAATAACTCATATTATTTAAGGAACTATTGTGAGAGTGACGCAGGCTAAAATGTTGGAATATCAACGCAAGTATGTTTGCGTTAAATGCAAATATGAAAACTGTGTGCAGGCCGAGTTTGAACACAGATATGTTCTGAAGGCACCAACCAAATGTAGCAATGATGAAACGAGGTGTAAAAGCTCAACTTTTACCCAAGTACCTTTGGTCTCAAGGGAGCATTGTAAAGATTATCAGGAAATAAAAATTCAGGTAATTTTTGCTAATTCAATTAAGTTTGCCAGATTTGCCTATGGATTATACTATGATATATGCTGTTGGTAGAGCTTAGTCATTCATGATGATTTTTTTTAATAGAAAAGAAAGAAAAGAAATGTTTGTACATTTATTCACATTAAGATAAAATAATTATATCATCTAAAATTATTCATTATTATTTATTTAGCAGGCGGCAGTTGGGACAACTAATAAATGCCTGTATCCAGCTGTTCCTTCATCAGGTGTTCTTTGTACTGCTAATGTATTGATCCAAAATAAATAGACAACTTACACATTGTTATTTGTTGCTAAAGTCAGCATGTGCTGGCTGTGAAGGCCAAGCTGGTCTTCCGTTAGGACCGCTCGGTGAAGACACAGAAGGTGATACAGACATTAGGTACGCTACATTTAGACAAACAAGAGTTAATTAGGAAAAATAAAAAATAAGGTAATCATTATGAACAAACATGTGTCCGCGGTACACAAGAAACAGCCAGACAAATATGACAGAAATAAAAATAAAGTTAATTTGTGTTGTTGCATATTGCTATTGTTACTGCTTGCAGGAACAAACAAATAAGCTGACTATTGGATCAATCCCAGGCTCTATGTGGGTAGTTTTGGAAAATGACCTTGTTGATACGTGTAAACCAGGTGATGATGTCAACATATGGTAAGTAATTCTTAATTTATCCAACAATAAGCGAGTTGCCTAAGAAAATAACACTCTTTGTGTTAACTGGTTGTCTACCACAATTTGCTTTAATATCTTTAGGTATACATTAGTAAAAGAGCATTCAGCAAGTTGCAGTCAAGTTGGTACAGCCTGCTGAATAAAACTATTTTTAGGGTTTCATACCGTATGCCTTAAGGTATTAAGTAAGCGACATACATTAATAAGTTGATACTGTACTGTACCTTTATGTTCTCAAACGTATAATCAAACCAGCAATTAATTTAAACAAAACTTTGGTCATATTTTGGAGGACAATTTCTCCAAATAGGTTGAGTTTGGGCAGCTAACAATAATACGTTTCTGTTATTTTCGGCTACTCTCAAACATAAATCCAAATAAACCAAATCGGAGTTGGGTACCTTTCCTTGTTAGCCTAATCATTATACAGGGTATTTTTTTATCAGTGCACAAATTTTAACATATGATTTTGTATCGTTAATATAATATATTACGACAGTAAAACAAGTTCAAAACACATTTTTTTTTTGTTGCAAATTATCTCTCTTTTACCTTTTCGTGTGGACACAAAGTCACAATAGAAATGATGACATGGGATGTCAAGCTGTAGGTATGCAATACACTGTATTGATATTCGAAATTTGAAATTTCATGTACAGCTTATCAGACAACAACCCCTCTTCTGATCTTCTAAATTTAAAATTTCATTTATTAACTTACTTAACAACACTCCCCTCTCCTCGCACCCCTGCATTAGAGGGTCCATGAATATCGTTAAGTTAGTGGAATCATTGATTCGGCAATATCCCTAATATTTTTTAAGCTAGAGTAAAAATAACACAACATGAGTTATTGATTAACAATAATAGTAAAGCAAATATTAAAATTTGTGCACCTATTAAAAAACTACCCTGTGTATTGTCTCTTTTTTATTGTTATCAGAATGATGGTGTCCAAGTTGTAACCTAGCGTTTTTTAAATTCCAGTGGCTCAGTCCGTCGTCGTTGGCGCCCGTCAGTGCAGACGAAGAAGTCTGAGGTGGAGTTAGTGTTGCAAGCTAATTACTTGGAGGTGTGTAACGCACAGAGGTCTGAGGTGATAGCCACAGCTCCCGATGTAAAGGAATGCTTCAATGAGTTCTGGGCGACATATGAAGCCTGCCCGTTGAAAGGGAGGGACCAAATTTTAATGTCAGTGTGTCCTCAGGTAATCTATAGTTAGTCATTTGATAGTGATAGTAATATATTTAAAATCAAATTGTAAGCCATCATCATCGTCATTAACCTGCCGCCAAGCAACAATGTTCGCATTGTTGTGTTCCGGTGTGGGGATAAGACAACCGGTGAAATTACTAGCATAGAGGCATTCCATCTTAGTCCTCAGGGTTGGCAACGCATTCGAGGTCTTAGGATTATAGTCTTGAAAATTCAAATGTCTATGGATCTCAGATTCCACTTACCATCAGGTGGCCTGAGTGCTTGTGTGCCTTCTCCTTAACATAAAAAAAAGCCTCTACACTTCTAAAGCATTATTAGTACTTGTGGTTGGCGGGTTAGAATAGTGCCGCTCCATGTCTTCCCGCATTTTTAACCATTTCCCTGTACGAGTAGGATAACCATTTTCGGTTATTTTGAAGAATGCCTGGACTCCTAGAAAATAACCGAAAATGGTTATCCTACTCGTACAGGGAAATGGTTAAAAATGCGACACCGAAGTCAAAGCGGTTGAAACGCTGAAAGAAATACCCAAATACTATTTTAGCTTGACTGTGCAAAATGTGGTTACAGAATTATAAACAAGTTGTTGGTATTCTGTAGCTCTGCCTACCCCACTCTGGGAATGAAAGCGTGACGTTATGTTACTGAATAACTAAACCATAACTTAGGAAAGGAAAAGCAGACACGCATTAAAAAGGAGATCCGAAAATAACCTTCACATGTTTAAGAGAGAGAGAGAGAGAGAGAGAGAGAGAGAGAGAGAGGGATCTTTTGATGATAAGTGTGAATTAAAATATATTAATTTAATCATTGAATTTTGGAAAATCCACAGAAGTATTAATTGGTGATTTGTGTTTTTTTATTTCTATTTTTAGGTTTATGGCCTTCATTTAGTAAAACTAGCACTGCTGTTGACAGTAGTGACTGGTTCCAACCATGCAGTGGAAAGCGTGGACAAGAGAATGTCACAGGACGAGAAGCATCCCACACGCGTTCGCGGGCAGTGCCATTTATTGTTAGTTGGTGATCCAGGTATGGATCATAAATTTTATAGCCAACTCGTTCTGATCACATTTAGAATGATATAGTTTAATCTGTAACTTTTATATTAATAGCTCATTTTGTGTAATATCGTCCCCCCGATATTTGTTATTAAATTAGTTTTGTATACTACTACATGCAAGACGGGCTTTACTTAAGTTTCTTTCCTATATTGCGATGGAAAAATATGGATAAAGCATCCGTCACTCTCGCACTACTTATATTGATCAGACAAATATTTTATCCAAGTCCATCTTAATCGATGAACACTAGTGCAAGGCTCGCTGTTCTCTAGCTGTTTGTTGTAGGTACGGGCAAATCTCAGCTGTTGCGCACGGGCGCGGACCTGACTCCGCGCTCCGTGTTCACCTCGGGCGCCGGCAGCACTCGCGCTGGACTCACCTGTTCTGCTCTCAGGGTATACTAAATATTTCTCGCAAATCGAGATAGAGTAGAGTAGTAATTTGGCTGTTTTACACGTCGGTAATGCGAGTGTGGAGTGAATCTCTACTACTACTAATATGGTTATGGTTCTATGGTATTTTTATTTGATGTCTCCCTTTTCGCTTGTTTTTAGTCCCTTCTAATTGAAGAAGTATCATATCCGTGACCGTTTCTCTTGTCTAACATGCCTTGCAGTCAGCAAATCCGTATAGGTGTAAAAAACCAGCCAAGTGGGAGTCGGACCCCTCACTGTCAAATTATCTCAATACTTGTAGTTTTCAAAGGAAGATTTTTTTTTACAAATACTACTAATTATGCATTTGTGTCATTTCCTCGCAGTGATTGAGAAAAGCATTATATATGCCTCGGCGATAATGGGATTGCCTAACTCGTATTTTAGCAGGCCTCGCCATGGCTCGGCCCGCTAACCTCCTCCAACGTCAGGCAATCCCCTAATTTCCGGGCCTAGGCAAAATAATGTAGGTATTTTTTTTGTATATTTAGGAAGAAGGCGAGTGGCAGTTGGAAGCGGGCGCGCTGGTGCTCGCGGACGGCGGCGTGTGCTGCATCGACGAGATATCGCAGCTGCGCGAGCACGACCGCACCGCCATACACGAGGCTATGGAGCAGCAGACCATCTCTATTGCTAAGGTTTTTTTTTTATTACTATCGACGGAACAAGATTCAGACTACAGACAATACGTTACCGGCCTCGAAAAAAAATAATGACACTTGTTATAATGCGCGGCATGTAAGTAAAAACTGCGCAGAAGTCGATTTTAGGGTCTCACCCGTGGTGAGAGCGGGGCGGGAGTCGCTTCTCACCTCCGCCACCCCGCGCACGCGTCGCTTTCGCCTGGGAGTACAGTCGAAACTACCTACCTGCGCAGTAGCGGCCATGTTGGTTTTTACTTACGTGCCGTGGATTATAAAAAGCCCCAGATTGTACCGCATTGGGAAAATCACAGCAGGAAGATCTCTTCCAAACTTTATAGTACTGGGTACGGACCCGTGCTTCACCTCGTTATTTCACCTGGGTGAAGCACGGGGTATGCCCTAGTCCCCGTGCTCCAACTGACAATTGATAGATAGTAAAGAAATGAAGTACAACCGAGTGCTGAAGTCTTTTATTACGATATTATGAAACACAAAATAATACAAAAGAAATTAATTAAAATAAAACGTATCTACTCCTTCCTATAGTGAAAAAACTGACCGACGGCATAACTACGCTGCTCAATATCTTAAACAATATCTTAGTAATATCTACAAATAAAATTGACTTGGAGTTATGTCAGACTAATAAAATAAAACAAAAATATATACGGTCATACGGACTCTTTCGTGCTTAAAGTGGCCAGTGTTAATTCAGATGGGTGATTCACAAACTCCAAGGTACTGTATGATGGTCTAAGATTGAACTATAATTGGCAGTCAGCTTATGTTTAAGTATGTTATAAGTGGTAGATAATGTTTAACAAGGTAGGTACTACAGATTACGAGCATGATTGTACGAAAATAATATCAGTTGGAGCACGGGACTAGTGATTAACCCCGTGCTGCACCTGGGTGAAACACGGGACCAGGTTATGCCCCGTGCTTCACCCAGGTGAAATAACGAGGTGAAGCACGGGTCCGTACCCATAGTACTTATCAATTAACGTGTGTGCGTGCGTGCGTGTGTTTTTATTAAAATAACTCGAAAGTTTTCCCTGTTCCCGTAAGATGGTCAACGAAATAGGCGTAGCAAATTACTAATTTTACGAGGACAAGCTAGTACAACATATACTTTATTGTACGGTACTCTTGTTCTTAGACCCCGTAAAGTAACTGAAGACATGCTTACTTATAATGTTATAATAATACTTAAAATTTTAGACAAGGTGAAAGTCCAACAATATTTAACTTTAGTTTGAATTGGTTGGGTAAAATTGGGTAAAATTAAAGAGCAGCTCTCTGATTTCAGAATTTTGAATATTTTTTCCAAAATTAAGCATTACTTTGAATGTACTACAATACATATTATGATTTGTGTGTTGTAGGCCGGCATCGTGTGTAAGCTGAACACGCGGTGCGCCGTCGTAGCCGCCTGCAACCCGAAGGGTCACTACGAGACCGACCAGCCGCTTAGCGTCAATGTCTCGCTGGGCACTCCTTTACTTAGCAGGTTAGGGGCATATTTATAAACTACTAGTTTCCCGCGACTCCGTCCGCGTAGAATTCGTTAACGCTATTCCCTTAGGCAGGAAGCATCCAATTTTTCGGGATAAAAAGTAGCCTACGTCCTATTTCAGACTATAATCTATCTTTGTGTCAAATTTCATCTAGATCCGTGCAGCCGCTCTGGCGTGATCGAGTAACAAACATCCAATAAATCCATAATAGTAGTAAGAAGTAGCGTTCCGCCCTTGCTTCGCTTCGGTTTAAAGAAATTTAAAAAATGCGAAAAATATTTTTATTACATTGGATTCGACTAATATGATTAAAAACATTTTGTTTTAATTTCTTTCAGATTTGATTTAATATTTATTCTGCTTGATTCAAAGAATAAAACATGGGATAAACTTGTCTCAAACTATATTTTGTTCGGAGGATTCCACACGGTTGATAAAAAGAAGCGATGGAGTCTTGACAAGTTGCAGGTGTACTATCATTTTGTTTTTACAAGCCTTTGTTCCGCGACTTTATCTGTGATAATTTGATCTTAAACGTACCTTATGTGAGAAAACGGTACTTATAATTAGCATAGATACATACAGTTTATATAGATGTTTTTTTTAAAGGTTGTACTTTTGCTTTCAGATGTATATCGCCTTAGTAGGACCCAAATATACGGAGATGACGAAATCGGCTAATATAATACTGCAGTCATATTACATGATGCAGAGAAAGTCAGAACATAGGGACCCTTCACGTACAACGGTGCGGATGTTAGACAGTCTTGTAAGGTAAGCATAATTTTTCACGGCATGGTCTTGTTTAGCATTGAGGCATTCCATCTTAGCTCCTCAGGGTTGGCAATTCGGTTGCAGTCATGAGGTTTAAAATATCCATGAACTCCAGAGCCCATATTTCTCTAATAATTGTATCCATGTTCACTGTCTCTCGTAAATGAACCTACACGCTATTTTACAACGTAAAGGTTTTTTTTGGATTTTACAGATTATCGCAAGCCCATTGTCGATTAATGTACAGAACGACAATACTACCTGTTGATGCAATAGCAGCGGTATCGCTTATGGACCTGTCGATGCAAGACTGCACTTTAGAAGACACAGTTGATGCATTACATTCAACATTCCAAAAGTATCCAGACTTTGAATACTTGTGCACCGCTAAACAACTACTAGCAAAACTTAATTTGTATGAGATATGGCAGGAAGAGTTATTGTTTTATGGAAAGTTGTTGCAAGTCGATCACAAAACTCTAGGAAGTGAAATTGAAAAGAGAAGTTATCACTATTTTGCAAAATTTGATGATATATCAGATGATAATATTCCATTGTCAGCTTCATTAGTTACAAGCTCATATTTTAATAAAAAGAAGTCCAGTGACGATGATGATTTAGAATTTATCAATGGCAATGGAAATAAGACATGTGTATTGGAAAATCAAGGTGATGTTAAAGAGAAATTTGCTGCCACTTTAAAGAAACATGCAACTCTGAATAAGATTGAAAGGAAACCACCTGTTAAACAAAAGACAAAAAAAAGGAAACTAAAAGAGATGAAGAAAGATATTGATGACGTTTCTAAAAGCACCAAGAAGAGGGCCAAAAATAGTAAAACAATGAAGGATGAGAGTGTTTCTGACAGCGATGAAGGAGAGAAAGATAATACGGTAATGTTAAATGCTGTTCCTAGTGTAAATGATTTTTTTAAGGAAGTTGGGATTGACTTTAACTTTGACAATAGTGATGCAAAAAGTAACAAAGTTGTCGGACAAAGATTACTTGATTCCACTAGAATGGAACAATCAAAGAAATCATGTGAAAAAGAGACGCATACAGATCCCAAATTAAGCAAGATGACTGGAAAAGAGTGTAGTAAATCAAGTGATAAGTCTAAACTGCTCAATAATCCAACCAATAGCAAAGAGTATTCTTCTAAAATCATGAGTAAACTAAAACAATTTGAATGTGTGGAAAAACATGACATAAGTAAATATGAAGAAAAGTTAGATACTAGCATAAGTTCTAAAGAAAATGATGTAGTAGTTAAGTTGGAAAATGTTTCAGGTACTATTGATAATACTAGTCATAAGAAATCAATTCCAAGTTCACAGATATCCATGTTTGAAAGCTCAGACTGTGATATAGATTTAGATATATGAAGAAATAAATCATGCTTTTACTGTTATTTGTTTTACTATTTACAGAAATTTATAATGTAACAAATCAGGCATCATTCCTAACATGAAAGCTGGGCAACTATTCTTCAGTCTCAGCTGAACCTTTGAATGGATCTGTTTCATAGTTCTCTATGAGCAATGATTTGAATCTTCTTGCAGTGATTGCAATGCTGTCCTCCTTAGCAGCCAAATTTAGTATTTCAATACGTGAGATGTATAAATGATCTGGATTTTTAGGGCTAACTGCTTTTATAACATCAATTTCATCACCTACTTTGACCTGTAATTAAATGATTAGCAATACAGTGATAATGTTGGTGTTACTGCAATACCACATAATAAATAAAGCAAATGAGGTGCTATTTCTTGTAAACATAGTCATTTTTGTTAATTATGCTGTATTGTACTTTCACCGCTAATGTATGAAAAGCTTAGATTTACCACATAGGTATTTTAAATTATGTTGAGCTCTAAGATTATGTAATGATACTTACAGAATTACTTTTTTTTAGTATTTTCTTTCCATTTACTCTTATTTTACTTAAATAAAATAACTGTTCTATTTTGCTGAAAGAAAAAAAAGGAATATTTATATCACCCAATTTTTTATGGACTGGACTGACGATCTGATAAAGGTCGCGGGAAACCGCTGGATGACAGCAGCAGAGGACCGATTGTTGTGGAAAACCCTGGGGAAGGCCTTTGTCCAGCAGTGGACGTCTTGCGGCTGATAATAATGATGTTGATGAATTTTTTTACTTAAGGACTGAACATAAATTAACTTATTTAAAGAATAGCCCCCTAAAATAAAAAGGGGGGCACTCAAGGAAACATTAATTTCAAACCTGACCCTTATTAACTTCATGCTGGGCATTATGTTGTAAATCTTTACACATCTAATATTCTGTTGATAAATCACATACCTAATTAAATAAAAACTTACTTTCTAGAAATAGCTAAAGCTGTCTTTAATATAAGGTCTGTCCGAAGAGAGGTAGTGCTAAACTTAACTACTTTTGAATCCTTTGACAGTGAGGAATCATCATCTACGAAGTCTCCTTCATCATCAGAGTCATCAGTCTGTGAAGAAATATAAAATGATTCATTAACATATTTGCTGCCACATAGACCTACATGCTACACTCGTCTACGAACAGGGTACCCCATTAGTGGTTGCTATTGCTGAATGTATTAACCTCTTAACACACAGTGCTAAAATTTTAATTGTAATTGGAACATAGGTGTTACAGAAGGCCTTTTAAAAGCATAGGATTTGGTTTGTACTTCTCTCTCACTTGCTCTCATACTGTTATTAAGAGCAAGTGATCCTGTTCTAAGTGCTAACAGACTACAAGGTTATGATCTAGTCAAGACGTGGATGTTTCTTTATTGTCAGCATGAAGTTAAACATTGCTTATATGATTATTTACCCGAATACGGGAAGCAAAGGAAGGTTAATGATTTTGACACCCTATGTATGTTTTATCCTAATAATATTAATTTGTTAAAATTATGTGGGGGCCTTTCATGCATTAATGGTTGAGGCATTTGGATAAAATTAGACATGGGTATTCCATATCCAGGATAAAACACAAGATACTGTCCCAAAAAATATATAATTCCCAAGTGAAAAACTTTACTTGAAGTCCAAGTTTACAAGTTCATCTGTTGACACATTAGTAGTGATCGGCTGGACAGAGCATAACTTTAACAAAACTTGTAAAGCTGACATAAAGGAGACCTTACAATCAAGAAAAATAAGAATATTATTGGCAAATTAGTGTTCAATTTAACTCTATATCAGAGTCTCAGATTTGGTATAAGGAAATTAATATTTTCATAGCTATAATGTAACTTTCATGACTGTAATGCACTGTAATGTTAGTTTTGTTAAAGTTAAGGTCCGTCCGTGTCGATCACTACACATTAGCCTAGATATTAAGGCAGATATTTGTGTGATGAGCGCAAGTATTTGTTTCCAAGTCTTGGATGTTTTCTATGTATTTAAGTATATATTTCTCTATATAAGTATGTTTATCATTGTCTACTACACAAAGTACAAGTCTAGAGCTTAGTTTGGGACTAGGTCAATTTGTGTGCCATTGTCCCCAGATATTTATTTATGTAATTAAAAGGTATTGTCACTCTGACTTTACATGTATAGTACAAGCTAGGCCTAGTAAAGAGTTATAGGTAGTTCAAAGTTTATTGCACCTTCAGCACATTCAGTTTCAGTTTTATGCATTATGTTTAGTAGTTAAGTACATTATGTTTTTTGTATGAAATCTGTTGTATTTGGTAGTAAAAGTGTAAGACATTATTATGTCAATGCTTATCAACTAACCTTTTTAGATTTATGGCGAACACCATGAAACGAAACATTGTTTGGATACAAAAATTTTGATAATGTAGCGGCGTTTACATGTTTTGGGCACACTGTCGTAGTAAGAGGTTGTCGCAAGGCAAGTTGTCTAAGAACTTGGTTTAAAAACAATGGTTTGGTAAGGTTTCGCCACGCTGAATTCATTTTACACTTAATATTGAAACCTTTTTTACTTCGAGATTACGACATAAGTATATTTTTTTAGGTTAGAATCTTAGCAAAATACGACAGCTGATCTAAATGTCAATGTCAAATGTCAACGTAGTTTAATGCGTTTAAAAATTGCCTTAAATAATACTACGGTCCGTTGTACGAATTAAATTTATATTTATATGTAATGACTACTATTACTATTACGCTAACCTTCGGGGAGGGAATATGGCCGATTAAAAAATGACCGGACTTTGATTTACTCTGTATTCTCTGCTCACTTGACATTGGCGAAATCACTGCGCAGTATCGCGGTGGACCGCCATTAATATGAAAAGAAGAAGAAGAAGAAGACTGCTGCTACTATTATTTTATACATATATTTTTTTCAATTAATTATTCATTTTTATCATACAAGTTTTGTTTTCGACAAACTATTGAATTCAATTATTCATTCAGATACCTATTAGGTCTGCTTGTTTGATCAAGTAAACGTTTCGAATAATTATTGCAATGTAACGTTTAATCATCTTTTTTAGGGTTCCGTAGTCATACAAGAAACCCTTATAGTTACGCCATGTCCGTCCGTCCGTCCGTCCGTCCATAGCTTAGCCATAGCTTAGATCAGAGACTCTTAGAACTAGAAAGCCGTAATTTGGCACGAATACACCATATTATTAGTCACGCCAAAAAGTGGTCAATAATAATATTGGAAAGTGGTAAATAGAAATATTTTTTAGTGTGCCTCCCCTGCACGTTTTTATTCATTTATTTAATCTTTATTGCACAAAAGAATACACTTAGTATACAAAAGGCGAACTTAATGCCGTAAGGCATTCTCTACCAGTTGACCTTTAGGCAAAGCAGAGATTGTAGTGACGGTGCAACATAGGGAAAACGTATCCTGGGGATGTTTTTTCTTTGTCTACCCTTATAGTGTCAGATTCAGATTCAGATGTCTATGTAAACAGTTTTCAACTGGTTACTGATTGGTACAGCTTAACTGGCAATAAGAGTTATGCTAGCCCGTTGACTAGCATTTTTTTGCCACTTTTCCACTTTTTGGTTAGAGTGTGTTCTGTGTTCTAGCCGTGGCTGGGGGCAGGCTTGCCATCCTTCTCAAACATTAAAATTCCTTCTCGCCCAACCTCGGCAAAAGTGAGCTAGTATTAGGAAGGAATGGAGGCGCTGTTCGGAGTGATATTGGCAATATAGTTAGATAAATTGACAAGTAGACTACGCACTTAGACTAGAGTCGGTAGGGTTCGATTCCCAGTAAGGGCTGATATTTGTGTGATGATCGCTTCGCGAATATTCGTTCGTGATTCTTGGCTGGATAAATAAATATGACGGCGCAACGTCATCGTACTGTTGTAAACAGCACGTGCAACGGGCCATTACCAGTCGAACGATCCATCCCCTCCGCCCCACTACCTGAGTTGTTTACGCCCGCTTATAAAAGCCGGCAGGCGGCAGTCGTCGGGCACTTCTCTCTTGGCTTCGGCCCGATGCACATGTTGTAGCGCCCTAGTACGGTTGATTATTTTGCAGAGAAATATAGCTCTCTATATAGTACGCCGTTAGCGTAATTAAAACTGTGCAATTATATTTAACTATTAATTAAACTAAAAGTGATTTTGTACGAAGTTAAAATAAATTCTACTAGAATCATATCCGTATTTTTTGACAATGTCTGATCCTCCTCCTTTATCAGAAGTGCCGGATCCACAGCCACATAGGGTTTTCAACATGGATGGCAATTTTATGTCATATTTCTCTTCTGGCATTGAAACAATCCTTCAAAAACTGGCAGATACCATGGCTTCCCGTCCAGCTACAACAAGTTCGCATACTAAATTGGTCCCGTTTGATCCTGACCTACCCGGTTCCGATATTGTCAATTGGTGTTCCTTAAACGAGATAATAATTGAGAACAGAAAAATGGACGGAGTAGATCTAATTTTGGCCCTTACCCATTCCCTTAAAGGACGTGCTGCAGTATGTCTTACAAATATGCAGCCTGATAAAATATCCTGGATTTCCATTAAAGAACTGCTACTATCAACATTTTCTAAACCGATGATGATGCAGGACCACTTTGACCTCATAATCAAATTCCAAATTGAAATCAAAGAAAGTCCGGCCGAAGCTGGTATGCGCTTATGGCAACTTATAGAGAACGTCCTCGATGCAAAATTGTCTGAGAAAGTGATAACCGGCTTTGCAATTTCCATTTTGTCACAGTGTGATGACAAAATTCGCCGAGCGCTAAATTCAGTAGTCATAACCGACAAAAACCAACTATTTCGCGCCTTGCGTGGTTTTACACTGAAACGGAAAATTGATGAACCAGCACATGACGAGAAAGACACAAAGAGATTTCGGACAGCAACAGGTTTCCGTGGAAACTGCCATTTTTGCGGCAGAACAGGACATCGTGGTCACGAATGTAGGGACAAAAAGCGAGCCCTGTCTAAAGTTTTACCTGTTTCAGCTAAATTAGATCTATCAAAGTCTACCTGCTACGTGTGCAACGACCAGGGACACATTGCCACCGCCTGCCCGAAGCGTTGGATGAGGAAGGAAGAGAGCGTACCCAGTTCCGGCAGCAAGCAAGTCAACCTATGTACGAGTAACAGAGCAGCACGAGGTGTGTTACAGATAAGTGGTGTTCAATTCCCATTCATTTTTGACTCTGGTTCAGAATTTAGTCTAATGAGACAAAGTAATTGTAATTTACTTAAAGGCGAAAAGTTTCATGAACAAGTCACAATAAGGGGAGTAGGCCCTAATAACGTTATCTGCTCTTTACAAATTAGGTGCCCAACCATTATTCAAGGGTCTTCGTTAGACATAATTTACCATGTGTTACCAGACGAGTACCTAAGTGAAAATATTCTACTGGGTCGAGATATTTTAGAGGGGGGATTTTCCGTGGAAATTAGAGATAATGGTATAAATTTTTCCAAAACAAAAGTTTCAAGTGCCTCTGCAAAATTAGAACATTCTTTTGATATAACTTCGATTGATACAGACCTTATGGGAAGAGATAAAGAACAGCTAGTCAAAATTCTGACGAAATACTCCTCTAGTTTTATACAATCACTTCCTACCTCTCGCGTAGCGACTGGCAAACTTAAAATTGATTTGATTGACCCTAGCAAAACCGTACATAGACGCCCTTATAGGTTATCTCCTACGGAATTGGAGATTGTAAATGATAAAATTCAAGGGTTATTAGATTCAGGCATAATACGCGAAAGCTCTTCACCATACGCAAGTCCAATTTTACTCGTAAAAAAGAAGGACGGAACTGATCGTATGTGTGTAGATTTTAGAGAACTTAACAGTAATACGCGTCCAGATAGCTACCCCCTTCCGTTGATTAGTGATCAGATAGACAAGTTGCATGGAGCTCATTACTTTTCAAGCATAGATATGGCTTCTGGTTTTCACCAGCTCCCAGTTCATGAGGATTCGATAGAGAAAACTGCTTTTGTGACTCCATCTGGTCAGTTCGAATGGTTGACCATGCCATTTGGCCTTAAAAATGCCCCCCAAGTTTTTCAGAGAGCCATTAATACTGCGCTCAAACCTCTCAATGACAGTAAAGTTCTAGTGTATATGGATGATGTTCTTGCCGCATCAGAAACAGTAGAAGAAGGCTTAATCCGCCTTGACAAATTGCTAGATATTTTATCTAAAGCCGGCTTTTCATTTAATTTCAAAAAATGTTCTTTCTTGAAAAAGCGGGTGGACTATTTAGGTTTTGTTATTTCGGCAGGAGAAATCAGACCCAACCCTCGTAAAATAGAATCGTTGAAAAATGTATCCGCACCTAAGTCAGTCACACAAGTAAGACAATTTATAGGTTTGGCTACTTACTTCCGGCAATTCATTCCAAACTTTTCTAAACTCATGAAACCTCTGTACCCTCTGACAACTATCGGGAAAGGTAAAATTACATGGACCTCCGAACATGAAAAAATTCATAAACAAATTGTCAACTATCTTGTGAATGAACCAGTTTTGAAAATTTTCGACCCTACATTACCCATAGAACTCCACACTGATGCGAGTAGTGAAGGTTATGGGGCAGTACTAATACAAAAAAATAACAACCTGCCCCATGTAATAGCCTATTTCAGTCATAAGACAACTGATGCAGAGAGTCGTTACCATTCCTATGAATTGGAGACTTTAGCAGTGGTAAAATCCATCGAACATTTTAGACATTATCTGTACGGTCGAAAGTTCACTGTTTTCACAGATTGCAATGCCCTAAAAGCATCTCATACAAAGAAAGATCTTACACCAAGAGTTCATCGATGGTGGGCTATATTGCAGTCATACGATTTTGATATAGTTTACAAAGAAGGGAAAAACATGGCGCATGCAGATTTTTTTTCTCGTAATCCGATTGATTATGAAACAAACAATTGCTCAAATCTAATAAATGATCCTAAAATTGTAAATTTTTCTGAATTAGAGAAGGGATGGTTATCTGTTGAGCAACTGCGTGACCCAGAAATTGCTAATATTATTTTACAACTACGATCGAATGAGTTGCCGATCGATATGGCCCACACTTACGATATTAGGCAGGGCATCCTTTACCGTAAAATAGAACGCGGGAAAACCTCAAAATGGCTGCCCATATTGCCACGATCATTAATTTGGTCTTTAATTAATCATGTGCATAGTGAAATACAACATCTTGGCTTTGAAAAGACTCTTGATAAGTTGTATGATCTTTATTGGTTCCAAAACATGGCTAAATTCGTCAAAAAATTTACAGATACATGCGTCATATGTAAAGCTTCCAAAGGTCCATCTGGTGCTCAACAGGTTCGCTTGCATCCTATTCCAAAATTGGCTATTCCATGGCACACTATTCATCTTGATCTAACTGGTAAGCTTAGCGGAAAAAGTGAACGCAAAGAGTATTGTTCTGTTTTAATAGACGCCTTTACCAAATTTGTCCTTCTAAAACATACATTGTCTTTGAACTCTGCAGACGCTATTAAATCAATTAAAAACGCTGTATATTTATTTGGTGCCCCAAAGCGAATAATCGCTGATCGTGGTCGGTCTTATGATAATTTAGATTTCAAAAACTTTTGTAAAGATAATAATATCGAGCTTCATTTAATCGCAACAGGTTCCAGTAGGGCAAACGGTCAGGTAGAGCGTGTTATGCGAACATTAAAAGCTTTACTTACTATAGTAGAATGCGAGTCAGACTCTACGTGGCAAGACCAGTTAGGAGATATACAGTTGGCACTTAACAGTACTCGCTGCAGAGTCACCGGATTTACCCCATTAGAATTAATGTTCGGTACCCAGGGTCATTCTCTAAAGTTATCAAAAATATCAGTTAACTCTCACGAAACTGATAGACTAGACCTCGAGTCGGCTAGATCAAACGCATCTAGTAATATTCAGAAGCTCTCTCAATCTGACGTTGTTCGATTTAGCAAAGGTAAAGCTAAAGTGCGACCATTTTCTGTAGGTGATTTCGTTTTTGTTAAGTGTCAAGAAAGGCATCAAACTAAATTAGATCGCAAATATAAAGGCCCATTTAGAATTACTACTGTTTTAGAAAATGATAGGTATGAATTGAGGCACATGAATGGGACGAATAGGGTATACAAATATTCGCACGAAAATTTACGGGAAGTACCTCGGGGGCAAACCGGTTTGATAGAAATCGCGGAAAACTTTAGTGATAACGACGTGACGGCGGGTAATAATCTTAACATAACTGTTCACAAAACTTCAAGCCATGAGAACGATAATATTATTGATTTGAATGACAATAATATCTCTGTAAATAGCGACACTGAGTCTGTTGAGACGATGTCTGCTGATTCTCATATATTGTCTAACCATCATGCAGGAACTCGTTGTTCACGCACCCTATCGATAGAATCTTGTGATTCCCAACCAATTACTATTGTGACAAATGCTATGATACATCAAGAACGTTAATTATTATTACTTTAGTGTTACGAGTAACAAGGCTTAAACTGTAATCATTGGAGGGAATCAACCAGAACAATCAGTTCAGGTTACAGGGACGGTTGCAGTCCGGACTAACAAATCCGGTCCAGTTTCAAACTGAAGGGATTCTGAAGGGTCAAATCGACTGGACCAGGCTTGATTGTTGAAGGGTCAATATAGACCGGACCAAAACACTAATGCTGAAGGGTCAATGTGGACCGGACCAGACTTATCTTGAAATTTTATTTACCATGTATCAGAATGGACGAACTCTAAAACACGAGTCCCTTCTTTTCTAGATGCCGACCTGTAAAGGGACGCGTACGAGGACGTACGCCCGTCAGCATGGCCGTGACGGCGCAACGTCATCGTACTGTTGTAAACAGCACGTGCAACGGGCCATTACCAGTCGAACGATCCATCCCCTCCGCCCCACTACCTGAGTTGTTTACGCCCGCTTATAAAAGCCGGCAGGCGGCAGTCGTCGGGCACTTCTCTCTTGGCTTCGGCCCGATGCACATGTTGTAGCGCCCTAGTACGGTTGATTATTGTGCAGAGAAATATAGCTCTCTATATAGTACGCCGTTAGCGTAATTAAAACTGTGCAATTATATTTAACTATTAATTAAACTAAAAGTGATTTTGTACGAAGTTAAAATAAATTCTACTAGAATCATATCCGTATTTTTTGACAATGTCTGATCCTCCTCCTTTAAATATAATATTAATATAGTATTTATTTCAGTTTTTATTGTTTTCTGGAACTTATTGGATAATTATGCCCTAGGGACTTTGGGACTAGATCTGCTGTTTAATGTGGTGGTTGCCTCTTGAAAATATAGTTGTAGTTTCTCCCTCGACGAAACGAGATCAAAAAGAATAGGCTTCGCATGTGGCTTCATCTTGATTATCATTAGAATAAATTAGGGTGCTAGTTTTTATTTGAGATTTAACTTAAGATGTTTTTTAGATAGGTAACATTAAAATATTTTGAAAACAATATTTTTATCGCTTTCCCTGCTTATCGTCCAAAAAGCACCCAGAACACAGAAAACAATCAAAATTAATATTGTGTAGGCGATGATGAATCGACTATATAGTGCGCGGCCGATAAGAAGTAAATCCTGACACCTGGGTCGTTTTAAAAAAAAATGTACATAGTTAAGGGCTTTAATTAAAACAAAACTTAATTGATTCCTTTGTGTGACGAAAGTTACCCATACAGGTTGTATGACTAACTTTCGTTATACAAAGGACGCGATCGTGATTTTGTTTTCATTAAGCCTTTAACTATGTACATTTTTTTTGAAAACGACCCACCTGTCATTCCAGTACGAATTATAACCTCAAACACAAGTAGGTACTGTCAGCATTTACTTCTTAGCGTCCGGAAACTATACAGACGGTACGTTGTGGTTTTCGGTTTATTTTGAAGTGTCAAATCCTAGACAATTGCTCGAGAAAAAAATAATTGCTCAAGTGAAGAACATAAACATTTATTTTAAATTAAATCGAATAAAAATCGAATAGTTTATGGTTATACTTATGGGTGATCCCGAATAATTTTAATATTATGTAATTTAATTGTAACGCTAAAAGCATATCAATCTCAGAAGCTTAAATTTATATAATTATTCATAATAGGAGGCTTTACCTTAGGTGAATCTGTAGCAAAGATCTATAGCGAAGATGCAAATGGTGCTAACATTTCTGTTTTCTATGGAATTGACGTAACCGTCGACGCGATATCAGCTTACGTCATTTCTATAGATTTCGTCAATTTTCGAAATTCGCTAACTTAGCGTTATGCATCTTGACCGCGCCCCTAAATTATGAAAAAATAAGTCGCAATTTGCCTGAGCATTATTTAATTAAATCTTTTCGCAGACTTTAAAATACGATTCAGTAGCCAATCGGCAAGTTCAATACGCCCGTAAAAAATGTCATCGTATCCCAGATTAAGAGGATTGTGAAGCGATGCTAAAATCTAGCTGTCCAAACAAATTTAGCTCCGGGTGATAACGTTTCTCATCCCCTGAATCTAATCAGATTTCCTAGATCTGTACGTTTCGAAAAATCTAGGTCTATACGTTTCCGCTTTTGTTTTTTTTTGTTCTTTTCCTTTTCAACAAATATTGTCTTGGAAAGGAAAACGTACAGACCTAGATTTTCATAATATCTACAACATATTCAAAAATCGTAAAAATCGGACAACGTTTAAGGGGAGAAAACCGTTATCGCATTTTGTATGGAAATTATTTGCTTCACAGTCCTCTTAACCGTCCACCCGTATTGACCGTAACAAGTGAACTCAATCAACAATCTTACCCGGCAAAATACAACAACTCTTTCCCCAGAATTTATTCTTAACATAACCATGCATGATCGGTTTTGATTTGACGGAGTATGGCGGAGCGGAACGTTTACACTAAACTCGGAGACCGACCACCCGGCGATGGTTAAACAAACACTCCACATTTACTGTGTTTTGGTTTTGTTTTACAATAATAGGTGCCTAGGGCGAAAGGTTGGATCTTGAGGTTTTGATTTTAATAATGAGGGACACTTTAAAGTTAACATTATTTTTCTTACGGTGTGGTTATTGTAAAATGTGTTTTACAATTTTGTGGGTGCTTCTTTATTCAAAGTCAACATATTCAACACAGTATTAGGGTCATACACACTCTTAAAAACAAAAGTTGTTACTCCTGTGGTCAATAGAGTTAAATAGCTTGGGTGCATATGAGTTATGTTTTTATGCGGGAATGGGCTTAGCCAGAAAATTAGGCCTTAAAAACGTTAAATTTCGGTGTGTCCACAGGAAAAACGGTAACCTAAATCTGTGTATGAGCCATGAAAGGTATTTCTAAAAATACACTTTGATATGACCTTGAGTACCATTCTTAAATATACTAAGTAAATTTTACATTAACTTGTACAGTGGAAGCGGTAAGCAATGAGACATTGAAGAGATATAATAATAATTATAAAGACTGGTGATGAGAAATAAATTGAAGTCCTCGAGATGGTGTTTGTAATCTTCTTCCAAATCAAAAAGGAGCTAGGTTAATTTTAGCACAGAGACAGAGCTAGGGTACCAAGAAATATACCCTCCCAAGTTTGGTTTTAGACCGTGCGTTATTTGTCAGCCAGTGAGTCTTTTTTATAGTATGCTACCGTAAACAGGATCTCCAATGGCTTTTAATTGCAAAATAGAGCGTATGGCATATTTCATATCATACCAACGTCATAATATTTACAGTCATTCAGCAAGCGCGTGTCAGGGCCGTGGGAGCTTCTCTCAAGTGTCTGTCTGTTCGTACGTGCGATAAGTTATCTTGCCCGACGGCTGGGTGGGACACAGTGTCTACTTCCCAACTTACTAATTACTTGCAACTAATATATGATCCTCTAACTCTAATAAAATTTGGCTGAACCAGCAATAGCTGCTGCGATACATTTTTGAACCCAAGTAATTCATCCTCCGTTTTGTTTTTGTTTTTTTCGAGTAGTTTTTGCTTCTTTTTCTGTATTTAAATTAAGCATTGTTAAACATCAATGTTGGACAACGATCAAAACCCCTAAATCATAACAGAAAGTAAATACTTAAAATTGTCTGACTAACATGGTCGAATCTGTGCTAAACATAATGTAATAAGAAGCGATTTTATGTTTATAAAATTCGGGCGTATTAGTACGGATTGGAATATATACAATAAAAAAAGAAAGTGAAAGTAGCAGTAAAACACTAGTGATCCATTTCTTATTGTTTTAATATTATGTAATGTTGAACAAATGATTAAAAGATTTGGATCATGTTCATTACACAAAAGCTTCCCCGAAAAGGGCGAATAGCCTAGTAAATTATAAATAAAATACGCAGGTCTACGAGTTTTTAGAAAACTGTACTAAACGCAAGGTGGAAATCAACTTGAAAGGAATTTTGAGCGTAAACATTAAAATAATATTATATTAGGTAATATTTTTCGAGCGCTGTCTTTCTAAACAAAAGTTTCGAATTTTAATATCAAAGCACGAAATACGAAATAATAGTGACCGTAACAAAAAAAGCGGCCAAGTGCGAGTCGGACTCGCCCATAAAGGGTTCCGTAGCAGCAAGTAACATAATATAAAAGTTCGTTGTAGCTTTGATCAATGTTTTTATGACGTATTAAAAAAAAACTACTTACTAGATCTCGTTCAAACCAATTTTCGGTGGAAGTTTGCATGGTAATGTACATCATATATTATTTTTACATTTATCATTCCCTTATTTTAGAAGTTACGGGGGGGGGGACACACATTTTTCCACTTTGGAAGCGTCTCTCGCGCAAACTATTCAGTTAAGAAAAAAATTATAATAGAAACCTCAATATCATTTTTGAATACCTATCCATAGATACCGCACACGTATGAGTTTGATGAAAAAAAAATTTTTGAGTTTCAGTTCTAAGTATGGGGAACCCCAAAAATTTATTGTTTTTTTTCTATTTTTGTATGAAAATCTTAATGCGGTTCACCGAATACATCTACTTACCAAGTTTCCACAGTATAGCTCTTATAGTTACGGAATAAAGTGGCTGTGACATACGGACGGACAGACGGACAGACATGACGAATCTATAAGGGTTCCGTTTTTTGCCATTTGGCTACGGAACCCTAAAAACGTGTGGCATCAGAATAGAATTCCTCATCCAAATACCTATGTCAATCACTTACAAGCATACGGTGGCTTGTCTTTAATAGATCTTTAATTCTCCAATTAAAATAATAATAGGGAATAGACAAAAATGCTGAGCCATAACACAAGTGTCAGGCGCCGAGGCAGTTCAAAAATAAAACAGTTTTGCCTTCGAGAGTGCCTAATAATTAAAAGGGACGTCATCTGAGCTGAGTAGGCAGGAAGAGGGAACGATGCGGAGATGTAAAAGCTGCAGTAGCTTAGTTAACTAGGTATATTATTCAACGTTCTCTAAAGTTTAGACTGTAAACCATAGTATCTAAAGCGGTGGTAAATACTTGTGCAGGGTCTGTCCGGGTGGTAACTACCTATGTACCACCAACTTTGACCTGCTGAAGTATTCATATTATTGTGTCCGGAGTGGGAGTAGGTAAGACAATCGGCATTCCAACTTCTTCCATAAAAAGGCAACGCATTGGCAGTCAGCATGTTTTGTCACCGGGTTATGATATTATGTAGGTATTCAGCTCATTTCACGTTCAAAACGATTTCGACTTTGCAAGATTTGTACTATATATACATATCAGAATCAGAATCAGAATCAGAAAAAGATTTATTGCCACACATAACACAGTAGTTGTACAGATTATTATTTAAAGTAAGATAAAATATAAAGTATTAACTATAACAAGTCTCATAGATGCTACGGCAAAAGGTTCAGAACTCAGCGTATGCTGTGAGACGGGGTCTACACAGCGCTGTTTTTCAGCCTGCACCTCCCTCTCAATGTGTGAATGCTTAAGCCTTAAGGGTACACTGCATTACATTACGATATTATAATTTATAAAACAAAACATATAACAAAACTTAACACAGAACAGAAACTTTCTACAAGGACAACATTCAGGTGTCGTACTTTTAATACAAAAACAGGAGTAATTATATTACATAATAATATCATATGTACTATATATACACACATTACATAACGCCTTCATTCCCAGAGTGTGGTTGGCAGAGTTACAGAAATACCAAAAACTTTATTAACACTTATAATAGTTATAATTCTGTAACCACATTTTGTACATTCAAGCCATGAAGTTTACTATTGTATTAGTGACAGGTTGCAAGCCCATCGCCTAGCAGTTACTACAAGCCCTTATTCCCTTAGTCGCCTCTTGCGACATCCACGGGAAAACATAGAGTTACACTATTCTAACCCGGCAACCACACGGAGCACTATATACTAAATATACTGAATAATTATTATAATTAATGTTCATCTCCGCTCCCATCCCTCCTACGCACGGCCACACTTTATCACATTATACACGGTGTGTCTTGCGGGCATGTGGACACATGTCCCGCTCTTTTTATTCCAACACGATTATGTCCACGGCGAGTTCAAAGGGTTTTTTAATTTGACACACTTTATGGCTCTGTCTCGCCACTTCAGACATTTTGATGGCCGTGAAATATTAAAATACGTCCCTAGAGAATAGAAGTTATTAATTAAGCTACAAAGTATTTAATGCTACTGGTTAGCTGTTAAAGGAGTAAGGGAATGTGTGGTTTCCATTATTTTTTTCAAATATTCCGCGTTTCCTCCCCTCAGTAAAGATTGATTAATAATTAATTTTCGTGATGGCCTCAAACATGTATGTTACAGGTTATAAATAATTGGAGTGCCAGACCAAGTTCGTATTTTCTTTTAAATAATTAAATACTTACACATTTCTGTTTACGATAGACCGGGTTTTACTTTGCATACACTACTTTTCGAGGACAGAGCAAAAATTTGTAGATTGTAACAGTGAAATTGAATAAACCTCTCTCAAAATAACTAGACTGGGCTTAATCGTAAAGTTGCACATAAAATATTATCTTATATTAAAGTCTCCATGCATCCGATGCAAAAACCCGTATGTATGTACGAGTATCTATATTTAAAATATGACGTGGCCTTTGGTCACTTAATTGTCAAGTTATTTTTTATCCCACTTTTAAGAGGACGGTGAAGCAAATAATTTCCATACAAAATGCGATAACGTTTTTCACCCCTTAAACGGTGACCAATTTTTCGATTTTTGAATATGTTGTAGATATTATGAAAATCTAGGTCTGTACGTTTTCCTTTCCAATAAAATATTTGTTGGAAAGGAAAAAACAAAAAATAAAAGTCTAAACGTACAAACCTAGATTTTTACAATACACAACATATTCAAAAATCATAGAAATCTGTTTAGATTCAGGGGATGAGAAACGTTATCACCCGGAGCTAAATTTATATGGATTATTTTAGACAGCTACGCGATTTTAGCATCGCTTCACAATCCTCTTAAGTACATGGATACATAACATCACGGAGCTACAGAAATACCAACAACTCAAAAAAGATTTGTTGGTTATTTTGTAACCACAGTTTGCACAATCAGGCTAAGATATATACTTTTAAGTACTTGTAGTAATTACTAGATTACTGCCCTCTCAATCACAAGAGACCTATGGCCGCATGCCATACCAATTCGGAAACTATAATTATTACAGTAATCTGTTCTTAGGAACTAAGGCCTCAATTTAGGAAAACCGGATACAATTAAAAGAAGCAGGTCCTAACTCTTAGTTTCCGAATTTCCTATTCTGATTCATTCGCGTTCCCCAACCTGTATTCAAATAATATGGAAACAACAACCAAAACAAGAAAGTGCCTCACAAGTTGGAACAGCGACCTGCCGGGCCCCCTATCCCACAACACTTTACAAGTGTACAATTTGATAAATTTGTAAGGATTTCCATAGAAAAAGTTGACAATATTGTCAACTTGTACACTTGTAAAGTTTTGTGGGATGGGGCCTGGGCTGGGATTCTACACGGTAATAACGATATCGCATTTGAGGTGTTTCCGTATTGTCAACGTTTTGATAACTCTTATGTCATTTACAATAATGGCGACTGTCACATAAACGATTCTCAAACACGTCAAACGCGATATCGTTATAAGGTTATAACGCTGTAGAATAGAGCCCCTGTGGCCCTAGAAGCAAACGCCTCTAACGATTTTCTTTACTATCGCTCAAAATGTATGGGATGACAGTTGACCACGTGCTTTATCGTAACGCACGAGAATGTCATCACATACATTTTGAGTTATAGAAAAGATAAAAAACGTTAGGAGCGTTTGCATCTTGGCTAGGGCCAGTTGGAAGTAAAGGAGGAAGCTACAGGGTGCGGGCGGCAGGGGATCGTTCACTGTTCTGGCGATCCTTGGAAGAAGCCTATGTCCAGCAATGGAGATCTCGGAAATATTAATGACTAGTGGTTACCCGCGACTCCGTCCACGTAGAAGTCGTTTAGTCGTTAACTTTTCTGGATAAATTATACCCTATGTCCTTCCCGGGGACTCAAACTATCCTTATATTAAATTTCATCTAGATAGGTTGAGTCATTTATCCGTGAAAGCGTAACAAACACACAGATATACAAACGAACAGAGTTACTTTCAGATTTATAGTATTCATATGGAAGTATGAATTATACCAACTGACTGATAAACAATCGGAGCAGCGTAAATGCCTGTCACCTTAAGTCCTTTTTTAATTTCAATGTTCACAGTCATTATTGAACAGCAATATTAGTTGTTCATAAAACTAAGCGTTTTGCTGTAAGCGCCTCTAGTTGAACCACGACTACCCTATTGTGTACTAAACGGCGTAACATAACGACGTATTCGAATAGTTTTTTTTAATACATACTTTCCTCTTGACCTCAGCATTCCATACATTTTAATAGTCGATAATGTTTCTTTATTATAATCGCATTCCGGAACAATAATGTTTACGAGTCTTTGTATTGCGGTGTTATTCTTTAGGTAATGTTTGAAATCAGAGATTGAGTAACCAGCGTATTTTGACTGCCGATTTCAAAAAGTTGTTTCGATATCAGAGGTCCATATATAATGGGCCATTGGTGGTCAACAGAGTTGCGATGTTGAATAACATTAGCTGGGGACGGAAGCTATGAATATGGTTCGGTCGAACTCATAAGAAGCTGAACATGTACATCTATGTATAAGACCATCACGCCACATAATATGTGTACTTAGACCTTATTATCAGTGGTATAAGGGCATGTTTGGTGTCTCGGGAACGTGTATATATTTAAGACTTCGACTATACCTTGTCCCAGTTATTGATATCCGAAATTCAAACCACTTTCATATTAATACGTTATTGTGACAAGGTACTAAAACGCAGAGCTATTTAAGCACGAAAATTCGAGGACGTGATTTGCCGGCTTTCACGGTCAAAAGCCTAAAACTGCAATCCAAGAATGATAATCTGTTGCCAATTGAAGACTAAGATGGAATGCCTGTATGCCAGTAATTTAACCGGTTGTCTTATCCCATACCGGATGACAACAATGCGAACACTGCTACTTGGCGGTAGGATACAGAATAAGATAGTGGTAGTGATCCGGACCGACTTTGCACGAGGTCCTACCACCGATAAATATATTCTTCCAGGTAAACATCAACTAAGTATTTTGTATCTATTTTTTTGAAAGTGTAGCAATTTTATTTTATGACCGTAGATCTTTGCAGCACTAAGCTGGCTGCTTTAGACTATAATAATTAATTTAGACCAATTTTTTATGTCTAGTCTACGTACATCAAGACGTCCAGTGGCACCCGGATAACTATTATTGTGTTTTCTAATAAACAAAAATATTGTATTAGAATCGAAGAATGATTTCTTGTTGTACAAATAAAACACACAAAGTTAAATCAACTTTAACCTTCGTGCTCAACGTAACGGAAAAAGGTGACAACGTTAAGTTACTTCATCAGCAATATCATCCTATTTTCTAGTACTTACCTACCATCTAAACTCCAAATCTATTAACTTCCCTTTCAACCATAATAACTCCTGTCACCTGACCCGACCCTCCTTACGTTACATATATCTTAACGGTAGCACGAAATTAGATTTCTAATTTGCCGCTCGAGATCCCGTATCGTTTATCAAGCGGTGACACTTCATCATGTTAGGTGTCTGGTCCATCCAGCTCCGGCGGAGTGGAAATGTATGACAGCCTATCGCTGGCTGGAACATGCATTATGGAACGCTGGACGTGAAAAATGGTGGGAGGTTGGAGCGTTTTTTAAAATGGGTGTACCTATAGTGGTTGTTCGTTTACCGTTTTTTTATTTATTGAAGTCTTAAAGAAAAATGTATGGAATCTACTGACTTTTGGTCAATTTTTTTATAGCTGGACCTTGCTTGCACCTTACGTCCTTTCGTCCTTTAATTAGTGGCTGGTTAAGACGGAAAAAGTCCACCATAATTTTATGTAATTCATTTACGTATATTATGAAAAGCTGTATAGAGAACCCAGTTGTTTTAGGAATGTACCAAATGTTTTTTCAGTGCTTTCATTGTTAAGTTCATAAAGATTTAATTCTAGACTTAACGTTACAAAGTTTAGTTTAGCCTTTAACTGTTTCTTCTGCTTATATTTTCAACGTAACTTTCCCACAATGCTTCGTGGACCCCACGATCCTTTTCGAAATCATCTTAAGTTTATAGTCATACAAACATATTTTTTATTTCCTTGCCTCGCTTTAAAATATTTTGATCTGCGTCAAAATCTTCACAGATAAGATCAGAATCAGGTAAGCAAATGTGAACTGAACGTGGCGAATTGCCACCCCCCGTCGCGGGAGAATGAATAACCGTGAAATTACTCGTAAAGCCCACATTAGTGGTCCGCCTTGCCCATGTGGCCAACTCGTAAACTCATACAAAAAAATATGGTATTTCGGTGCCCCAAACTACCGTTTCCATGCCATTTATACACGCCCTACGCATTATCGGTGCTTAATGTGCCAATACATTTACGTGCCAACAGCTATAAAATGGGTCATTTTTGTAAGGAAATTAGATTGCCTGGTAATGAAGTGTCAAGACGCTGGTCGCCGTAAAAGTATTAATAAAAGTCCCAAATTGGGATTGATAGCGATGTTTGTTTTAATATTGTCGTTAAATTAACGATGAAATGGAACTTGGAATTATTTAATATAAATTAATTTTATGACTTAATTAGGGTACACTTACATGTAATTAATGTTAAAGTAAACATTTTTATATATTTATATTTTATTCAGGCGCATGTATGATTATTGTGTCGATACTTAGAAAAGAAAAACACTTGGGAAGGCTACTGAAGTTCATAACATTTCCCTGACACACTGATGGAGTATTTTTAACCCCCTAATGAACAAAGGGTTTTGTAAATTTAACGTGCGAATCTGTGTAACCGTGTATTTGTGTGTATTTCTGCGGCTACGAAGCTCCCGAACGTTTTTTTAGGGTTCCGTACCTTAAAAGGAAAAACGGAACCTTTATAGGATCACTTGGTTTTCCGTCCGTCCGCGTGTCTGTCTCGGAAACGCGTGAAGGTATCGAGTTGAAATAAAAGTTTACAGTTGTAAGAAAAAAAAAACTTATAAGTTAACGGAACCCTCGATGCGCGGGTCCGACTCGCACTTGACTGGCTTTTTTCCTAACCAAGTTTCATGAAAATTAGGTATAAAAGTAGGGTTTTCCATTATATCGGGGTTTTTGTTATTTATTCGTTACCGAGTTTTATTAAAACACATTTATAATTACGAAAACTTGGTTAGGTAAATTATGAAAGAAGCACTTACGTACGTCAACACATGCCTACGCTCAAATACATATAGTATTAATATTATACTCGTTATAATGTGTTTTGATGATTACAAGCAAATTAGAAACTACAATTTATTTTCCACCTACGTCGCTCTCACTCCTGCTCCGATGTTTGTTGTAATTGTATTCGCACAGATATTAGTGTCAACGTGAATTATGCGTAGGAGTGGATTACGCTAATCTATGGTGTTATTCTCTTAAGCAGCAAAGGGAAGTTTGCTTGATCGACCCTGCTCTACTTGACCCCTGCTAGCTATACGATTACGTGGCGATTTGTGCCTTCGACGCTGGTTCGCCTAGCGTAGCACCGAAGAGAATAACCAACACTGGTGGCACTGCGATGTAGAAACTCTTGCGCATCGTAGGTTAATCACGTGGGACGCGACGTAAGCTTAGATGATCTAGTCGCAAGATGTGATTTCTATTAACCTTGTGTAAACATAATATCTACTTGTATGAGCTAACTTTCAGTAACGGACCAATAGCTTAAATAAATAAACAAATATCAGGGGACAATCTCACACAATTTGACGTAGTCCCAAACTAAGCTCTAGGCTTGTACTATGGGTACAAGACAACGATAAACTTACTTATATAGAGAAATACAAACTTAAATATATAGAAAACATCCAAGACGTACCAATGTATTTCAATATTACAATACAGTTTGTTTTAATATTAGGTATTTATTATTGGAATAAATTTGGCAAATAAATTAATATCTTTTTCCTGACAAAATGGTAGAATCAATGTGTTATAATGTACGTACATAAATTAAGAATGGGCTATTTATTAGCATTTATTTGAGACCTTATAAACCCCCCAGATTTTTGTGTAATGAGCACGAGTATTTGTTCCTGAGTCTTGGATGTTTTCTATACATATATTTAAGTATGTAGTTCTCTATAAAAGTAAGTTTATCGCTGTCTAGTACCCATAGTACAAGCCTAGAGCTTAGTTTGGGACTAGGTCAATTTATGTGACATTGTCCCCGTGATATTCATTATTTATTATTATTACTAAATATTGATATTTTTTTATAACAATATAAGGTCAAGGTAAGGGTAAGGTATATTCTACCTTTTTGACAGGAAAAAAAAAACTTAATTTAATTGCAAAATTTATTACAACAATAAATACCTAATATTAAAACAAACTGTATTGTAATATTTATAATACAAAGAAAGCTACTTGAATAATAAAAGATAAAGGACAACCAGATTAGTTAAAACTGAAAAGTGTTATATAAATATTAAAACCCCACTGCAACAAAAAATGCGTTTTAGTTGAAATTTTTATTGCGTTAAAAAATATTTAAGGGCTTAATAATAATACTACCGAAGAAGGATTAAGGCACTGAGGGATGACATTGAGATTGCTGCGTCACTCTCCCTAGGCTCGCTGAGATGTTGAGAACGATTTAAAATCACTAAATAGTATAAAACAAAGTCGTTTTCTCTGTCCCTATGTCCCTTTGTATGCTTAAATCTTTAAAACTACGCAACGGATTTTGATACGGTTTTTTTTAATAAATAGGAAGGTTCATATCAAGAGGAAGGTTTATATCTATAATACCTTAATCCGGAGCGAAGCGAGGGCGGGTCGCTAGTTATTAATATTACGACGACATCGCGGTATCGAATCAAGCGGTCCTGGGTTCGATTCCCGGTGGGAAATATTAGTGTGATTAGCACTCTCAGTCACTCGCAGGCATCACTTGTTTGGTTAGTTTTAAGTTAGTCTTAATCAGGGTTTCTCTGAAAACCAGTGTCCAGACACAATGCTGAGAGGGGCCCTTTTTAACATTATCTATGTACATTTGGTTTTGTTTTTCTTTTTGCATGAATTTGTATGTACTTTTGTTAAATAAATGTATCTTATCTTATCTTTTTTATCATTTTCCTTATTGTATATGTATTAAAGTTTAAATATCCCAAAAACGTATGTTTATCATTGTGTAGTACCGATAATTCAAGTAAGAGCTTAGTTAAGGACTTGGGACACCTTGTGTGAGGTTGTTCCTGGATTATTTAATTACTTATGCGTACTTAATAATTGCACTCAGCACTGACGCATCTGAACAGTCTACAAACATCGCAGGTGTAATATTAGTGTGCTGCAAGGCTAAGCATAATTCTAAATCAATTTCCAGTGCATTAAGCTGGGCATTAAAGGCTCATTTTGTCAACTGATGTGTGCTTAATTAACGCGGCGCATCATCCATCATCGCCGTATTGATTTTGCGTCCGGCACACGCGGCCCAGTCAGCCGTTATCAATTTTACTCTGGCGGTATGTTAAAAAGGTAGCGGTTATCTTTTAAAAACAAAGCCAGGTTCCAAAATGTAAACTTATACACATTTTACACGGAATTGCGTTCTTGGTACTGAATGTCAATGTGTGGTTAATTGGTAATTAGATAGCCCTAGGTGATGGATAAAGTTTATGTTACTGAAACTCTTAGAGCAACAATAAGAAAATAGTACGTAAGTGTAATAAGCACTTCTTAGGTATTATGCTAACTTTAAAATTACGAAGTTGATATTTGAAAATGTCATCACCTTAAAAATCTTTAGACCTACGAACCCTATTGAAGAAAAAGGGCTCTACATTGCTGCATTAAACTGAGTTTCCCTTGCCTTCGAATAACTTACTTGATTTCTTGTGATGTACATGTTAAAAAATATTATAAGTTTAAATAACAATACACTCGCCCTACACAAGGTCCAGTCGGCGGACGTTACCGTTATTGACAATGCATAGGATTTACGTAAGCTGCCGGAAGGTTTCGAAGGTTCGACACCGTTCGGTGGGCTTATGTCAATTTCGTACGTTTTAACAGTTTTAAAAAAACATTTACTGTATCGTTAAGAATCTTATTTAGAGCTACAGCGGGCCCAGTCAAGATGAATAACGCTAATGTAGCGATTTTCGAATAGAATTGACGTAAGCTGATAACAGATCGCATCGTCCGCTATGGCAAATCCATTTCCAATCGATAGAAAACAGAAACGTCAGCAGTATTTGCGTCTTGGCTACGCCTAAGATAATATTCCAAATACTACATCCAATTTGTCATCGCTTGAGTCATCGAAACAAGAGTGCTTTTCATGACGGGATGACAAATGTAACAGTGGTGAAATTACGCTGAAGTCGCGAACCACTGATTTTACAAGAGAAGTTTGAGCAGTTACAGCTCATTAGACATTAAGTTACTCTTTACAAGGTTCATTACAGTAGTGGCGATACATAAAAAAATATTTAACACTTTTCGCTCTATTAAATACTAGCTGTTGCCCGCGACTCCGTTCGCGTAGAAAAATAAAACATAGCCTATGTTCATCTGAAATAATCTAGCATTCAAATGGTGATAGAATTTTGGAAATCGGCCCAGTAGTTTTTGAGTTTATTCGTTACATACATACTAATCTTTCCTCTTTATTATAATAATAGTATAGACAAATCTGAATTTTCACTCTTAACAGAAACAAGCATTAATCTTTATAAAAATTATATGGACAATATCAATCCAAATCCCTAAGTCATGCATAACACAGTTGCAGTAACAAGGCAGTCCCGTTACAGAGAGGAAGCATCATTCATTTACGAATTGGCCGGTTTATCAAAACACCCGCGGTTGGGATAATGCCTGTCTTAATACGATAAACGGCCGAGGCTAATAAAACTAACAAGTTAAAGGAAGGGGCAATAAAACAAGCGCCTCGGTCACGGCATCCAAATTTGACGGGATGATTCAGGCACCGATGCAACTGTTGCATATTAAATTCACGCAGATCTAAGAATATAGATAGAATATACAGATCGCCCGTGAATTCGTACGCATAGAAATAGTTTATCTCTACTCAACCGAATCTTCCTGATCGGGTTGATTAGAAAGGAAACACTTTGCACTGTCCGTTAGTCAGTCAGTGAGTCACGCGAGAGGTTTATTATTGTATAAGAGAAAAGATAGATGCTCGATCAAGACGTGTTGAGTAGGACCTGTAACTGACCACTATACTAGAAAGGTTTAGGTACTTAACTAAAAGTAAACAAACGAAACCACGTGGCTCTGTTCAGCAGCCAATAGAAGCAGAATACTGATACGTGCGATACGTCATAGGTCGACAAAACAGTCTTGATTGGCTGTTGAACAGAGCCACGTGGTTTTGTTTGTTTACTTTTAGTTAAGTACCTAAACCGTTCTAGTATAGTGAGCCTTATTGTAAGGCGACAAGATTCACAAATGGTCAGGGCCTCTATTCAAGTGCGTTATTTATAACGATATCGTTTTTGACCTGTTTCCGTATTGTCAACGTTTTGATAACTCTTATGTCATTTACAATAATGGCGACTGTGACATAAACGATTCTTAAACGTGTCAAATACGATATCGTTTTAACGCACCTGAATAGAGGCCCAGTTAGGTGTGTTGCTGATTATACATTATGGCGTATTTTAATGTATGTTCCATGATCGTACACAACCAGCCAAGTTCCGCTGAGACCCTTGGCGTAAAGAAACAAAAAGTACAGCGTAAAGAAATAAAAAACTTTTAATAAACTTTCTTCATGTCTAATGCCTGTGATGTGTTCTGCACCAGCACTCCACTACCTTGAACAGGTTACTGGGTTAATTCCTATTGTCAGTTGGACGCCGTATTAATTTCCTTTTTCCTCATTTACTTCCTAGAGCTTAATTCAAGATGGTCGCTTTGTGTATGATTGTGCCGTGACATTTATAACTAACTAGCTACCCGTCAGCGGCTTTGCCCCGCTGCAAATTTTTGACTTTCCCGGTGGATTTGACCTCTTTTTTCTTTCATAAGAACCTTGCCGATAACAAACACAGCTAAAAAGAAAAAAGTGAAATCGGTCCAGCCGTTCATGCGTGATGCCGTGACCAAGGGAAATAGGGATTATTTTTATATAATTATTATATTATATGTACAGATTACTATGATTGATATTTAAGTAAATCTAGACTTTACAAGTAATTGCCAATAGCAAGTTTTAGGATTCAGACTAGAATTATTTAAATTTGGGGAAGTGAATGCAAAGCAATCGCGAAAAACATTTCCCACTTTTTTGAAAAGAATAACATTAAGATATGCTTTTGAGATTCTTGTGCTAAAAGAAACCAATTTCACGTACGGTGTTCAAGTTTAAATTTAGTCCCAGCTCCTTGTCTACGTTTACTGGAATATTAAATAAGTTTTGTGTTTTCCGGCACAGCAGAAAGCACTTTCTTTATTTGACAACGGTTCTCGCAATATGGAACGTCTTATATTCTAATTTTAAAATTCAAACGAAATGGTAGCATTGGCCTAATAGGTTTTTCGTATTCGCCCGTGTATTTCTTGCGACAACAATTGCTATCTTGGTGGCTAAGCTTTCCATGAGATGCCAGTATAATTTTCTTACAATCTAGAATCTGGAGGAAGGCCAGCGGATACTTGGCGCAGTGCGGACGTTTCAACGAACCTTTTTATTTTAATCTCTGATTTGAGCTCGTCAGTCTGCCACAAAAACAAAAGCAGACATTTTAAAACGCAATAACCGCTCCTTTAAAATTTTCAAGTGTTGCCAAAAAGGCAAAAAGTAGCGGACGGAGATACTTCAGTTTTTTACAAAGGTATCTTAGTATGTTTGTTTTGGGTTCCGATGTCGAGGTTACTATGTAATAAATAATAATCCAAAACGACTTGCACTTATTTTTACGCGTGCGTTTTCTATTAAGAAGAGGGTCGGCGTTGTTAAAATAATTGTCCTATTCGCAAATAAAATGTGTAAGGTTATGAGCCGGGACACAGAGGCTTTCTTTATTCGAGGGCAGAGGTCGGAATATCATGAGTGTTACATCGTGTGGGAGGTTTTATTGAGCATTTTAGTGGTCACAGTAATATAAACTTGGGCCGAATGTCCTGCGATGCCCAAGTCATTGTTGGGCCTATTGACTTACTTTATGGCGTCTTCTGCTAAACTGTTTAACGCGTTACTTGATCGCATGGGGCGTTAGATTGTATTAATAGTTTGTTTTAATGGCTTTTTTAAGATACCATCATAATTTTGTAACAACACGCTTAAATAACATACGTAACAAAAGTCATTTTATGAGGGTAGCGCATTGCGGTCTATGCATTTGTAAAAAAGCGGCCAAGTGCGAGTTAGACTCGCCCATGAAGGGATCCGTAGCAGCAAGACGAATTATGATGTATTAAAAAAAACTAGATCTCGTTCAAACCAAATTTTACGGGAGTTTGCATGGTAATGTATGTACATCATATATTTTTTTAGTCTTAACATTCTCTTATTTTAGAAGTTACAGGGGGGGGGACACATTTTACCACTTTGGAAGTGTCTCTCAAAATGATATTAGAAACCTCAATATCATTTTTGTAGACCTATCCATAGATACGTATGGGTTTGATGAAAAAAATATTTTATTTTCAGTTTTAAGTATGGGGAACCCCAAACATTTTTTTTTTCTATTTTTGTGTGAATATCTAATATCTATCGGTTCACAGAATGCATCTACTTACCAAGTTTCAACAATATAGTTTTATAGTTTCGGAAAACATACTGCTGTGACATACGGACGTACAGACAGACAGACAGACATGACGAATCCATTAGGGTTCCATTTTTGCCATTTGGCTACGGAACCCTGAAAACATACTTTAAAAACATCTGCCATATTAAACCAAAATAAATGAGTCCGATGCACTTTATAAAACCAGCAGCAATTAAAGTTTCATTAATTAAACGCGATAGCCATCATGAATGCAAAATAGAAAATAATCTACATAATCTACTTAACTACTTAACTACTTAACAGGATTAGTGGCACAGTAATTCAATTTTCGCTACTAAACAGCATTTTTGTCGCGTAGGGGCTTCGGGATAGATGTTTATCAGGACATAATTTATGCCCAAGCGATTTCGGTATATTTATCTCTGTCGTTATTGGGAAACGATCACATTTAGAGTCGTATAATTTTTTTTGGTTCTTAGAAGCTTATTGTGTGAAACTTGCACATCATTAATCAGCTTCACTTGTTTTTTGCCGGGTTGTGTTTTTGCTGTTTCGCCACTGGTCATACGATTTTTATATTTACAGCTAAGGTTCCTACAGTTTGTTAAACATAAATGTTTTGCGTTAAATACGATCAAAACGTGTGTTTTTTGGCTACTTTTAAATCTAGTAGGATGTTATCACTATCTTACTACATAATGTCATATTTTTTTAAGTTCTTCTTTGTTTAAGTCCATCTCCAACATACTCGGTTTCCTCTATCATTAGACTATTTCTTGAGAAAGAAATAGAATTGAGAATAGTTTATCAAATGTTTAATTTGTAAAACTTACCTACCGCTCCATTTGCAATGCGATAAATATTATTATCTACTTGTAGGTGAAGCCCAAAACGAAGTAGGAACTAAATTCAAAATAAATAGGTAACTATTATAAATACCATCAAACAAAAATAATATTTCCTCTCACAGATTGCAAAGTTCCGTTCCAAAGCCATAAAACACCATCTAAACTTAAAAAAAGAAAAAGGTATCCGTCCGCTAACACAATTATCATCTCATACATCAATGCAAGCGATTAGATCATCACAATGGCGCGGGGGCGTAATGATGTTAATTGCTGCACCCATGTGTGGGGTTGCCAGTGACTAAAATCATCATTATTGTTTTTGGCAACATCAAAAACGATATTACTTAATGAGATCATTAAGATGCTTCTGCTAGCATAGAACAAGAGTATAAATTTTGCACCATCATCCTACGAGAGACAAAGATTAGAACTGGATCGAGTCTGCCTCCTATCCTTTGATTCAAGTGGATAGGTAAAACCTTGGGGGAAGTACATTTTACAAGCTTTTTATTAACTTGCAACCACATGCAAATCCGATGACAGTGCGATATTATAAAATCAAAGAGCAGGTCTGATCATGGAGTCGGAAGATAGCGACAGGATCTCCACTATACTTAACGTAGGCCCACCACGTAGGGACTTATTAGTTTGGTCTTGATAAACAAAACAAAAAAGTACAGTCGGCAGCAAAAGCTTATCCTTTAAATGATTTTTTTCACTGAAACCTATTTCTACTTGGTTCGATTCCTAGTTTGAACTTATGATTTTGTTTATAAACTTTGCTTTGCTTATCAAAAATGAGGTGTTAGGTCCTAACCTATGAACAGATACGCTAACACTTTCCGCATTGTTCATATTAAGCCATTTGGTTCACTCACCATGTACATATTAAAACCATTTGGAAGAATCGAACTGGCCTTCACCAAAATTATTGACTTTTTCAATATGTTTTGAAGCAATTTGTATTTTAATCTTTGATATTTTTTGTATACCTAACAATATGTCACCACAACGGTGTAAACATTTTTAGAAATAGTAATTACTGCAGAGACTGGGAAAAAGGCCGTTGCGTGACGTGTATGATTAATAGCTATTAGTATACGAGTATTTTACAACGCGAGAAAATATATAACAATTGTTTCATTATACTAAATCGAGGTTGATATTATACTATATGTGTTGAAGTTCATTCGGCAATACATTTTGTTTATGAACGCAATATTGTTTAATAACTGTTTTTAAATTATCAGTATGACTATATATAAAAAAATATGAATAACTTATCACCGTTTTTGTACTTACAGTGGTAGCCCTGCGCAGAAGCAAGCGACGCTGCGCCCGCATATTACCACTGTCAAATTTTAACGCCGTAAGTAATGTATCGTTTTCGCGTCAATTTCGAGGCGCATGTGGGCATTGGCGACGGTTATTTTGAAATGTGTTTATTTCTGTGCGTAAGTACTAGGGACCTTTTGTTTAGAAATATATTTTTATGATAGATGGCAATTTAAACCATTGTTCGTAAAAAAAAAACTAGTAACTTTTAGCATGTTTTGATTATTAAATACTCTGCATCGATATTTAATATGCTGGCGAGCGGTTAATTTGAAAACAATAATACGTGGAGAGTCAATAAGTATTTATTAACAATCGAAAAACCACATCCAAAAATTTAAACGTTTTTATATTGACACGGTAGCTAAAAAAATCCCCTACACGCAGCATACACAAGTCAATACAATTTGTAGTTTCTAAACATTTTTTTCAGTAGTTTTTGTTTGATAAGAAATCTAATCTTCCCTCGTAGTGTGCATTAAGGCCCTTTTCGCTAAATAATACCGCACTATTAGAGGGGAGAAACAATGCGCCGGAGCACCGGAACTAAACCACAGAGTACCGAAGGGAATAGGTGCCTATGCGGTGTGGTAGGCAGCCGGGTAGAAAATGCGTGAATAGCGCAAATAAGGCCAAATTAGGCTACAGTGCAAGAGAGCTTAAAAAGGTTTTGGGTTCATAGCGTATGAGAGCAAGTTAGAAAATGATAGATGTAAATATCTTAATGGTTCACAAACATACATCGCTGTATATTATTAGGTAGAAGTGCTACCTAAATTATGTGGTATCCCACCCTAAAAGGTTGAATTCCGTTTAATTAAGTCTACTAAGTGTCATTTTTTGTCATAGAAAGAGGAAGTTGGGTCAAAGTTGATCAGGGGGGTTATTATGAGCTAGCTTTGCAGTTCATTTTACGGCGAGCGTAAAGGACAGAGCTATGGCAGTTATATAGCTCTGTCCTTTTCTCTGAGCGTAAAAAGAACTGCATAGTTATGTCATAATAACCCCCCTGATCACTTATATTAACCGCTGACCGTTCCTGTGCTAATTTCTTAGTTTGTTTAAGTCTAGTAATAGCAATACCTAAAAAACCTGTAACTTACATTTCAAACTACAACACCGAGTTCAACCAAATATCTACTCCAATTTCTTTTACACATTGATTTTGCATTGTATTGGTACAGGTCAATGTGTTTTTACTTTAACAATTTTTGACCTTCAAAAGCGTTTTTTTTTTTTAATTTACATTCTATAACCAAACATGTCTAACACATCACCCCAAAATGGCACTTACTTACCTCCCCGCCTGGAGTGTTACGCAGCAGATGTGCGAATGACTCACGACGACTCAATTACACATCAACAGTTTTTGTCCATTCCAAAACTATTCGATTTTATGGGGGCTTTGAACTGCGGCTCGCGATATAAATACTCTTTTTAAAGGGGTCCTGTTAGTAAGTAGGTGGTAAAAGCTTTTGGTGCGACAGATTTTTTTTTGAGTGCGCTTTGAAAATGGCGTTATACTTTGCAGTTATTTGAACAGTAGAGGACGCCCGCGACTTCGTATGCGTAGAATTAGTTTCCCGCTGCTCCCCCTATTATAAACCTGAAGGGATGAATTTGAAAAAATGTTTCCTAGTGCAATGATAATTTTTCAAATTCCTACAATTCCGACGATTTCGGCTGAGCGTTAATTTTATCATATTGATATCCTAGTCTCAGACCCTCATAGTAACCGGTTACAAATTGCCGTGAAAATTTAGACCTGGGGGTTATCATGACATAACAATGCAGTTCTGTTTACGCTCGGAGAAAAGGACAGAGCTATGACAGTTATATAGCTCTGTCCTTTTCTCTGAGCGTAAAGAGAACTGCATTGTTATGTCATAATAACCCCCCTGTACAAAGTAAGTTAACCATGCGTTTGACATTGCTCAACGCTAAGCTTGGAAGTGTCTTAATTAAGCGAAGTTATCGACACAAAAAATTCAACGTACTTACATATAAATACTGAACGTATTTATTTTTTGCTTCGCTTACTCTTACTACAAATATCAACTCCTTACTAGCTCAGGCAACGTTTTGCAAATTCACATATTTAAATGAGGTGATCCGTATTTTAGATTTTTTAGTTCATGGTTTTATCGACAGCAGTAACTTTTTTTGATATGTTTCACTAGTTCAACCATTATTAAAAACCATGATTAATTTTGAATTTTATGTAATATAGCGACCCGCCCTCGCTTCGCTCCGGATTAAAGTATTGTACATATAAACCTTCCTCTTCAATCACTCTATCTATTAAAAAAAACCGCATCAGAATCCGTTGCGTAATTTTAAAGATTTAAGCATACATAGGGATATAGGGACAGAAAAAGCGACTTTGTTTTATACTATGTAGTGATAGCACAGAGTGTTCATAAAATATACCCTTTAAACCACAATAGTTGTCGGGGATGTGTCAAAACATCCTTTTACTTCATTCTTCATCCATGTCTGAGACTTGTTCGCAACTCTACCTGCAGTATCTCAGAGGTAATGAATAGCCCTTAACATCGACGCAGCACAATACTTATCTAAAAGTTCTTTGTTTTGTCTTTACGCTAAAAGGGAAGACTTGTACAAATAAATAAACTCGGCTCTTAAACGCTTGTCATTGTCAATCCGAGCGTTGATCCTATGCTCTTTTTATAGCTCGACAAATGTTATTCTTATAGGGCTGTCCATGTTATATAAATCACTGATGCTTTGGTTCAAGAAGAAAAGAAAACGTTTTAGGAAGCGTTTAGTTCATAAAATACCGGCCAAGTGCGAGTCGGCCTCGCGCACAAAGGGTTCCGTTCCATTATCTATACAACATTAGACACTATTATTACCTTTTTTTAGTTTCACCTGTCCCGGTGTCTGTCTGTAGGTAAGGTCCCTTTCAATCATTTTATTTTAATTTTATTATTTATTTTTGAATAAACAACTAAATACCTACTCTGTGAATATTTCAAGCGAAAAACGGCAAAAAACTCATTAGTGGAGCCCCTTAAATATTTATTTTATTCTGTTTTCAGTATTTGTTGTTACAGCGGCAACAGAAATACATGATCTGTGAAAATTTCAACAGTCTAGCTATCACGGTTCATGAGATACAGCTTGGTGACAGACAGACAGACAGAGGCAGACATACCGACAGACAGACAGACAGACGGACAGTGGAGTCTTAGTAATAGGGTCCCGTTTTTACCCTTTGGGAATGGAACCCTAAAAGGCAGTTACAAACCAAATAAATATATCAGTTAAACACTTATAGTGACAACAATTAGAGTAAAACTACGATGGCTACGAAAGCTTTGGAAGGTCGGGTTATATGAAACAGAATACAGATACTCCAAAAGTCTCAGTAAAAAAAACCTAACAGCATACATCCCTAGACCTTTTTGGGATAATATAGAAAGAAAGAAAATATTTTATTGAATGCATACACCATGAAACATGAAAGAATACAAACGATATGTCCCTTAACTTTGCTCTCAAAGTCATAGGTACCATTTTTTCAAGTTCTCAACAGTTATAATTAAAGTGTGGTTAATCTAAGACAGCCCTAGCGGCGTGTCAAAGTAGATTCTCGAAATTGAACCTTATACATTACTTTTTCCGCCGCACATGTTTCGGATTAGCACTTCACAGAACGAGTGTTCGGATTTGTCCGACCTACCGCAGAAATGCATATAAAACTCCTTTTAATCCTCCGTTATTCATGAAATGCTAGACGTAGATGATCTTGTAAAGATTGTGAGTCCTAAATATTCCTAAGCCCCTAGGAGTTATTGATATGGTTATGCGCTCTCGACACGATACAACTATGTTATTTTTGAAGGTATTTTCGTTTCGTAATCGTTTTGAAAGTTATATTCTTAACGTCGTCGAATACGTCTCAATTTATAGCTACAAACAAATTTTGTAGTTGTTAAAAGCTGTACTTTTGCATTTATCATAAACCCTTTTAACAATTCTGTGCATATTTTTGAAATGCAGTAATGACAACGTAAGCGACAACCAAAAAATTAAAATTTTCCACAGTTTTTTTACCACTCGAAACAAATAACTGTAAGTAGATCAGCAATTTATTCAGAGGGCCATCCGACACTAACCGGCTAATAGAAAGAACCCTTCACTTTATATTCAGGTATTACACATTTTGGTTGACTTGTCCGTCATTGTGCGCTTTATAAAGGACTGTTTACAGCAAGACTGAACTGAATAGAATTTCGACTTCAGTTCTAACAACAAGGCTTTCGGCTTACTAGACAATGTAGCGTTTGTTTGTAAGATACGGTGCATGTCAAAGCGGGGTCTACCAACATTGTCATCGTTCATCGTTGTCATTATGGTTCTTAAGTTGTAGGAGATAACGACGATGATTCTAGGTTGTTTGCGTACGCTGCATTATAGAATGGTTGTTGGAATCGTAAACAATGTCTCCAGAAATCCCGCTATCGTAGTGAACAGGTATTGCGTAGGTTGTGGTTGTGGATAGTTGTTCTGTTGCGTTTAGAAGGGGACATGAGATTAGGTCCCGCTTGCTGGCTTGATTGGTAGTTACATTATACAAGATTGATGGTAAACGAGAACAGCAACTTAAAAGATATGTAGGAACGAGCAGTTTTTCAAAGTTAGCTCTCAATAATCAAACTTTTCTTTTACATTTCAAAAACTGTTGCCTTTTTCATGTTCAAATGACTAATATTTCCAATATGAAACACACCGCCGTTCTATTGCCGCATATAATTCTGTAACAGAAAAAATGTTTAATTCAATAGACCGTTTAACCAAATGTTTGTACAAAGTAAAACAAACTCCCATTCTTTCATGTTAGCCAACCTAAACATCGAATATCTCGAGATCTTGCTTTGTTTGCTTAGTGATTGTGGTGTATTTTCTTGTATAATCTGTGAGGCACGCCAGCTGGCGCATACAGCTGCGTCTGCGTCGTTCACTTATTAAACGCGGCGAATAAAGCATAGCACTTGAGGTTAACAAGCTAGTGTTATGTTATGCTGTTAATTTCAAAAAAATACTCGTACTGCAAGGTTATGAATTGATAAAATTTAAGCTTCGTGAGGTAAAGTTAATTATAGTCTGAGATGGAAAATCCCTGCAAACTAGCTTTTATAGCGTATATAAAGGCTCACCAATTTAGCATAATTTCATTACTAGATACGTTAGGACAAATGTAGTATTATAGACCCACCTAGCTGCTTTTGCTTATTATTTATTTAATTAACAATAATATAATTATTATTATCAGAATGCCTGGTGGGGAATTGACCAAAGACAGATTTCAATTGCAATTAGATTTTTTAAACTTTCTGTGTACACTAACCAAAGTAGTAAAAAAAAACCAAATTGGTTTTTAACAACTTTGTGAATTCATGCTGACTGAGTTCAATTTAAAAAGTTGCACCTGGTTTTATTATACAATTTACGCATTGCTACAAATGAAACATGTAAGTAACTAGCATAACTAGGTATTTTTCAATTTAGTTAAAAGTTAAGGACTAAAATTAAAAAAAGGTAACTTTTACATGAGGATAAAGATAGTTACTCATACATTTACATACATTATTTACATTACTTATTTAGGTACAATTAATTTGAAAAATACCTAACTAGCAATATTTATGTGCTAATGTTCTGATTTGAAATAAAGTACGAAAACAAAATTAAAAAAAGGTTGCGTCTATTTTTAAGGAAGTTTTGTCAAATTTTATGGTTGGTTAGGCACTTCAATTATTATGACCTACTGTCAGATAAAGGAGTTCGATAATACAGGGTGACATCGAAGACGTGATCAGAAACCAGTTTCTCAGACTCGGTAATTGATGGCCATTTTCAAATAATATTAGTTACAAGAAACCAATAATTTCTCCTTAATTAAATCAGCGATTTAGTAAATCAAGGTTACCCTATTTTTAGAAACATAGACTATTTTATTTTAATGACACTTCAGTCACAGTGAAAATTCAAGTCAGTAATTGTCAATTATTTGTTTTTTGTTTCTGTTTATCTTTCCTTCTCTTTCTGTCAAGTAGGGAGACCACACTGTTTAAAATTTAATTATTTAATTTTGATCATTGCGTGATTAAGTCTGAATACTACATCTAAAACCTACATACCTATATTATTAGGATCCCACTTTAGCTTAATTAAGTCATATCACTTTTGATCACGTCTTTGATATCACCCTGTATAGTACCGGAACGGCATAACCTTTGTATTGTGCTGCCACAAGTCCCGTTTGGAAATAAATGAAACTAGTAAAAGCCTTCTTCACCATTAATTTGAACAGCGTTGAGCCGACTGCAATGTTCCACTCCACGCTCTCAGCTCGAGCACGTACGCAGTGCTTCGCTCTTGTGCAAACTTCAACTGTTATTCAGCGGAGGAACTTTTGACACAGAAAGTTTTACTGTGATGAAAAAGATTTTAAATATGCAGTGCGTGTGCTTGGGAAGTTGGAGTTTGAAGAGGCAGAGTAACTGTATGCGGCATTAGACGCGTAGATCTTATTGGACTTGGAAAGTTGGTATTAAAAATAAATAATTTTCTGGTTTAAATAAAATAATTTTAGAAAAATAAAAAGGAAATTTACTTAATAAATATTTTGTTAACATATTAAATACTTACTAGAGCGACTTCTTTACACAGTATAAAAGTTCGCTTCCCTCAGTATGTCCATCTGTACCTTCATAACTACAGATGCTTTAACTATACCACGGATTTTAATGCAGTTTTCATCAAGGGAGAGTGATTCAATAGGAAGCCCCTAGTTAGTTTCTATAATACTAGATATTCATGAATAAACCAGCGAGCTCCACCCTAGACTTCATCCTTATTTAACATCCGATGAGATAAATGATTTACCACACAAAAATAAAACTTCGGTATACATAAATACTTAATGCTAGAAAAAAAAAGTTATTTTTATACATAAAAAATTGAATGATTGATTTTGATGTCACCACGTATGATTTTGTTACTTTGGTGCGACTGAATTATATCTTATTTTTTGGTATCTTATTTAGTAAGTATCGTTGTGTCTACTCGGTACCTCAATTTTTATTAATGTAATTATAAACATGTTATCTAAATGCATAATCTTTGCTAAAACACAACTGAATTTACGCAATAAATACCGAACCAATTATGATGAAACTTTTTCAGTTTTTGTATGATTGGACTTATTATGTGGTATATCTTTTATATCTCTCCGGTGATAGATCCAGAGCTATTTATTTATTTATTTATTTATTTATTTATAAAGACACACCAACAGTAACATAAACAGATTATACAATAACACAATATAAAAGTTACATTCCCGTTTATGCACCAATTATAGGTATAGAGACTAATTAAAACATTTGAAAAAGACTACAATTTGAAGAAACAGGAAATGGGAAAAAAAAACAAACGAGATTTATATTTTATAAACATAAATAAATTACGTGCCCTGTGAAAATCGGGAGTGTGGTGACGATGATTTCAGCAGTCTACGTCGCAGAACTGGCATTGAATTCTGGCAAACGTCAATGCAACGGGCCTTGGCTAGATCATTATATTGCTTCTGCAAACGATAGAGAGGCAAGGACTTTCCCAGCTTAGTCCTGGTACGATCAAGGCGGAAGAACGTGAGACGACAGGTCCGTGAATTCAGTTTGGGGACAGCAAAATTTAGACAACGCAGCAAAGACGGCTCTTGGACTTTTCCATTAATAATTTTATGTAGGAGTGCCATATCAAGATAAATACGCCTCTGCTGCAGACTATCTAGCCCAAAGTGATCGAGTCTAGCACTGTAGTCCGCTCTTTTTGAAATACGTTTGCCACCAACTTTGTACACAAGAAATCTAGTAAAAGATCGTTGTACCCTCTCCATGCGATCAATATGCACCTGATACATAGGGTTCCAAATCTGACAGCAATATTCAAGTCGTGAACGAACAAGCGAATTAAAAAGTGTTTTAAAAGTTTGCGTGCGTTTGAAACGACGGCCAATTCTTTTTATAAAGCCGAGCATTCTATTGCTTTCACCTATTACAGAATCTATGTGGCTTCTAAAGTTAAGCTGAGAATCTAACTGTACTCCTAGATCCTTGACGGAGTCAACTTCTACGGAGCTATAGGAAGTCCTATATATTATAATATAATAGTGCTAACAACGTGTCTATCCTATTAGCTGGTCGAGGTCCAGTGGAGCTCGTCACGCTGCGTTTGCCATTATTAGGGCCATTATGCTGTCAAGTGTATAATCCTGTTGTTATCGACGTTTCCGTATACAATAGGTAGGTACACTATTTATATGTAGATATCATAATTATGCGTAGACTCGTCGCGTATTCGAATTTCCTTTATTACATACAACATTTTAATACAAAATTTGAAGCCGTATTCGGAGTTATTCCCGCGAAGACTAATAAAAAAAGAAATAGTATTTTTGAATTTGACCGGTATCGAAATACTCCTCATTAAAATAAATTTAAAGTATTTTTTTTAATAGATTTGCCTAAAATAAATGATTATGAAGCCGAAAGAAACCTACCCGATGTCGAAAATGGTCGGTTTCTATAGGTTAAAACCATTAATACTCAATAGACGTCAATGTGAGGTCACTTGACAGTTTTTGATTAATTTCGGTTAATTTTATAGCCTGGAGGATTCAAGTCTCACAAAGTAAAAAACATTAAACGAATTACACTACTAAAATTATTATACTTAATAATATCGAAATATTTAACAACAAAAGCAACATGTCAATTAAATCAAAACATTCAGTAATCCAGTATTCAATTAAGCAAAATTCGAAACTAAATCTCATGCCACGTCTATTTGTCGGCACCGAATCTAATCGCTTACTCTGCGGTTGACAGATTTAACGGCAAACATGTGTACCTGCCCTAATAATATTAACGCTCATGTGTACGCGTCTTAAACGATTATTTTTGTTTGTTACATTTTAAATTGTTATTAGTTTTACACGTTTAAGTACTATTTTTATTAGGGTGATTTGGACAAAATGATAAATCTAGGTTTAGTCTTAAATTTCAGTTAAGTTCTTTCAGAACGTATGGAAGTGTTAGTCTAAAATCTAGATCTATGACACTTAATATATATTTTTACGGCAAGTAGCTATAAGCATGGTTCGCTGACTAGTGTTGCCTAGTTATAATTTAAATTCATAATTTATTTCATATTTGACCATTACCACTTTGTCACTACAGCGCAAGGAAAGTATTATTAGATTTGTGTACAAGTAAATGTGTTGTGTATTTCAAAACGTGATATTTTTAGAAGCGTCTAAGCGTCGTCTTATTTTCCGTCTCACATTTTAGCAGATTTATTTTTACATGTCTTAATATTTTCTCCAACTTCATTATAGAAAAAAATAGGCGTGGAAAATTCTCCCTTCCCTACAGCCCTTCGTCACGGTCCATGAACTTTAACAGGCAATTACGTCCCTAGTGCAGCCACTTTAATGCTCCTGGTGTCCTGGTAATTTGCTGGCTTCACCCCATACGGAAACTTGCGGAAACTCTAGAAATAATTATGATTAATTCCATTTGTTGGACTTAGGATTTCATATATAAATACAGGGACTCTTTTCATGATGTTCGTAACATATTTATTATTAAAGTATATTCAATAGAAATTTAGAAGCATTTACCAAAGTACGATTTATACATGGCTGTTTTTTTGTGCATTTCTTGACTGTTTGTCAAGAACACAGAATGGAGGGTAACGGTTTAGCTCTGTTAGAACTAGAGTAACGTGATAGAAACTTACGGAGTTTCATTCCAGCTACACTTTTTTAGTTTGAGTACGCTTTTTCTACGTTATAAAATTTAAACAAGTACCACTGACTGTACCTGTTTAAAAGCATCCACACGACAAAACATTAACAATATTAATATCCTCATGCAGACCAATTTAACGCGGTACAAATTTATTATTTTTATATTGCACTCAAAATTTTAACGTAAACCATAAAAGGGACGCGCGTAACGACTCGATTTTATTGTTTTAATACGGATTTAACAACAGCTAGGTCCGGGTGAATTTTGAAAACAATTCCGAATGCAGGAACCGCAGGGGGGTTGCTATAGCAACGGGGAGAATCCTGACGCGAGACGCGCAAATTGCGGTGCTGTGAGGTATTTTGAACATCGGTGTACAATATGTACACGGTACAAACAAGGGCTACCATTGTAATCTCATATATTAGACGCTGAACCCTAGACTATCTACCTAGAGGACTTACTGTTTAGAAACATGAATAATGGTGAAATTGTAAACACTGCAAAATGTAGATGGACACAAGTAATTAAAATTAAGGAAATAGAGGTACCCAATATACACGCTTTATCAACTTGCTAGTATGTTATAATTATTATATTTAAGTAGCGTCCTATCTTAGGATGTCGACTCATGGTGATCGTAACATACTGAGTTCGAACGAGTAAATACCAATTTTCATGTATTTTACTTAAAGGATCTTTGTCTAATTAAAACTAAACGGATTTCCACTAAATGAACTATGATAAATGCATCATCATGTAAGCGTAAACACATTGGAGAAGCGTTCAGATTAAGAGTTGACGATCTCTACTATTACCCAATGTTCTGCACATTCCTGTGGTGCTAGACATGTTGCATTCGACAATCGTTAGCGATTATGTTTCGATTGAAAAATATATGGAATTGACGTAAGTGTCACGTTACTATCTCGGTGGCTTACGACAATTCCATACATTTATCAATCGAAATATAATCGCTAACGATTGTCGAATGCAACTTGTCTACCACCACTGAACACAAAAAATCCTGGTCGAGATGTACTCAGCCATTTATTTATGTTATAAGATAGTTAATATATTTATCTCAAAACATTGAATACTTTTTTCCTCCTTAGGATTTTCAAATACATAATTTAACATCTATCTGTAGGAACCTACTTTTATCCACTGTCAAAACTCTTATCTTCGCACCCAATCCTCCGTATCCTTCTGCTTTGATAATTCAAAGGAATTAAGTACATTTTCAACCGTCTATTTAGCTGTAAATTAAAAGATATTCGGTCTGTATAAAAAATAACTTAATATTTTGAGTATATTCAAAATACCCCTGTAAGAGATCAAGTAGACTCCCCCAAAGCGTACGTATGCAATGCACGTGGGATCCGAAGGGTTAAATTACCATTCTTTATTTTAAATTTCATCCTCCCCGGAACCATTTCGCCTGAGGTCGTTTGTAAACCGGACAAATTACGTTCGGCCATTTTTGCTCCGACTCGGTGAAATATCAGGGGAATCGGTAAGTAAATCTACCTAAGTAAATGTACTGATTTTGTTTTACAGACTTCACTTTGTTGCCTAATTTATCAGATGAAACTTTAATTCAATCAGATTGAGTTGTTAATATAGCGGGCTCTATTTTACTCGGTAAAACCATAGATGAGCATTAGCTCGTTAATCCATTAATAATTAATAAACGAAGTTAAGATTTCGAGTATAGGAGTAACTTTTAAGTTAACTTTAAAAATTGTTAACGGTCTCTTTAACTTCCGTTAATTTTCCCGGGGTTCGTTAATCGTTAATCCAGGACCTCTATTCTACCGCGTTACAACTATATCGTCTTTGACGTGTTTCCGTATTGTCAACGTTTTTGTAACTCTTATGTCATTTATCATACTGGCGACTGTGACATAAACCATTCTAAAACACGTCAAACGCGATATCGTAATAACACAGTAGAATAGAGGCCCAGTACGTACTACTTACCAAAAAAGATACCGCAACATATTTATGTCCATGGAGGGGAGTATCCACATTATGCCAGATGACTAAATTACACACTCCAATTCTACACATTTTTTTTGTTTCTGACCTGTTAACTTCCAGAACCCAAACAAACAGTTTTTATAAGTAGATCACTACGCAATGATATCATGTATTAACGAAATAACGATTAACGTTACCTTGCGTTAAATGTTTCGAAATATAAAATTAACGATTAACGAATTTAACTATTTTAGTAACGGATTACCGATTAACGAAGTTAACTATTTGATTAACAGTGCCCAGCTATGGGTAAAACCAAATTGCTTTTGACATATTATCTATTGTATTGTTAACTTTACGAAAGCTCTTATTTAATTGACAGTAATGGCGGCCGATTTAAAATCAATACGATAACATGTCAAAAGCAGCATGGTTTTACCTACTACAGCTTGCTGCTAATTACATTTTCATTCACGAAGTTTTGAGGTAGTTAATTGTTATTAAAACGCAAATAAAACATCTATAATCCCATTTATATTTTAAATTCCGTATGTGTGCTCATTTAGCAGGAGAGGGACACGAGCATTTAACCCGAATAGTAAGTAAAGCCTGCAGAAATATAGCGATAAACGAATTTTAAGCGACAGAACCGCGGGCAAAATATTAATCCGAGAATATTTAAACGACTTTTATTAGCATCCACCGCTTCCAAATATTTGACTAAGGAGGACGTATACTTTAAGTCCACGGTTAAGGGTAGTCAATGTCTTTAATTTACAACCGTAATTCTATACTTCAGCAAGTTTCCAAACTAAAACAACCCCATAAACCCTGCGCATAAAATATGACCTTGTATATTGTTACCGACCCTAGAGCTCTTAGAGAAATGGATCGTAAAATACCCCTGATTAATTCTAGCAATTATTGCTATCAGCAAAATATTCGGATTTATTGGTCATGACATAAATTGGGTATATAGCCACTTATTGTTTATAGCGGTCGATACCGAACGTAAAATATGAACGGGACTACGTCCTCCGATGGGATAGTCGGGTCGAGATTAGATACTTACACGAAATAAAATGCGAGTGTACCTATATCGCCTACCACTGAGGTAAAAAGTCAGCAAGACCTAAGGTACGACGTCTTGTACTTAATTGAATTAAATATGTAGCTAGGATGAGGAGCACGAGTTTATGAGTTCTTCAGTAGGTATATTAAAGAATTCACTATTCAATATGCAAGCAACTACTGGAGCGATTCGTATTACATATAATTATGCTGATCCACACATTCAACTCACGCGTTTGGCTTGATTAGATACGTATTTCAAGAGGATTCCATTGCAGAACATATCTACAGGTACTTATCATAAATGAGTCTGCAAGTGAATAAGCACAAAGTACTTCTTCTAACAACGTATATTTAACGTCACTTAGTTAACATTAAGTGTAGCTAAACACCGTTAATTCACAAATCATCGACGGTGTATATTTAAGAACTAGTAAAAGAACATCGACAAAACGATCAGCGGGACTTTCGCGCTCGACAGTAATGGTGTTCGATTCCCAGACGCTTAATTCAAGAGCTCTCGATTGGAGTAAGAACGCAATCGAACGCCGCTAGTATCGACTCATTTTATTTATTTTATTTGCTGCGATTTCGAGGAGTAAAAGCGAGGTTTTTGTACTTTGCGTTTCTTGCGATGTTACGAGTCATTTGCGTCAAGAATGATGTCATTGTACGGGTTGTTGTTGGAATCCGCTTCTCAAATGCCTACTGTAGAGTACATATGTGTGGTTTTATAGAACAATAAAAGTATACATACCCACGGACTTAAGTTGTTGGTTGAGCCACCATAGAACTATGTCGCATAAAGTCAATGACAATTATGTATGTATATTTTTCAAGTGTTTTTTACTTCTATAGTATTTTCAATCCACGACAAAAATACTGCACGTTACAGTTGAATTTTCTAGGGAAGTTGCTTTATTTTCTTGCGTTGTCACCGCATACAATTAAAAGTGACTTTCTGCAACTCAACTTAATTTCCACTTACAGTTATTCTGTAGGTTGTAAAAGTTTTTAACTTTATTCAGTTCGATTCACCACGCTATACTGTTATTTACACGACGCGTTTCCAATACCGCATGATATGTGTGTATTGTTTAGTCGAACGTTGTTTTTAATTTAGAATTAGGCAGATAATTAAATCCGTGGAACCTCCTTTATTTTCAGAAATACCTTTGGAGCCAAAGCCGGGTACTCACTAGCCAGCTGTGACTAACTGTAAAAGATTTCTCGTAACATTTCATGTTAAAAGAATAACCTCATAATGGAAAAAAATGCTCATTTAAACATGAAAAAACTCCAATTACGATGCAGAATTATTGATCCCGCATTCTCGATAAAGAATAAGCCTTTTAAAGATTTATTACTTTACTTGTTAGTTTGTGACTGAACCAAGAACAAACCAATTCGTAAATCGTAACGTGTAAAGTTTTCAGGTAGATCGATAGTGTTTGAAACTTGTAGTCGCGGTGAATGAGGCTTTTCAAAATAAAACGGGAAAGTTTAAATAGGAAAAAGTGAGTGTACGAGGAAGATAGTGAAAAAAGAAGCGGCGGTCGGCGAGCAATTTAAACTTTAACACGAACCGAGAAGGGAGTCCACATTTTATAAGTTGGCCTACGGACCACGGAAAATTACATGATGCCGCAACTTTTAAATTATTCTTGGAGGGTGAAGATTTGGTAGATTTACCAAGTTTTCAAAGGTAATGCCGTTAAAATAATAAATTAATAGTAGAATATAGAAAGTAATTAAAGCCCCAAAGTAATCCGTAATTAAAGCGCAAACCTCACGTCGCGTGCGCTTTGCGCACACACAATGCTGCATTTTTAATTTCCTCGCCGCTTGCACAATGGGTTGGTAATAGGTCTGTAGACCGTGGATGAGACGGCAACCCCGCGCTTTGTTCGCGATGGCAACACTAAACAATACCTGGCAACGATGAACTTGCATTATCACGAACCTAATGGGTTTTGTCTGTTCGGTGGGGTCTTAAATGAAAAGTTGTGCACATATAGCACCATGACAAATGTGAGCACTTTCCCACGATAAATGGTAATGGTTACGGGCAACATTGAAGTTGTGAAACAAAACATTACAAATTACTTTTGAACTCCATGCGAACAAGGCGTCAACGATGCTATTTACACGTTTACATACGAGGGGGTGCGTAAATAACACGCAAACTTGTACGAGTACAGATCTCTCAAGCTCTAGGTTAACAGTAATTGTAAGGTTTTAACATCTTGGAATTTATCCTAAAATATTTAGTGTAACTTCGACTTTGCTCTAGCTAGATTGTGCCTACATATTTAATAACCGTACCACATACTTCTTTCTTTCATCTTTCATCATAGGTACATTTTCAGAAATCATGATTCTAAACGACTGTCTTACTTTAATCAGCTTAGGCTTGACCTTATTTCGTTTTATAAATCAGTAATCAAAACTAAGAAACAGGTCTTAGTAAAACTCGGCATTAATAAACCAAACAAGCAGTTCTAGTATGCAACAGAGCTAAAAGCATTAACAGGCGATAGCACTCGCAGCTGACAGGAGATAACATTCTGAAATCCACCTTCACACGAGAAAGCGGTTATCAGCCTATTGGCTCGCCCTAAATAGCCGACGATTTATCACTAACACTTTAAACTAGTGATGCTCTAGCGCCATGTGGACATTATGGTTTCTGAGGAGCCGGGATCTATCTATAAAAACTGACGTACAACATTGCATGTTAGCATTGGACCGGATATTATGACGTAGAAAATAATGACGTTTAGCATTTGCTGAGAAATTCGCATATCATAACTTTTATGTGACTCTACAGTCCATAAAATTTAACTGCTAAAAAGTTTTTTCTAATAAATGCTTTAGAGAGTTGTTTCTGAATTCTAAGATTAGAACTAAGTATACAATAAACGTAAATAATCTAAACTTAAGTGATGGTTTAAATATGTAGATGATCCGGTGAAGATTTCGCGAAATTGATGGTTGCAAGTGGCAGAAAACTGACCGTCGTCTTTAACAGGCCTATGTCCATCAGTGGATATCATTCGTTTGGTATGATGATGGTGTAGGCGATATCGTCTAAACGGTATCGACTAATTCAAATCTTCAGCACAGTGAGCTGATCTATTGCACAATTTCCAAGTAAGTGCAGTAGGATAAAGTCATTGGTTTCTGATTCATGATGTCCATCACTAATTTTAATAGCATCAGTCGATAAGCAACATCACCAATTTGAGTGTGTGCTTTCCGTACAGATATGTTATTACGCAAACTGCGTTTTGTCATACAGCCGATTGTTTGAGGGAACATTTAGTGAGTCATCCGCCCACTCGCTCAGCTTTCTCGGATGGGCGTCACTCAAAGGATGTTGGTTTTGAGTCAATATGTTTGTGCATACGGAAGGTTTATGCGTCGGGTCAAACATGAATATCAAATGAGCCGTTGTTTTGCCGCTTCTGGCGATTTGCGTCGGGTGTTTTCCTCGCGTAGGGTTTTTATGGGATTGTTTTTTGAGAGGTAATGTGCGTGCGCAGATGAATTATTATGGGGTTGTTGAGAATTATGTTAAAACACGTCTTATTTTTAGTAGGCCTGCGTAGCGTACTTTTTATTTTTATTGTTTTTCCCTGAATTTTGACAACGAAAAATGATTTGCATCCTAGCAGCATTTCGTGGTTTTCGTTGGTTAGTAGAGCATTATCACCGCTGTGCGTTCCGATTCTAGCTTGGCGACGTTTCCCTATTTTCAGTTTAAGCTATCATATTCAAGATGCATTATGCCGGCTCCGTTATGGTTCTAAGATTTACTTTCTGAATGCTGCATTTAGCAGGCAGAGATTTTGCATAAGTATTTTTATTTCCTTGACGCAATAATATTCTGAATAAGATTTTGTAGTCATAGCATCCGCAACTGGGCATATGATCTTGATCGTTGATGACGTTTATTACGGCGAGGCTGGATCGGCGTTATATTAATTCACCGTTCCACCTGTAGTAGATAAATTAATCTGGATTTGCATAGCGATGGTAAAATGGAAATTATTTTGAAGAGCTCACCCAATCCGATTCCCTTTAAAAATAAATAAAGTGCGTGTTTTTTTTCAGTTACCTTCATTTAATCGACACACCTTTTAACGAACGTATCATTATGTAGAATTTTCATTTCAGGTATTTCTCGGCGCATTTTTTTTTGGTACTCGCAAGTCTAACGTAGCCTGACCTATTAATAATGTTTAAGGTATCCTGTAAACATCATGATTTCAGCAGAAAATAGCGTTCGATGAAATGAAATTCAACTACCGGTGAAGAAGGGTTTCTGACCTGCATGAAAGTATGTTTGTGTGTATTTTTATTTGTTCTCTCGCACAGGGTGAACGGATGGCCCGATTCCGACAAACGTTAGGTTTGTCGCGAGTGTCACTGGGTACTTTAATTTAAACATTACTAAAATGGCGGGTTGTTAATTGTACTGCATAGGCGTTAAACATACGAATGCTTGTTACTTAGTAAAATAACCCGTTTGTTAGAAGAAAGAAATAAAGAAAATAAATATCAGCCATAACGGAAGGACAAAACAACTGTTGCCAGTACAGCCAGGGACAATCTAGCAGGGGTTATCTTCTCTTATCTTACAGATGGGCCCTTTCGGATACACTTCGACCCCTATAGGATCTTTTATAAAATCTTTTTACCCTCGTATACATTCAGCTGTTCGAATGTTCAGGTTTCCTCACTATTTCGTCTTCATCATAAGGTCATCCGGTCATCAATTTATATTGTAACATAAGATTGATCAATAAAGAAACCAAACTACTTATGGCTGCCTAAGTTGTTCGGGTCCATAGTAGGGATGCTCTTCAAAAAGCAATGCTTGTGATCCGTGTTTCAGGAACGGTCTCGACTGTCAAGCTTCCAGTTGTAACGATAGGTCGTGGTCCTGAAGAGCAGTAATAAATAAATAAATGTCGGGGAACAACCTTACACAAATTAACCTAGTCCCAAACTAAGCTCGAGGCTTGTACTATGGGTAGTAGGCAACAATAAACATACTTATAAAGATAAATAAATACAAAAAACGAATATTTGCCCTGACCGGGAATCATACCCACGAACGTTTGCTTTGTAGGCAGGGTCACTACCAACTAGGCTAACTGCGTCGTCAATAATGAATGACTGTTTCCATAGTTTTTATCTTGCATCATTGTGGCAATTTTTTCAAGGTGCCTTATTATTTTCGTTTATTATTTGAGGTTCATGACTTTTCACTTTGTGATTATTTCTCTCGTTAACATAAAGTGTGCAAAACAAAAATAACGAGATTTTCTTCAAAACATTTATCTCTGTCCGTAAAATATAATGAAGAGGAAAAAATCACTTGACGTTAAGTCTCGGAAGTCGAGAGGAAGCCATTAAAACGGCTTTTAGAAAAAAAATAAGCCTGTAAAAATTACGACCGTAGAATTTTTATGCAATTACACTTTTCGGGAAGAAGATTCCATTGTTAAGATTTGTTAATTGACTTTGTTATACGAAAATAAAATCTAATCGAGAATTAAAAATAAAGTTTGATCTTTTTACTACGTGCTAGATTCTGCAGTTGGTACCCACTTTTTTTTTAATACTACCTACCAACCGTTATGCTAGTCGTTTTAAAAACATTTCAAGCATTGTTTAAAGTTTCAATTCAATAAATAGGCATTGACTTATCGCCTCTTGACCGCTGTGGGAAACCAATGGTTTTTAGTGCAAAATTCCATTTAGCCACACGTTTTCTGTGATGATTCACAACTTTGCTTGTTGACAGCAAGTGCACTCCTGTTTCATATAACTTCGTATACATATAGCTGTGTAAGATCATTACTTGTTACCTTATCGTACACATGCATAAATATTTATTTTAAGTCCCTGTTTTCATATTGACTGACTTTTTTTAATTCGGGTGCTGCGATAGAATAAGAAAAACCCATGAATAGTCTAAAAAGGTCCAGCCATATTTTTTGAATAGTATAATTTAGTTATCTTTAACAAAACAGCGTATTTTAGTTTGCTATTTAGAAGAAGCTAAACCATAAATGGCTCTAAATTTAAATTAATTAATAATTATAAATATTTATATTCATGTTACCAAAAGCGCATAAAAAAATCATTGTATTTTTTCAGCAAACATACTCAAAAAGTGATAAAAACAGGCAATGACTACGAGAAAGTGGGTAGTATATTTCGCTTTTACTGTACCGTAAACTGGGGTGAATAGAAATACAATTTAAAATAAGAAATAATTCGTTACTAATAAGAACCAATATTGAATTGACTAGTCTATTGGAAAATTACGTTCAAATCTTAGTCTTATAATTTACTTTAGACTGTATTTCTGTTCACCCCGCGAACCTCTATGCACCCCGGTTTACCGGTCCATATTTTATTATTGTCAAAAACTTGACAGTGCTACCGCTGGTTTCATCCGCAGTGCTATGCAGCGCCCCATAAAGCTGTCGGTACGTCACTGGCCCGGAGGCGGACCGTTGCTGTTTTATGAGCCGAGTTCAACTCCGAGCCATCCCTCATGCCTGATGCAAACGTCTGCGTCGCTAACCTATGCACCTCGGACTAGGAAGAATAGACCCTTGCCCGGGGATCAAAAAAATAATCGAAGATACCTAGTGATTTATAAGTGTCGGATTTGATAACCTCTTTCAATAAAATACCAGATAGACCTCGTGCGTTTATCACAAAAAGCACTTACGGAGACAGAGTTTCATTAAGAAATATAATAATTTATTAACGGATTGTTATCGTTGTGCGTGTGTTATACCCAATAAACAGTGGTTCATTGAAAAATTTACTGAGCACGATAAATCACTCACTGCTTCCTCTTTTACTTCCCTTATCGCCCGAAAGAGGGCAACGGCTATAACTATAAACGATACCGACTAATAAATCACAGACTTAATTATTTTTTTAAACCCATTAAAACAAGGATAGTTACGTGACAGTTATCACCATTTCTTACGTAAATCGGTCGAAGATAACATAATAATCAAATGCAAATGTCTGACAAAGTAAAATAAATCAATTTAAAGCGTAATTATACTCTAGGAGGCTTGTTATTTAGTTGGTAAAAGTAATTAGGGCTTAGTCGAGACTAGCGCAAATTTACGCTCGACGCAAAATGTTGTTTGCATAGTTCTCTGCATAGTTACGGACTTGCTCCAACTTGGTTCATAATGTAACTGCCTTTTAGAACTGCTTTTGCAGGGAGCAATTTTAATAAAATGCTTTGTTTCCGCTGCGAGCGAACGAGGACTATCTAAATTAATACTCGCAAATCTGGGATGATACCGGATTACGCTTGAAATGTCGTGTTATTTCGGCGCGTGATACACGTTGTTTGTTTACAAGATTAAATTCGTTCACTAAACCTAGTGGAAAATCAAGTGTCTTGCGTATTCTGTATTCACAAAGATTATCACTAATTCTTTAGAACCATTACAGAAACAATCTTTTAAAGCTGTAATTAATGTGTCAATAAGAATATTTATAAAACATATTAGATCCATAGCAGTGACATGACTTAAAACGTAACACGTTGACGGGTCGCGTGCCACGTTCTGTATAACCCTAGCGAATTACGAGTATTATTTCCTAAGCCCAGTCAGTGGCATAAAGAGACCACGGAATTATCCGGGTAGCGTTGTCGGATAATTAGATGCCGTGCTACACCTGTCAGTATATCGGACCACTACAACTACTGGATTAGATGGTCTAAACAAGATGTGTAAGAGGTGCCTTAAAGAGTATAAGAACAGATCTCACACACAAAGCGTTCTAATCGTACTACGCTATTCTAGAAAAAATCTTAGGCACCATTCGACTTTGTTCGAGTAATCATCAATATTGTCAAACGTACTTATTCAAGTCATCCTTACAACATCTACAAAATTTGGTATAAAAACAAATACTCAGCTTCAGTTCGGTATATCGGATAACTATGGCCTCGTTGAACTGTTCCTTAAAGATCCGTATCGCACCTGCTTTCTTCGTGTGACTAATACTGGGGTGGAAGTAATTGGATTTAGATTGGATCGAATTAGAACTTTCCTGGTGGCTTTTGTTTTCAAGGGAAATGACTTTTTGATGGAACGGATCAAAATTAGATTTCGTCGGTGTAGGGTGCAAGTAGACGCTAATTTCGAGGTTTAAAAGCTTAAAACTTTTAAATGAACATAACAAAGGTGCTTTGAATTTGCTTGTTTTCTATTTTCTGTTGTAATGCCAAAGGAAACTTGAACTATATATGGTAACCACTGTTGATTGCTATGCCTGGTGCCCGTGATGTCCAGTCCATATTATGTCCTATGTACCGCCCATAATTGCAATCATTCAATAATTTATCTGTATTGTTCCTTTCAGGGGTCGTAGCTTTTTAATTATTTTCCACAACAGTTTTTCATTTAGGTTATTTTGACCTGCTGCGGATCGGCCTTGGTCCGCGGGATGTAGTTTTGTATACCTAGTTCATATCCATTGAACGTGGGCAAAGTTGATCACATTTTTAGCACATTCAATGCCAATAACTCCATTTTGTATTCCATATTATTTCTAGGAATCCTGGATCTGGAAAGCCTAGGCTATCAAAGGCAATGCTGCAATGCTGGCAATTCAAACACCATTCGGCCAATTGCAAAAACATACACTGTTTAATGTGTAGCCGATTTTCGTGGTGTAATTTAGTTCAGATGTATGATAGAAACCGATGAGAATTGGCTTCAACGTAACTTGAACTCATTTATTTTCTCTTCCTGTTTCTTTTTTTTGCAAATAAGGAGACGGCGTGAATTCGTTAATATCGTCGACTACGTGACATCACTCTATCAACGCGACCCTTCCCAACCGAGTATTCGTATGTGTCGGGGAAAATTGACTGAGGGCGACTTCACCCAATTCTAGTCGATACCAGTATTTTTTTGTTGCAAAACATTGATTGGAATGTTGGCATGACGTGGTAGAGTTTCCTTTATTTTCAGAAATTCTAGTTCCAGTTGTTAGCTTTTCTTCGTGTAACAAGAAAATTATTTTCTTTCGTGAGTTCAGTTTGTAGCGTGACAATTTTGTTTATTACAAATTTTAAGTAATGTGCGTGCGAAACGGCATTTTTAAAAGTAATTTTAATTTTTGGGAACAGTTGTAAAGGAACGAACGATTCAAGAAATAAACCTTTACATAGTAGTAAGTAC